>OZ007532.1:11458167-11887669 GCA_963931895.1 Eupithecia pulchellata | reverse complement strand
ACTTGAACTTCACTCCCGCGGAAGTCCTTAGCAACCTCTGTGAAGCTCGCCGACGCACGAGAGACTGTGCCTCTCTCCGTGTTAACTACCCGCCATATGGCCTTGCTAGAGTTAGCACTATGGAGGATCATGTTCTCGTAGTGGCGAAACTTTGGTTTTGAACTGAGTTTTCGTACTGAGTAGTAATTTTAGTAATAAAAGTATCTAATTTTGAGGTTGGGTACAATTCTTGCAACTTTATTGAGTCAAAGAGAAGGTTTTTTAAATCGATGAGTTCACGAGTTACCCAGGACTGTAATCTTATATTTTTAAGTTTATAGGGAAAACAAATATGATATTTATTTCTTAGAATGTTTATCACAGATGTTGCTAAGTTCTCCGCAGACGGTGTACTTTGTAGCACTGTGACCCAATCAATAGAATACATTGATTCTCTGAACGCCATCCTGTAGTGTGCGTGTTCATTCATCTATATCTATACTAATATTATAAAGAGAAAGATTTGATTGTTTGTTTGTTTGTATGTTTGTTTGTTGTTTGTTTGTTTGTTTGTTTGTTTGTTTGAATTGAATAGGCTCCCGAAACTACTGGACCGAGTTAAAAAATTCTTTCACCATTAGAATCCTTAATTTTTCGTGATGAACATAGGCTATATAATATTTTCAAAAAAGTTAGGGATCCGCATGAAAAATTCAATAATTGAACCGTGGGCTGTATATTCAACCTCTTTTTCTATTATGGCGCGTCAGAATAGAAAAAGAGGTTGTATAGCGCACGGTGCTTGCTTTTTCTCTATGGCCAGTGTCAGTAATGGAGTGTCGAGTCAATGTCAAAATCCCAATGCTGTAAGAAAAAGTAAGGGGTCCGTATGAAAACTGTGAAGCCCATCGTGTTAGTGTGTATAATTTCTGAAATTTTTGTTTTATACCCGTGCGAAGCCGGGGCGGGCCGCTAGTATTATTATAAAATAAGAATGATGGAACTCCAGCAGAAACTCATAAATTTATCTTATAAAAGTTTAAGCGCGCTTCGTTTAAGAGCACGGATTATAGTACTTACTGCGTTCGTTTAGGCAAAATGACGGTGTCTACCGCATCTCGTATACTTATAAATCTCACTATCTCTCCACTTTGCCAGGTTTATAAAACTACTCCATAGAGAAAACCAAGATAACTCACTCGGTGTGAAGACTATACTAATGGTCGCGTTCGTGTTCCTCTTGAGGATGCATTCTTTGGCGTCGTCCGCGCAGTTGTTGACGCCCACGCTTTCTACGGTGGCTAGCTTTGAACCTGCAATTGTAAAAATAATAATGTATGCTGAGTATGTACAATGGTACAATGACAATAAAACAAGCTACCACGGCTCACATAATTATTTTTATAAAAGATGGTTTTTTATCACATTTTCAGGTTAAATCGACGTACGATTTGTTTCAGACTGTAAGAAAATTACCTACTTAATGCAACTATGTACCTATATTTACTTTAAAAAATAAACATAATTGGATGTGTATGTACTTGAGAGCATCGTCAGCCTATATCAGTCCACAGCTGGATATAGACCTCCCCTGTGATCCTCCCCAATGAGCGCCATAGATGGTGATGATTAGAGAGCTTATTGCTATTAAATTGTTATTACGTTCAAATAGCTTATTTTCATCAGTTGTAGGTTGAAATTGATAAATATAATTCATTGTTGGTTATACCCTCAAACTCTTACCTTAGTAAAAACTAACTACCTAACAACTAATTATGTATCTTATAATACCTAATCAGTGATTAGTAATCTTAATCACCTAAATAACCTATGATGATGAAATTCTACAACATCGAATTCAGTAATCGCATTGCGTTATCTAACCGCTGCTGTGTAGCTGCCCAAAAATTTCTTTCCTTACATTGATTGCTCTGCTTCTTGCGTTTTAGCTCCGAAGTTGGGGCTAGATGATGCTGTGTATAAATTGCACATTTCGTTTATTGCGATCCAGGGCTAGGAGGTATAAGTAAGCACGAAGCAATAAGCGTCTATGATAATTTTAACCAAAACAAAAATATTTATTTGCTCCAAAATGTTAATTTGTTTTTATTAGGTACTTATTAATGATTTTCTATTAGGTAATTGGATGAGGACATAATTTTTTTTTCTGTCATCTGTATCTATACTAATCTATATCTATATCTATACCTACTACTAATATTTTAAAGAGCTAACTAGAGACAGTCAAATCTTTCCTCTGTATAATAATAAAGAGGAAATATTTCATTGTTTGTTTTGAATAGTAATATAATTTGATTTGTAATTAATTAATTAGAAAACCCCTGACCTATATTTGCATGCCCTAGACTTAGGTAGACATGTGCGTGTGTGTTTATACTACTTCGCACCTTAATGACTCATGTTCGCAAAAAAAATTACTGAACTATTGAAAAAGCGAAAGTCTTTATGAGTTACCGTTTCACAAGTAAATGTATAAACGGGTATCAATTAGAAAAAGTTTAAATTATGGCTTATTGAAAATATTTTTTATGGTGTCAAGGAACACATGGACCTTAAATTGAGAATTAAGTTGATAATCAATATTGTTCTTTTATCAAATCATTAAATATATAAGTAGGTAACTTAAATAGGAACCTAATTTAAAGATTTCTGGAATTTTGCATGCCAATGTGTTTCGTTGTGTTACCTACTTAATTGATAATTGAGTTGACAGAACTCAAAGCTTTAATTCGTTTGTAATCTCGTAATGAGAGATAGATAAGCCACCAACAAAATATTCATCATTATTTATCGATCAAAATAAAATAAAGTGTCATTGCAAAATGACAAGCCGTTAGTGATGTAAATAAACGATTTAGTCATTATACTAATCACTGGCTAAGTAGGCACTAACCTTCATTGTCTTCCTCAGGATATGACTAAATTGTGATGACCAGTGAGTAATGACCACCTGGTCAATAAAATGTTTATTTTGGTTTTTGCTGTTTAATAGTCTAGACTATAACTGTTTAGTAAGGTATAATGTTCCTGTCATGTTGTATCTATTGTCAATTAAATAGGTCGTCACAGGACCTTCCTGCCCTATCAGTTTTAACAAAAATCGCGGCTTGCTTCGCTCTCTGTTATTGCTAAGATCGTTAACAAGATCTATAACATCATACATTAGTCATTTATTCAGTAAAAAAAAATAATGATAAAAGTAAACTAACATAATTAAATTAAAAAGCGCGCTAAAGTTTCAGCGCTTTTTAAAAAAGTTAGGTCCAACTGTGTGAAGTGTGATTTAACGATTTGCTAATGAACCTGAGCCATTGATAGAATACCGCGTTAGCAAACATTATTCCTGCATAGTAGGTATCGATAGGTGAATAACCGAACTCATTAGCAATGTTGATAAACTTAACACTATTTTATCGTGGTATGAATAAAATAGTGTTGTGGTATTACTACATACCTACCATACCACGATAAAGTAGGTAGGTACTTCACAATTTTGTTAACATTATAAAATATTAAACACTAATGTAATTTTTATCTGAATATTTCGCATTTTTTGAGTTTAATTTATGGTGCATGAAACTGAAGAAATATTAGAAAACTATTTTTCTACTCATACAACAGCATAACTGAAATAACAGCACTCTGTTATTTGTAGAATTAATTATACCTATTGGATGCCTAGCTGTCAGCCCTGGCTTCGCACGGGTGTTTTACAAAAATTTCAAAAATTATAAATTTTTACACACTTTAGGTTACATTATTTAAGTTTTCATACAAAACCCTAATTTTTTTTAATTATTTTATAGCATAAATTCATTACAATCATACATTATCCCTAATGAACATAGGTTATAGAAGATTTCCTAGAAAGTAAGGGTATATGAAAACTTCAATAATATAAAGCAAGGTGTATGTGTGTGTTATATTTTATATATTTTTTAATATCCGTGGCCCGTGGTGGAAGCCGGGGCGGACCTCAAATAAGTTTTTACAAACATAATTTAAAATTTTATAATTCACTAGATTTCATTCGCGAATAAAGTCCATTCACAACGTCATGTACAGTAAGCTGCAGAGAAAAGGATCCACCCCGTTTAAAACATTAATCTTCATGTCGCCACTGTCGAGCCAAGACAACATGCAAAATATCAAATCTAACAAAATTCATTTTTTATTATATTAGAATTTTGTTAGATTTGATATTTTGACATAACTGACATAACACATATGACATAACACACTATAGTAACGTAAATGAACATTTTCCATTTAAGAAACAAGATTGTATAGAAAGCAAAGCTTACAATCATTTGCTGAGACAGGAAGGGAGGCGTGTAGGTACGGTAGTACGCACACTCATAATGTCTAGGTATCTCGCAGATTAAATAATATATGTTATTAGTTAGGTACTTTACTATAGGTAGTTGCTTAATATGGTATTGTGCTAGTATAGTACCTATCAGTATTCTCTAGTATTGTCTTACAATACTCCATAGTATTTATTTTCCATTTGAACCATACTCATGTCCATGATTTTTATGAAAATATGTATATACTTTTTTGATATTGAATTTGTTATTAGTTTTACTCAACATTTTGTACATATATTCTCAGGCCTCATTAGCCGAATATTGATTCTTTTAGATAGGTCCTTTTTCCTTTCAACTTCGGATATTTTATGATACACTAGTTATTGTCTACGGCTTTGTCGACACTACATAATGTATAAAGATTGTTATTAGTTTATTTTCTAAGTTCTGTTTTAGGCACTGTGTCAATGAAATAAATCATATTTTCATTCAATCTTCATTCACTCACCAATATATGAGGAACTTCATAGGCGTGCGAATCAACAATAAAATAAACGGTTGCACGCAGTATAGTACACTCAACGCTACACATTGTATTCAATTACCTAAGTTTAACAAATCAGAATAAAACTAGGTATCTTCACTAACCACATGTTCAATTAATATTGACAAAGGAAAAACGTACCGCAATCCGTGTAAAACTTCGCCTGCGCACTGGCCAGAAGAACGGCAACTGTCAAATAGAACAACATATTTAAAATTCGAATTTCTTTCGCGCGCTAACGTATGTTCGACTCGCGCGCTTGTGTAAGACTGACCAATGACCATTCAAGTATCAACGGATGGACTATTGTGGTCTGACCTTTATTGCTTTATAATGCGCCCATGTCGGGGCAAAGATAAGCAGAGGTCGGCGCAGAATGACTTATGTAGAAAGATTGTTTTTGGACGATGAGTCAGTGGACTTTTAGGTCTCTACAGACGATCTGGGTTTTATCTATCTTCCTACTCTCCGTTTGCTTTACAAATAGAGTGTCCATGACGCACTTACCAATATTTCGATAAGTTGAGTTGATGACCCAACACTTCGGAGATAATTTGAATAATATACAATTTGAATATACCTACCCATTATGTTATCAATACATAATCATGTATTGTAGGTACCTTTTGTTTGTCTGCGAGGTAAACAGTGATATGGCGTGTGATAATTCTGGTCACTTCATTGAGGCTGGGCAGTGAGTGAATACGATAAGGAACTGTAATGAAAAATAGAAAAAGATAGAAAATGTATAAAAACAAAAAAACACTGAGAAAAGAAATCCGCAGTAGGTACCTATACCCTGGAGTCAACGAAAAAGAGTATATAAACGAAAAAGTACAAAATCACCGTGTTTTCATTTCCTTTATTAATTGTAAATTTAAAATTTATGAGTGAAAATTAATGGTTTAAAGGGTTGTTCGATCTTCTTCTAGCCTTTATATAGGATTAGAATAAGATAATATTCCTGTCATGCTTTGAGATAATCTGCAGCTGCTGCCTAACATGATAATGGTTAAGGTTCAAGGTAAAATGGTTGTCCGCGAATTTTGAAGGTCGGTCTTATTGCCATAAGGAAGGCAAAACAGCACGTTAAACCAAAAACTATATCACGGCTCTATGCACCATCTGTGACATTATGATTCACAAAAGTAGTTAACTTAAGTATTGCTGATAGTCTCCTCTCCTATGTGGATATGTTTTGTGCGAAGGGTAATAGGTGTATTGTAATATTTTTGCTGTTTTTGTGTGTAGTTCTTACTAACCTTAACTTTAATTATTTTTATGTAATTTTTTTACTAACAAAATATGGATCTTGTCATTTGAAATAAAATATTTTTATTTTATTTTTTATTTTTTTTTAAGTAGGTACATATTAAGTACTACTATGCTAAAATGTTACTAGAACAACTATGTACTATCAAAAATACATAAGTAAAAATAAATTTTCAGTTTTCTTTTTTATTAGGTTCTTTCCATCCAAAGGTTGACTGGAAGAGATCGCTTCTAAGCGATAAGGCCGCACATGGTACTTGTCTTACGTAAAGTATTTTGAAAAATTATTTTTCTGGTGTACAGTAACGAATAGTATTTTATTGTACTGTGGGTTACTAATTAAATAGGTAACTATTCGCAGCCCAAGTAAATATAACATGTATGTTCTTGCCTTTTATTGAGTCGTTTGTAGGCCATGTCTACTCTGTACGATCGCGTGTTCTTTGCGCGTCAAGTCAATCGACTGGAAGGATAGGTAAGTAGGATAGGTACTCATGCGCATGTTTCAGGAAAACTAACAAACATTGCTCATTCTGAACACAGTTTTGCGCACTTTGATACTTTGTTTTGGACAGTCGGCATCAGAAATTAGAACATCCGTTTTCAGCGGTCTTGACTCTTGAGAATGGCATGACTTCTCATTTTACTTTCTAGTATAATGTTGAATGCTGTGGAAGAGTATCATGGAAAATTAGCAACCAATAAGCACATCCTCTATTTATAATAGTCCACTGCTGCACCTCTAGGCCTCCCCTAATGAGCGCCATAGATATCATTATTGATCATTAGGGGGTCATTGCCCATAATTTCCACGCGCTCGCTTCGGTGGAGTTGTCCTGCAGAGGGCGCTGCTGCCCGCCCCCGGGTGTGTTTCCCTTAGTCGCCACTTACGACACCCACAGGAAGAGTGGGGGTGGTGAAATCTATGCCGAAACCACACTCCCTCTACTTACTGGTTGCTAATTGTGCACGTTGTTTAATTTTCCATGTCATCCACAAACCGTGTTCAGTGATTTTTACTAGTACTTTTTTTATTTAACCGATTACTATGTTTTTTAATTCATGCAATATTTGTCGATTTCTCCGTTAGTGGGTCTATTATTATTATTGTGGTTGTTAAATCACAAAATGTTCCTACAAATTGTTTATCCCGGAAACATGTAGGTAAATTTGAAGTCGGTTTTGGAAAACAATCAAATTATTACCAGTCGAAACCATCAAGATATTACCAGTCGAAACCATTAAGATATTACCAGTCGAAACCATCAAGATATTTTGGGGATATTATGTAATCTCATAGAAATTAAGTATCCCCACTTTATTTAACTCCTGCATTGAGGTGTTTGTTTATACTTCATCAACAACAACATCAACATCACCAGCCTATAATAGTCCACAGCTGGACATAGGCCTCCCCTAATGAGCGCCATAGATGGCATCATTATTTGGAGGTTATTGCCCATAATCCCCACGCTGGGCATGCGGGTTGGGGATCGCAGTTCGGTGGAGTTGTTCTGCAGAAGGCGCTGCTGCCCGCCCCCCGGTGTGTCTCCCTTAGTCGCCTCTTACGAGTCGTAAGAGGCGACTAAGGGAGACACAGCGGAGGGCGGGCAGCAGCGCCTTCTGCAGAACTACACCGAACAACCGAACGTCGTAAGTTACGACACCCACGGGAAGAGTTGAGGTGGTGAAATTCTATGCCGGCACCACACGGCATATGGCATGTGTTTATTTATACTTGTGGATGATTAATTGACTTTTTGTTTGACCTACTTACAAACAAAGAAACTGATTCATTACGTAGGTTTTAGTAGGTACTACCTATTAATATTTTTAGATGGACATATGTACCTTCCATACAATTGACGATCTGTTTAATGAAAATTGGAGTAATATTTTACGGTGTAGGTAACATTTATTATACCATATTATTTATTAATTAATAAATTTAATTTTATGGTAAGTAATCTTATCCATAATTTACTGTTTGTTATGAGCAATACTTTCATATTTCTAAAGTTGTATTATACATGAATGATCTATAAGTAATATTATTTATGATTTTATGACCTGTACTTACTTATGTAACTGTACCTACCTACCTACCTATTAATAGGTACCTAAGTCGTTAGTTAAATATCAGATTATCTAGACGATAAAGAGATTTTGGAATAATAATAATGTTAAAAAAAATTGAAGAAAACAATGAATCAAAGTGATCACTTTATGTCTTAATACTGTGAAATAAAGTGATCACTTCAAGATCACTTGATTCATTGTGCTCTTCAATCTTTTCTTTACTAATTTGTATCTTGCGACGAGTCCTGTAAGGTCTAAAGGAAATAAAGCGTTATGATTTTGATACTTCTGCTGCAAAGAACTAAGACTAACAATAAAATTAAATGTGATAAATTGAAAGAATATTTATTAAAAGAAAGGTCTTAGAACTAAGATTATGTCCAGTTATATTTATTCATAGAGCCATGGTATTTTTGTATTGCCAGATATATTGTAAATAATATTTCCCTCATGGTTTTTTACATGCTCTTTAGCCTTCTTTATGGCTATAAGGCTTGACGATATTCATACCTTTACCTTCAAAATTCGCGGACGATAATTTTACCTCGAACCGTTAACATTATCATCAGCGTTAGACGACAGCAGTAGATTATCTCAAAACAAAATTTAGATTTAGTAAATTTAAGAATAAATTTCGTATCCGTTTCGGAGCTACATTCCTGCAGCCAGACGCATCATAAAACTGAGTATAACCTCCTTTTATTTTTTTATTTGTCAGTACCTAAGGAACGCCAACATTGTATATAACACTTTCTTATACATAAGCGTTCTTTTAATCATTTAGGGACTGGGTAGTCAACGTGATAAAATGTTCAATTGTTGAAATGTGCAGGGGTCAAAATGTCTGGACCGGTGGTCTATGTGACCAAAAGTATGAACGTCAAGTAGTCAACGTGGCAGACACAACATTATAACAATATATAAACTATACCTTTACTCTTATTAACAGAGAAAATAACATATAAATAACAGAACCAATTTAAAACCAGTATTTACAATTCAGCAAATTCAATGTAAAAGCTTGATCAACTTTATTATTATGTTTGTAATATAAAATAATAAAAATAAATAATGCTGGACAATCCACACAATCATCATCTAGCCCTAAGCTACGCAGAGCTTGTGTTATGGGCACTAGATGACTGATATTCTTGATACAGTATTATTACTCATAATTATAGATATTTTTTTTATATACATAGAAAACGACCAGAACACCCAGAACATATATCTGCAGATCGTACAAATATTTGTTCCGAGGCGGGAGTGGAATCCGCAACCTACGCGTCGCAGGCATTACGACGTCTTACCTGGTCATACATCGCTTCAACCAGATGCCCAAACTCAGCCTCACAGACCTAAATTCTTTAAGAGGATCAAATGCGTTGATTCTGTCAATGCATATTTCCGCCTCTTGAGATCTTCGGCCATATAACACACGAAAAACTTAGAAAACTCTTTTGTTCGGGGGCTTTCAATTATTATTTTACAGGGTAGAATACAAATAAGTAGACTGCATTTTAAAATTTTGAGAATAGTCCTTCGGGTGGCACATTACCTAACTGTTGTAAGCGAGCTACATAAAGTGCTACATCTCGTCAGTTATTTGTGATGTACAGTAAACCATTTTTGTATTGTATTGTATTGTATTACTATTACTTGCCCCCAGGCGCATTTGTTTAATGCACCCGTTTAGATAGAGTTTACTTTTTTCTGGACTCTAAGATGACGAAGCATCGTCATTTCGAACTCTCATTTTAATAGGTCATGTGCCACATTTGCCAGGTAGCTCTAGCAATCAGATAATCTGACACGACCCAGTCCCGAGTTCATAAAACAAGCAATAATAAAATTACAGCATCTCTCAAATTACGAGTAATCTCACGGGCCTTGCGAGTTGTCCTAAGAAAACATAACCACCTTTACAACCTAGCGTGGGTAGCAAGTTTTGACGATATGTCCATATTGACCATGGTTGAGAAATTTATTGGGATTTTTTTTAGTCTTTCTGAAATTTGTAATTCAGTTAGACTCGTTCAGTTTTACAGGAGCTTAAGTATTGGTTAAATAAACGTGCGCGCCTATAATATGGCAAATAATAACTTTAATATTAGTATAGAAAAAATAATTTGAGATTGTCACTGAGTGATTATCATTATAATAAATATAAATAAAAACATCCCTTTAGTACCTACCTATTCACTGCTAGGTCAAAGCTTCAACAAGATTCTTTGATTTGAGTACATTTGTTTTTTTAGAACCTTCAGGTTAGTTATTTCTGATCTCATGGTAAAAAATGTGACTATGGTTTTTACCTTAGATAAAAGGTAAAAAAAAAATAACATAAGCAATAGCACAAATATTTATTTAAATATTAAGGAACGCCAACAGCGTATATATGATACATTCTTATACTTGGGCACTTATTTAAGGTTCTTATATAAAAAAATACAAATATCTAAGGTACTAGGTACGTAATAATATTTAACAACCATTGTCACCCTTGTCTATGAGGCGTTGTCTCAGGATTGTAATAAAAGTTATGTTGACCACACATCTCAGATTAACTAGAGTAGGAAGGCAAAGAGCTCTGGTACTCACAATTTGATGCGGTGTTCTGTCCTGCAGGGAGATCCTGCTTATTACATCAACATCATCATCATCAACATCACCAGCCTATAATAGTCCACTGCTGGACATAGGCCTCCCCTAATGAGCGGCATAGATGTCATTATCATTTGGGAGTTAATGCCCATAATCCCCACGCTGGGCATGCGGGTTGGGGATCGCAGTTCGGTGGAGTTGTTCTGCAGAGGGCGCTGCTGCCCGCCCCCCGGTGCGTTTCCCTTACTCGCCTCTTACGACACCCACGGGAAGAGATGGGGTGGTGAAATTCTATGCCGGCACCACACGGCATTATAACATCAATTGGAATGAAAGGGTCATATTTACCAACGGCTTAGGTGGCTCAGCAGGCGAAGGTCAGTTTGCGACGCAGGTGGTTGGGGATTTGATTCCCGCCTCGGAGTAAATGTTTGAACGATCTTTCGATATTTGTCGTAGGTATCCTGGCTATTTTCAATGTATAATTAAGAAAATTCTAGACATGAGATGCTATTAAGTATATCAGTCATCTAGTAGCTACAAGCTCTGCTCTGTTTAGCTGGGGCTAGATGATGATGTGTGGATTAATAACACAATTTATTTATATCCACCCATTACAATAATACCATAAGTTTTTTCTAACAGGCACCAATTTTCTCACTAAACAGGTCCTAGTCTAGTACGACAAGAACTACTAGGTTCTTATACTATTTACTGTTGTAACTTTATTGTAGCTTTATTTATACTAACAAAGCATACGTATACTTATTTTAGTACCTACTACATCTACATATAATTTTCTTATTGAATTGATTCTTCCTAATTTGAAGAACACGAAGAACCCAAATATGTGACTTGTCTACAGTTTTCGGAGCTCAGCAAGCACATTTCTTGTTCTGCTGACTGTCCGATAAACAAATTGCAGATAATAGCTCAAATACGACGTTCGGATATAAAACTTACAAATTATTTACAAAATTTACTTTTATATTTATTTCTGTATCATACATATGTATCTTAAAACGAAGCAATAACTTAGCCTAACCATTCAGCAGTTTAACGACTACTTAAAAACAATAACAATAGGTACCCTTTTGTTTTTTTAAGGAATTCTCATATCGTGAAGTGATTAGTTTAGTGGAATAAGCCCCCTGGTAGATAGGTACTTAGAAGTACTTAACCAATGAAACACTCAATTCCCAATTGTCATCAATTCGTCAGACGATTAGGATCACATCCTCATTGTGAACCAATGATCCGTGATGGTCACAAATTGATGTTATTTGGGAACTTCAAATAACCTACCAATGTAGAGTCTCAGTTGATTTTACTTTGACCATAGTAGACCAGGACTTAAGTCTTTAAAAATGATGAAAAGTTAAAAAAAAAAATAGTGGAATAGAATAGATTTTTTTTTATTTGCTATCACACAAAAACTTGCGTATAAACGGAAGAGAATTTAACACAAATGAAAGGAAATTACGGGCGATCATGAGGTCGGGAAGTAGGAGGGGTGAGTTTTAAGGGTTAACAACGGTTTATCTCGATTTCCGGTAAAACTACTAGTCCTATGAAAAAAACTAAATGGCAAAGTAGAGTGCTATTATGCGTTGGTGCGACCAATACTGCTCAACACTGGAGTCGAGCATGACGCAATACATGCTGCGGAAGAACGTTCCAGATGTAGACCCATCGTGGAGATAAAGGTCCTCCATTAAGGTCCCGACCCTCAGCATGAGGACATACTATGTTCTGGATAGGGCTGCGGGCTTTCCTTGTAATGGGTATAGGTTATGTTACGTAGGTATTTTGTAAATTGTCATAATCATAATGATGATCCAGAGTCATTTATTTGAACTTGTATAGTCATTTTACGATTGAGTAGAAATTCGTCAGCCTAAATCGGTTTCATCAGCTTTATGGCCGCATTGTCCACCCACATAGCATGTCATGTACACATAGTACCACATTGTAGCCACTATGGCCTGATTCCACCAAACAAAACTATTTCAGCTTAATCGAGTTTAAGATCTCACTCTGACGTTGGAACAAAGCTTCAATTCAGATAAAATATATTTAGCTATTGAGGTAAAATCAAGACCTATACGTAAAATTGATAAAAAAAATATCTTCACTATCCCATTTATTTCACAGCTGGGCAACTTACACCTTTATTTGTTACATAAACCTCTCTAATCTTTATTCGCTAGAAGTTCTTTTTCTTCTAATTACCTAAATTAGAATTGAAAAATACAGTTTTTAGTGCCAAATTATTATAAGATTATAGGACGCTTGTTTTGAAATAAAACAACCTGGCATTGTAACGATCATTTATTATTAGTATTTAAAAGTACAGTAAAATATAATCAAATGATTATATTGTTTATTATGTTCATAAAGTACATATTCTCATGGGGTCTAAGTAGTTTATAATTATAATACAATACGAGTACTAATATAAACTTGTATCATGTAACCATCTAATAACATGATTTTAATTTTGATAATTACGTTGGATAATAACGTTATTTGATTTAAATCTCTCTGTAGTAAAACTAATACGTTAATAACATAAATATTAAAATTATCCAAAATTTAGTCAAAGACGATTAAGTACAATCACTATAAGGTAAATTTACCTCAATTACTTTGAAAATTATCTCTCATTCTGAAAAAACGTAGATAAACAATTGAATGTACGTACAAATAAAAACAATAATTACAAACTAATGCTGGACAATCCACACAGCCCCAACGCAAGCAGAGCTTGTGTTATGGGTACTAGATCACATAATAATAATGATTAAAATTATAATAAAGTTCAAATACTCATTTGATAAAATTGAATGATTCTTTTGAATTAACTACGTTGAGTTAACTATAAAATAAACATATTCATGTAATTATGTTAAATACAATAGATCTATCTAGTTGCTAAAGATAATATTAAAATCAATATGGTTATTTGGTATATTCTATTTATACATACTATAAAACAAAATTTTAATCTTTTTGATTAAAATGATCAGATAAATGATAAAAATCGTGTAGGTTATTTGAACTTGTAAATGAGAACCAAATTATAAGTTTTTCTAAAATACCTCAATAAAATATACCAAAAATAATCGTTGTCGGCTTTGAAGTGTTTAGTAAAATATACATAAAATTTAACACATTGAATATCGCGTGTTTTGTCCGACTATATTTCAATGAGAAAATCTGAGAGAAGATATAATTTCTCGCTGGTAATTTCCAAGAAGAAATAAGAGGATTATTTTTTGAAGACTAAGGCAATTTTCATAGAAAAATAACATTTTACGTGACGAAATTACATAGTAGGTATATATCAAAACTCCTCATTATGGGGATACATTTGATAGATAATAGAAACAGACGATTAAAATATGATACTCCAGCCATTTTCAAGATACTTTATTTGTAGACAAGAAGACTAGAATTATTATGTAGGCCACGAATAATATGAGAAATAATAAATGAAGGTACATTATGTACAATTTTTTGCCATATGATAGGCTTAAGTCTAAACAGACATATTTAATTTTTTTTTACTTTCCCCATACTTAAACTTAGCCGGGTAGGTATTTTCAAATAATTACTTAAATCTAAACAAAAACAGTAAAAATACTACATTATTTTAGAATTTTCTTGAAAATCCGAAAATCGCTTTTTATTTCGATTTATTGAACATATTACAAAGATAAATCTTGATTATACATAAACCTACCAAAAACACCTGGAACCAATGCAAGCAATGCCACCAAGAACAATATCTAGCAGATATGATATTTTTGATTATGATATTGATATTTTTGAACTGATCATACAATTATTAAGATATATATTCTCGTGCTAGCCCAAGAATATTTTTTTTGTGTTCTTTAGAATTTATGCGTTCTACAAAGATATACCGCAAATCGTAAACAACTTTTTATTAGAGGTAGATAGGTAACTTCATAAACTTCGATTTACAGATATTTTGGGAGCATTTGGGAATATTTATGTTTATTTGTAATCAAAACCTTTTATTTTTCGTATTGACTAGCTGTAAACTCTTCAGCTAGTTTTGTTGTAGATAGTAGAAAAACAAAAATCACAAAAAAAAAGTGGTGGAAACAACCCTATAGTGCGTCAAGATTATTTAACAAAACATGCTATGTAACTAGTTATTGAAATTGTATTATATGGAAAATCATTTTTACAAAATCTATGGATAATAATATTTTTGTTACAAACACATACAATTCACATAAACATATAATTACAAACATAATTATGATCATTTCCAAAAAGTAAGTACTTACTATGTGCTTAAAAATAAATAAGTAGGTAAGGTTGTGTGTGCTGCAGACACAGAAATCTGTATAATATGGCAGTATTATTTCAATTTCTGTGGCTGCAGGCGACAAAAATTTATGGTTCAGTGAATTTTTTTGCCTAAAAACAAAAACACTGTTTATCAGCCAAGACCTGAACGAGAGTGAACAAAACGATGTGTACCTACTATATGATAATAATGAATTTTAAAGATTAAAGTTGAAACTATTTATATATTAAGAATGTAAATAAAAATATAACAACAGGGATAACTAACGACAGTATTGTTTAATCTGGGCGCAATTACCCGAGATAAAACCAGATGGTTCGTTCAGTCATAAGTCGAGGGAGTGAGTTTAGTTATAAATGATTGCAAGCCCCACGACGATGCCGAGGGCAACGTGCCTTGTGAGTTTGGCATTCAACTTCATTATCGTCACCGTTAACTGACTGATCGTTAGCAGATTCCACTTTATCAACATCATCCTTTTGCTTCGGGAATCCGTATCCAAAATACTGTAGCAGAAGCGAACGCCCTAGCTCAGAATCCAAAGGGACGTATGGCATAGAATTGAAATTGTGAGCTTCATTCCTCTGTGTCTCGAAAGGATCATCTGACAAAACAGGCGGGTCTAGATTTTCATAGGCGATGAAATACTCCGGAAACAGGATTGACGAAGGTCGCGGTAGCTTGTAAACAGCAGGAAGAGTATCAGCGTCCGTGTTGTAGATACCCATGTTATCCCTGGTGTTTCTGAAGAACCGGATCCTGGCGTGGGGGTGCGGGAAGGGGCTGCGCCTAGCGTCCCAAGCCGGTCCACAGCAGCCCTGGGTCGTGTCGGTTTGCATTTGGGTACCCGTTGGCCTCCACGAACGATCTGCGGTTGTAAGATCTACGTACAACGGTATTTTTGATTATACTTTTAGTTATATAAGTAGGTTTATGAAGGACAATTTGAAACTACAGTAATACTTTCAATTCTCAAATACGAAATTTCTTGTTTCGTTTCGGCTAACTGTAATGCACCGAATTAGAGTAGGTACCATTTGTACAAAAACGAAACAATCAATTGCTTATTTTGAAGAAATCAAAGAGATTTAAATAAATATCCCCGAGTTCGGTATGACGTCATGGTGGCGTATAAATTTTGAACGGATTTTGCGTAATTCCATATGAATAAGATTGATGCGCTGTACCAAATCCCATACGAAAACCTCACGATGACGTCATGACAATATCGTCAAACCGAACTCTGACTCAAAAGGTCTATTTTGAAATACGAACGTTGACGGAAATACACAAACATAGAATTTCCTCCTTTTGAAAAAAATGCTATCTTTAGTATTTCAGGTATTTGATTTCCAGGTAACTATCGTTCATACCATCTTGTTTTTTTTATTAACTAAGTAACGTAGCTACATAAAGATACGAATAAATACCTACTTAGGATCAAGCAAGGCATACTGATAAAGTATCGAAGGAGAACATTTTAGAAGACAGCATATTTTCCTCTTTCTTTTACGATAAGACGCGTTCTAAATTACCTTCGCTTCGTTTTCAATGTGCCTATAAAGCAATCAAAACATCACACATCCCGCTATAAGCCCTTCTGGTGTTAGCAAGAAGTAATTATATCAAAATCAACTAAATACACTAATGATGATGATGATGATCATGATGATGATGATGTCATTCAACTCTATTTCGGCTACGTTTGCGACTGTGACAGAATACAGAGCAGCAAGAGTACACCTCCAGTAGTCATTCATTAGGTTGTTGGATTGCTACCCTTTGGTGCGCTCAAACTGCTTGCATTTATAGTCAGTGATTTAATTATTTCGGACTCCTAACAAAAAAATCACAACATGCAGAATAACAGGATAATTAAGTTTTATGGGTAAGCAAGCATATAATGATGTAAAGACAAATGTATAAAAAAAAAAATATTAGTATTGAATAAAAAAGTAACTCAACTCTACCAATACTGTAGGTAATGAATAATGAGGAATAATTAAACATAAAATATAATAATTAAACAATAAATAATTAAACAATGTAGGTACGTACTATGAGCTAAATAGGAGATATAAAATATTTGTGGTAACCGAGCTTACTAGGAAAAAAAATATTAGATTTTTCTTGAATTTATAGGTTTCAGTGTGTGAGTAAAGATTAGTAGGTTATTTATCATACTTTTCTATGTTTAATTATTCCAAATTTATCATTCATGATCAAAATTTGCATTGTATAACTTTAATATTTTTACCATTCTATTTTTCTATTCATAAATCGGCCCATAAAATTTGTTCATGTTGTTTATTTTGAAAAAGAGTATAGTTAGGCCCACTTCACTCTGTTGTTTCACATGTTATGAGATTTTATTTAGGAGCCTTAAAAAAAATTAATGATTCACTTGTATAAAAACATTACATCTACCTATTCATAATAAATAATTTAAGAGTATCTTGGGGTATATTTAAACTTCTTATTTATCACTCATCATTTTGAACACCGATGTGCGGTAAAAAAAGAAAAAGTTGGCAGAAATTATGTTAGCTAGGTTGTGAGCCCCTCGGCGTTGCTTGGAGTTGATTTAGCTGCTAATAAATTCCTGCAGCTGACCCTTAGAGCTTTGATTAGCCTTAAGAGATCATAAACTGTTCTCTTTATAGTCTCAAATTGTACAGAAATCACCAGTAACAACCATAGAACGGGTTCTAAAGCGAAAAAATGGCAGTACTAACGGTGGCAGTAAGGCAGTGAGGTGGTGTAGAAAGAAAGAAGTGCGTGTCAAAAATCAAAGTCGAGGGAGAGCGTCTAAAATACAGGTTGAGCACCCCACCTAGAGTGGGATAAAAAAAGGCAGGAAGAAGTCTACGTATAGAAATAACCACAGAACAGGGAAAATACTAGGAAATAGCCAATATGCCCACCTGATGTTCCCGGTCGGACGAAGCAGAGGGCGCAGGGCATGAAACCTTCGCATACCAGAGCCGCCGCCACCGCCGCCTGGTGGATAAGAAGGTACCTACTTTTATCCAAAGAGGCTTTCAAACAAGGAGGTGAAAGTTCCAAGTTCCCAGCTACATGGAGATAAAGTAGAAGAAAACGGAGGTGAGGAATTACATTACGGTTGCAGTGGCAGAAAGAAGATATGAGACGAACGAAGACGGAACTTCCTGGCAATTTAAACAGAAATCAAAAGGAGATAATTTGGCCCAAACAAGGCTAAAAGCAAAGAAAATATTTTATTTAAATAAGTTTAATAGTAAAAAAATCCTTAAAATTGCACATTCTCAAAAATAAGATGCACATCAGCTTTTTATCAAAATACACCAAAATGCCTTGGAGTTGTAGTAGAAATAAAAAAATTAAAAGCCCTTAACCTTGATGCACCACATACATAGGTCGTCGCTTTACAGTCAAAGCAGCATCAAGTTAAGGCCTTCGCAACATGGAGTTAAAACATCTCGATTGGTGTTAAAACATTGCGTGTGAAGGTTTTAAATGACCAGAAAGGAAAACAACAGGAAGTCGTGAGAATAACGCACTCACTCAACCAGACAAAACGATGCGTCAGAGTCCTAATTCAAAACATTGCACATCGCATTGACAATCATTAACACCTATTCCCCAAGCAGTAAGATCTAAATTCCCATAATGCCATCGACCTTAAAATGTTACCATTGATGTACGTCCGCTGAGTTTCAATTAGTATCGCTTAAGGAAAGTTTCGGCTTCCTACTTGGAAGGAAGCAGGAAGATTGGACATTGTCATATGATTAGTATGACAAGCTTGTTTACTGGCGCCCTAATGGAGATCTGGATTATGGGATATAGATAGAAAATTATTTATGGCACTCTTAACAACACAATAAGAAATAAAATAAAAATTACAAGAAATGTGACAATTGGCGGTCTAATCGCTCAAGAGCGATCTCTACCAGACATCGTGGATGGATAGGATCGTTAAATTTAACTTAAGATGGGGGGGATGTGTGTGAGACGACGAATTTATGTTTATCTAGGAAATATGACAAAACAAGCGCCAATAGTAAAACTGTTTTAAACACAATAGATATTATATACACGTACTCGTACATCGAAAAAGTCAAACTCTTAAAAATTAATAGTCATGGAAACAAATTGATGCAAAAACCTTTAGCCGGTTAGCTATTTTTTTTTAAATTATTACTAGTATTTACATTGAGCTAACTGCAGGCTGTTGCAAACAAAGTACAGGTCGCTCAACTGATCCATATCAATACCGGTCGGAAGGGTCCCCAAGGTTAGCTCGATTATTAAAATTGTAAATATTAATAGTTTAATTTGGCTATTTGTCATTTTCGGCTTTTAGATGTAGAAGTAGTACCTGACTATATAAAATCTACCTGACCTTGTACTAGTAACTTGTTTATATCCTATGTAATTAATTTACGATGAATAAAAGGTTTCCCAAATATTATACTATATCTACTAATCTCTAAGTACCTAGGATGTATTAATTTAATTTTAAAGGATAATTCATACTGTGTGTGTGTAACTTTTCATATGTGTCGAGTTTTAACCTTTATATGAAAGTCATAAATATAGAGTGCAATGGTATAAAATTAATTGAAATGTCATCTAAAAACAGTACATAGGAACAAAGCACACCAACTTTAATAACCTCATTTAACTTTGATATCAACAATACAAAATAAACTCCCTCGACATCAAACAGAAACATGCAGCGCATGATAAAAGTTCTATGTTGCCCACAAACTACGGATAGATAGAAAATACTTTATTATACCATACAAAAAAAGAAAACATTAAAAAATAAATAATGCCGCACAATCCACACAGCATCATCTACCACAAGCTAAGTAGAGCTTGTGTTATGGGTTCTAGATGACAGATATACATAATACAATATTATTACATAGATAGATATTTTTATTATACATAGAAAACGACACCACCGTGAACAAACATCTGCAGATCGTACAAATATTTGTCCCGAGGCGGGATCGAACCTTAATTTACGCAACCTCCTGCGTAAAAGCTTCTTAATAAAGAAAATTTAAATTAAATAGCGTAATCAGAACAAGTATTTCCATTTGAAACACTTGAGCTAACTGCAGACTGTTGCAAACAGGTAGGTAATTGTTGTTATCTGCATAAATAAATTGAAATATCTGTGATTTTTTAACCTTAGAAGACAAAAATTGCGTTCGCGATGTTTAATCCGGATTTACTTTATTATGTACGAATTACTAAGCTTGAATTATTATTAAAATTTTACTTCAAGTGTTGTTTACGCAGAATCCGTTTAGCTTTTTTCTCTCACTGGGAACGTGATTTAAATAATAATGTCCATGCGTGAGTCAAGGTAGTTTATCGAAAGGATTCCGTAAACCACACGTTTTTTGAACAAATCATTCCACTATAGAACTTGAGAAAACTTTGTTAGTCCCAAAATTAATGCAGGTATATTTCCATAACAACCTAACAATGATGACCAAAAATGTTTGTTCCCTTTTTGTTTTTCTGTCACTGAGACCAGGAAAAAGGAGAATATTTTTTCTTTTAAAGCCAGGACAGGACATCCTACAAACGCAGAATTAACGAAGGGTGTTTTTGTGAGGCACTAAGACATTGGGGATTTGTTCTCGTCTTAATACGGAACTCTAAGAACAAATGTGGTGTCTAATGAACACAGGTCCCTCACAGGGCCTGCCTGTCCGATGCGACGCTGTACTAATGGAATTCAAAGAAAGTTCTCTGTTCTGGAACAATCTAATCAAAGTACTTACGTGAGGTAAGCTCCGGAGAATAATACAAAAAACAATGGTATACAATTTGTAAATAGAACATCTTATTGATATTGAAAATAAAAAGTACCCTACATACTGTGGTTTTTATGATTTCGTTAGGGACTAAAATTTTCACGTGTAAGATCTTTCGAAAAGCCTTTAGTCATCAACGACTTTATTTAAATAATTATTTTATTTTATTTGACCAATGACAAAATTATTTTCTTTTCAATATTATTCTTTTATTAATTTGATCAATTTTAGCAATTTTCTATGATGAAAAGTATTTTAATAGTTTTTTAACTATTACTAATTTTTACTTTTAACGATTATTTTCAATAAATGATAATATAATAATTGAATTGATGATTGATAATATATAATATGTATATATGTATAATAATGAATAATAATAATGAATGATTTGTTATTACTCCAATGATGGAGTAATAACAAATCTTGTAATATTTTACCCTATAAAAAGATCTCTGAATGTTATTACAGATTAACCTTGAGCTTCTTAACAAATAAATAATAATTCCACGTTTCCCGAGATGTGCATTGATTGAAAATTATTTTTTCAAGATCATTTCTATTTCTATTGAACTGTGCGAAGATCTATCTTTATCTTGTCCATCCGGGATGTAATAATTATGTGCCTATGTATCTTGGAAATGATAAGACATTTTTTCCCCGATGTAAAGAATTTAATTAAGATAAAGTGATCTAAAAGTGGGTCTTCTCGTTTTAAAAATAGGATGATATTGAAAAGGTATCTCTCGATAATAAATCGATAATATTGAAAAGGTAAGTACTTACTTCTCGTGCCCATAAGTGGCATTTTTGATTACCTTGAGGTTACAGAAGCCGCTCAATTTCCATACCAACGTGGAATGGTAATTACTACACTATTCAATGGTGACCATCCAAAACTAAGGATAACATCACTTTATCAATATTAATTTATTTCTGATAAATTAATATAAATATAATGCTGGATTGTCCAGCATTATTTTATTATTTATATTTATATTAGGTATATTTATTTTTTGTCTGCTGACAAAACCGTAAAAAGAGAATACATTTAAAAATACACTAGCTTTTTATTAAAATGCATATAAAAACTTTCGTACATTACTCTGCTGTATAAAAAATAAACGACGACGTCGACTTCATTTGTTATGAATATTTTATATTATTTTATGATAGGTTTTTGATATTTCATATTATAATAATTATATTTAATGTAGTCTGAGAGTCTTAGTTTCTCAGTCTCAGTGTCGCACTGACATTGGATAAATAAAATAGGTAGGTTTTTGGCAATGAAACTTCTTTCGAACTGCGAAGCATTTCGTATGGGTAGATTTTTTTCATGGGTATCCGTAGACGTTTTTAATAAAAATAGTAGAAAAATAAATTTAAATAAAGTAAGATTTGTGCATAATGTTCAATTCCTCTGGTTAGATAAAAATTATGTAAAATATTAATTATGCCAATCCCATGCCAATCCAGTGTAGGTACTCTATACCTACCATAGAAATCAATTGATATAATATGATTCCGACGTTAGTCCATAATATGACCATAGTTTATTAATGTCTCTCAATTCAATTAGAGATTTTACGACGGTTGTCATGAATTCACACACACAGTCGCAGAATTATGCTTGCCCTAATTCCAGTGACAGTGAAGGTAGACAGAGACAGAGAGAAGATGACGTAGGAATGCGCTACAGGCTGACAAAAGACAGTTTAGAACCGAGTTCCCTGTAGACGGTGGACCTAGATACAGTCACCAGCTAAAAGAGATGAAGACTCAAAAACCCGTGTAGGTACACAAAACCAAATTGAGAGAAACCGAACACATCATTCCTAAAGCCACGACTCCAGAAGGCGCTGAACTTTGGATGAGTAGAAACGGTATTCACCTTAAACGTAAACATATTTAATACTTAATGTAATTATGTACCTACTTATGGCTGTGAAAATGACATGAATCCTCATTATTTGCATGCCTGCAGGCTGAACACAAAAGATTTTAATAGATATTTATATTTAGTGACTAGTATTATTGCATATACATGTTGTTTGATTAAATAAAGCCTCTTCCAGACAGACGCGATCTAAAAAAACCTACTAAAAATGTGCAAGCGAATATAAAGCTAGTTGTAGGTATACCTACCTACTAAGTACCAAATAAGGTAGTCAAACAGGTGGATCACCTCCTTCACGAAATCGGTAAACGCACTGAAATTCATCGCTATTCTGCCGCTTTTCATAAAAACCTAAAGCGATACCGTTGTCGCTAGAGTATCGTGGTACAGGCGTGCAAAGACCACTATCCATAAATTCGAAACAGAGAACTGTCTTTAATGAATTTAAATTTAATGTTCAAAAATAATGATGCCATCTATGGCGCTCATTAGGGGAGGCCTATGTCCAGCAGTGGAGTATTATAGGCTGGTGATGATGATGATGATGATGATGTTCAAAAATACCAGAAAAATTTTAAACCTTGTAGGTAATTTTATTTTGAATATTAAAAGTACAAATTACACGAATGAAAAATATATAACTTATCGAACAGTATCGAAAACGTTTATAAATTATTTATTATTCGTAAAAATAATAAGTTTCCAAAAAATTGTATTAAACTAAGTTATGTCATTTTGATTTCGTGAAAGTAGTTCAACGACCTTTATATTTTCACCTGCGATTTGCCGGGGTACATCTGCCTGGAGTGCTGGCCATGCTGTTCTCGCTGTGTGTTGGACATGCCTACCTGCCTGACGATATGATGAAAACCGTGGTCGTGCCAGTAGTTAAGAATCGGACTGGAGACGTGTCGGACATAGGTAACTATAGGCCCATATCATTGGCTACTACTATAGCTAAGGTGCTGGATTGTTTGCTTGACAAACAGCTACAGAAACATCTTGTACTTCATGACGCTCAGTTCGGGTTCCGATCAGGGCTCTCTACAGAAATGGCAGTCCTGTGTCTCAAGCATACAGTCCGGTACTACACGGATAGGAAGACGCCTGTGTACGCGTGCTTCCTTGACTTATCAAAAGCCTTTGATATGGTTTCCTATAGGGTCCTGTGGAAGAAGCTCTCAGAAGACACAACAATGCCCGCTGAACTCATTGAATTGTTCAAATACTGGTACGGTCATCAGAACAATGTTGTCAGGTGGGCAGACTCGCTATCCGAGCCGTATAGGTTGGAATGCGGTGTGAGGCAGGGAGGGTTGAGCTCAGCACGGCTTTTCTGCCTGTACGTCGATCGGCTGATCGGTGAGCTCAGTGGCGCCATGGTGGGATGCTCCGTTGATGGAAAAATGGTAAACAACATTAGCTATGCCGATGACATGGCGTTACTGAGCCCATCGATCAGCGCCCTCCGGAAGCTGGTAGGCATATGTGAGCGGTATGCGGTGGCACATGGCCTCAGGTACAATTCTACGAAGAGTGAGCTCTTGGTATTCAAAGCGGGAAGTAAGTTCTATCCACAAGTGCCACCAATCTCACTGGATGGCATCGCACTCAAACAAGTGTCGCACTTTAAGTACCTGGGGCACTGGGTTACCGAGACCCTCAAAGATGACATGGATATGGAGAGGGAAAGGAGGGCGCTGGCGGTGAGGAGTAACATGTTGATCCGCAGATTTGCTAAATGCTCCGAAAAAGTGAAAGTAACATTGTTCAGGGCCTTCTGCCAATCGTTTTACACCTGCAGCCTGTGGATCAACGGTACTCGAGCGGCGTACAATGCCCTCCGAGTACAATACAATAACGCGTTCCGGATGCTGTTGGGGCTGCCGCGCTACTGCAGCGCATCAGGTATGTTCGCGGAGGCGCGGGTGGATGACTTCCACGCTATAATGCGCAAGCGTGTCGCCTCCCTGATGCGGCGGGTGCGTGCCAGCCCCAACAGCTTCCTGGTCACGGTGGCTGAGCAGATGGATGGCCCCATCCTCAGACATTGGACCCAGACGCATGTGTTGCCCTGTAACTCCATGCGTTGTGCAAAATAATATTAGAATTTTATTATATTATGATTAAAGTAGGTTAAGTACTCTGTATTTATTTTGACTAAATAACATTATTAGAATTTCAATTTTGTATTAATTAAATTAAATTTGCAATTATAATTCATCTTAATTTAAGTATTCTAAATTTAATGTAGGTTCAATTATTATGATTATGATTATATATTTTAAAGAAATTTGTATTTTACTAACATAGTACATAGGTAGGTTTACTAACAATTTATGGTGTAAAACCGAAATAAATAAATTGTTCTATTCCATTCTATCTGGCAACGACCATTCTGCTTGCCACCGCCTGCCGCGCCTGTCTGAAAGCGGCTTTTGAAGATTGCCGCCAAGATCCGCTTGGGATAGCTGATAGAACTCACCGCTAGATGGTGCGTTCACAACCGACGGAGGTCCCTGGAACAGAGTGGAGCGCTGCTCGGGGGTCAAAGATGTCAGGGTTTCCAGGTTGTCGCGGAGGGAGTCGAAGAATGAGCCGACATCGTTGAGCACACCTGAAAAGAGGTTTTATTAGGTCTGGTAGGTGTAGTTGTGGGTGAAATGTGAAAATTGTGAAAATTCATAAAATGGGTGGTAAAATGGGACATACATTATATCTCTAAAAAGTTTTGGAAAATCGTCGAGGTTTCATGATTTTTTTAATACATTAAAAGAGTCGAAAAATTCAACACAACCTACTCTCTAATCTCCGAAGTAATTGATACCTATACTATTTGTATACAAAAACGTCAAAAGTTCGAAACCCTAGGCGCCCGTGACGGAGCTTATTTTTATATGTATGTTTGTCATTTATCGACAAAATTTAATGATTTTGCTATTGCTAGTTTACAGAATGATCGCGAGGTGGTCCCAAAATTTTTTTTAATATTTTATATCTCGTTATTTATACCACTAAACTTAAAAACAATATTAAATTAAAAGATAATTCAAAGTCAGTTTTCGTTTTTGCATAAAAACATTGACAATTATCTAGTGATTTAAATAATTCATTAAATTTTTTTAAAGTAAAAATAGTGTAGGTACTTATTCATAAATATTAAGTCAAAAACGTTACAGGGAGGAATAAACACCACTAAAATATACGTAGGTATTAGATTTGTGCAGTCGGAAGCAGGAATTTAATGAATAAACACCACAATTTTACAAACTTTTTCAATAACGTTTTTATGTGGGTTTTGTTTTTATTAATTTATATTATAAGAGAAACCAAACAGGAGTTGGTTTGGTTACGACTTTGTGGGTCTGCTGATTGTTTCCTGGACTAATAAAAATGGGAGCGTCAGAGTTTATCCACTTGTTATTTATTCTCTACAAATACGCCCTACTTATTTTTATTTGTTTCTGGGCCGATGCTTGGTTACTTGTGAATTTATAGTATGTTAAACATGCGCCCTCCAAAACATATCTACAACAAAAAATACATCAACCAAGAAGCTCCATAGAGCCGTTAAAATATTTAGTGAATTCTTTGTCATTAAAACTACGAGATCTTCTAGTAAAAAATAACACGCACTAATTAAAGCTCTGCTTTTCTTGTGATTTGCCTGAATACTTTTTGCTGGTAGCGTCCAAGTCTAGAGATAATTTGCGTGGCATTTCTTTGAGTACGTTTAGAGATTTCTCTTTAACGTTTTTTGTGTAAATTTAATAATAAGTAGCTACTTTATTCAAATCTAAACTGCAAGTGGAACTGGAATTTTTAACTTGTAGAGCTGCGTAAGGACAGACCTGGGTATTCTGAAAAGAAAACCGTGCCCCTGCACGGTTTTCTGCAATTAGTTTGACGAGATAAATATAAATACCACATATTTACATAAACATTTGTAGTTAAAAGATTTTACTGACATTTCTGTAGGTATTAACGTGTTTTACCGATAATGCAGTACAAATAGTGAGAAAAAGCATGCACAGACAGTAATAATTCAATCAGTGACCTATTTAAAGGCAGCAAAATAATCTAGTCATACAAGAAATGTGATGAGTCATGAATCTATACTAATCTATACTTCTATACTAATATTATAAAGAGGAAAGATTTGATTGTTTGTTTGTTTGTTTGAATTGAATAGGCTCCGAAACTACTGGACCGATTTAAAAAATTCTTTCACCTTTAGAATCCTTAATTTTCCGTGATGAACATAGGCTATATAATATTTTCAAAAAAGTTAGGGATCCGCATGAAAAATTCAATAATTAAACCGTGGGCTGTATATTCAACCTCTTTTTCTATTATGGCGCGTCAGAATAGAAAAAGAGGTTGTATAGCGCTTGCTTTTTCTCTACGGCCAGTGTCAGTTTTGGAATGTCGAGTCAATGTCAAAAACCCCAATGCTGTTAAAAAAAGTAAAGATCTGTATGAAAACTGTGAAACCCATCGTTTTAGTGTGTATAATTTCTGAAATTTTTGTTTAATACCCGTGCGAAGCCGGGGCGGGCCGCTAGTTATGAGTAAGTGGATTACGAACCAGTGATAAACAAATGACATTCGGGCCGACCTTAATCATCAATCCAAAACTTTTCACCAAATTAACACAAGGCGGGAGTGTTCTTTCAGTGTTTCTATGTGGCTGGCTTCTCTAGTTTACTTCATATCATCATCAAAACGGCTGTAGCGATTTTAATAAATGTGCTTGCAATTTGTGGCCTACTTAAGAATAGTCAATAAATTTTCCCTAAGCCCTTCTCATTTGGCGAGAAAAATGAAACTAGGCCACTTTTCTGAGACATTGATCAAATATGTATGTTACAGTGTATTGTCACGGCCTTTTGTTTAGATAGAGTTAGTCTTATTGTCGCGTCGGCGAGCAAGCGATTAGCTGTCAACTGTCAACTGTTTTCTCGCTAACAGAAAATATATTATTGTAGATTCCGTGTAAAAAAGACATACCTAGATATATTTGGTCGCTGGCCTTTTACACTTCCGGTGAGAACTCTCGTCTATTCTATTGCAGCGACAACAACTAAACGTATTATTTGATCTGTGACTAATCTATCTATACTAATATTATAAAGAGGAAAGATTTGATTGTTTGTTTGTTTGTTTGAATTGAATAGGCTCCGAAACTACTGGACCGATTTTCAAATCAAATCAAATCAAATCATTTATTTCGGACACAAATATACATACCTACATATACAGTCCATATAATGTAATGTATATGTAGGATTTTGAACCGTGCGCTGTATATTCAACCTCCTTTTCTATTATGGCGCGTCAGAATAGAAAAAGAGGTTAAATATATAGCGCACGGTGCTTGCTTTTTCTCTACGGCCAGTGTCAGTTATGGAGTGTCGAGTCAATGTCAAAAACCCCAATGCTGTTAAAAAAGTAAGGGATGCGTATGAAAACTGTGAAACCCATCGTGTTAGTGTGTATAATTTCTGTAATTTTTGTTTAATACCCGTGCGAAGCCGGGGCGGACCGCTAGTCAAATATAAAACTCGCTCAGCGATACACAGATCCACACCGGCCAGCGAAGCGAGTGTGTAATTAAATTATATAAATAGTGAGACTAGGAAGTATGTATACTAGGAAGTATGTATATAAATAGTGAGACTAGGAAGTATGTATACTTCCTAGTCTCACAGTGAGACTAGGAAGTATACATACTTCCTAGTCTCACTATTTATATAATGCAACGAGAGGCGAGTGTAAACCTCTACACTCGCCTCTCGTTGCTCGCTAACTTCGCTAGTTTCTAGCTCTAAGCGTTTCCCGCTAACACCTGTGGCAGTGAGACAAGTGCCTTAGTTTTGTTTCATAGTACAAGGAAAGAGAATGGGTTATGTTCTAATACAGACAATGAAAACGTATATGCACTGAAATTCTTTATTTAAAATATAACTTTTAATCTCGAATGTTATTTTTGTGTGTTCGACAAAATAGGTAATATTATTATACGCCACAGGCAATTATTTTACTGGAAAAATGTGTTAAAATCGTGTTTCAATTTTAATTTAACGAACCGCATTTTGGATCTTACAAATCGACAACGACAATAACAAAATTGGCTCACATTACAGATGTTTACGAAAAGGTTCTGTCTCATATACTCTTTTATTTCTGATACTATGACAATTAGCAAAAAAAAATCCTTATGATGAAGCCTTTCCGTCGGAATGATAAAGCTACAGGGTAATTATTTTTCAGGCAATCTATGAAAGCAGTTTAAATTGTTTTTTTAAATTAACAATGTCTTCTTTCAGTAAAATGTTCCATCTACAGTATTTATACTCCTTCCCTCCATGTGGAATAGCCGATGATGTGTGGATAGCGCAGCATTATTCATTTATTATTTCATAAGGTCGTTTATTCCAAGTACCTATTAAGTCTGATTACACGCAAAATATCCTCTTTATCGGCAATATATTTTATTTATCGTATAGAAAGGTTGACGAAAACCAACCAATTTGTCTTTATCAGTTTTCACTTTATTGTCTCGCGGATCATCCAATAAATGAAGCTTCATATTCAAGGGTGTTCTGATGAAAATCTTATAATAGACTTCGATATCACTACGTAGTATAAAACAAAATCGCTTGCCGCTGTCTGTCTGTATGTCCCTATGTATGCTTAGATCTTGAAAACTACGCAACGGATTTTGATGCGGTTTTTTTAATAGGTAGGGTCACTAGTGTATTATAAATAAATAATTTTCCCTTAAAAAAAACTTTTATTTAATTGGAACTGCCTCTTTGGTTTTTGTCTACGTGGTGGATTTAGAGAAAGCTATATAGATAGGGTTGCATTTAATAAATACCTGCTTACGTTTTAAATAAAGGGGTGAATTAAATGCCAATCAAGCGAGGAATCCGAAGATCTCATTATTGGATTTAGATCATTTAAATTATAATTTTTCTTATGGCTAGTAGATACATATAGGATTTAAATATGAAAATATTTTTTGATTATTATCCATGTGTATCTCATGTGATTTTATGTGATAATATACGCCCATAAAATGGCTTTTGTTTCGAGACCTTGAAACATAGTAAGTTATAGTTAAAACTTGCAGATGATTAGATATTAGCATAAAACCTAGTTTAAAAAAAAATCATATAGTCTGGGAACACAATTAGCAGATCCAGATCATACAAATATTCGTCCTGCAGCGAGAATCGACACAATCATACTCGTAACATCTCATCATGCCTACGCTACGCCACGGGGCTCGTCAAAACGTGGTTTTGTGCATTGACTATTAGTCCACTGCTGGATTTAGGTCTAACCTTTTGAACCCTTCAGTAGCAATGGCTCTAAGGTTAAAGATATGAGCAGGCATATGAGTTAGAGAAGTTCTGTGGAAAGTTTATATTCTGCAGGAAGCTACCCGCGCACGGGGGATACACATAAAGATTTTTATTTGCCAAAGACATTTGTTATGTACGGTTACTAATAATACATTTAGTGGATCAACATGCTTGACCGTATGTCGGTATGCAAAAATATATTTGAGAGAATGACATGCAATAATTATTTAACATGATTAAATTAAAGTTTGTCATTGAAAAAATCGTCAATATTTTAGTAATATTTACAAAATAACAACAATTTCCTCACGATTACTCAGTTCGTTACTAATTAGATTTTATTGTATTATTCACTTCTGTTTGTTTTATGGTGTGTGTGCAGCATGGTCCCACGGAGTACTAGAGCTATGGCATGATCTGCTCTACCATAGCACATGCTGAGTGGAGTCCGATTGTATCAGTTTTAGTTTAAGATTTATATATAATATACTAGCGACTCGCTCCGGCTTTGCACGGGTCCAATGCTGATACTAAAACCTTCTTCTTGAATCACTCTATCTATTAAAAAAACCTCATATAAATCCGTTGCGTAGTTTTAAAGATTTAAGCATACATAGGGATATAGAGACAGAGAAAGTGACTTTGTTTTTATACTATGTAGGTATTTTCAGACAAAATAAAATTTATTTGAATTTGGTTCCCGCGGGAAGAGTTGGGTTGGTCCAAATAGTAAGCCGGCACCACACGGCAGTGCTTACCAACCCCCATATATCTTGGTATTGTCTCCTTACCAAGCGCCGGCGCGGGCTGGCGCCGTCTGCGTCCAGAGTTCAAAGCTGTGGCCACTGCTGAACGCTTAGAGCTCGTCCTGTGGACAAGGAATACCTCTTACCAGGGGCCTTATTCTGCTAAACTAATATACTTAACTATAACAATGGTATAACCACTGAAGTGGAAAACTGCTGAGAACTGTACTCTGGTAGAGATCGCTCTTGAGCGATAACACCGCCAAGTATCACATCTCTGTAATTTTTTTTTACTATTTTTTGAGTTTGCAATAAATAATTTTCTATCTTACTTGAACTCATCATCAGCATCATCGAGGGGAATACTCGAATCCATTTCTGGAGGTCGTGGCTCCCAGCGCACGTGCGGTCCATTGTACCACGGCTTAGAGGCCAGGAGACGGAGGAGGTCCATGGACTGGTCCTTGTAGTCCCGCTGTGCGTTGCTGGTGAGAGCTCCTGGGAAACGAGAGAATTTAATAATTATATTTATATTGTCGCACAGAAGTTTTAGTTATTGAAGCAATATTGCTGGAAAGTTCTTGCAAAATATATAGTATTTTCTTTTTGCTACAGTGTTATAGGTAGATGATCAATAATCTTTAAAAGACGACTTGGGTAGATCAAGACGATCAACTTTTGTTCTAACCCTGTATATGTAGAATGTGTTTTGAATGAGTTAGGTTATACGTAGGTACTTCTTTAATATCACCGGCTTCATAAGAACCGGGTATCAGAGTACAACATCATTGATTTATATGTGTGTGCTTAAATGTGTTTTAGGCATTAAAGCCGCATCCTTTCTACAATGGTCTCATTATAGTTATTGGTCTTACAAGTGTTGTTTTTTTTTAATTTTGAGAGAATAGCAAGACCTCAGATACACACGGCAATGGTTGATCGCGGTCTAGAACGATGATGATGTGGGTCGCGAGAAAATCTTTTGTCTGCAAAGTATAGAAGTACCTAATGAAATGCTTTAAACATAGTGAGTGTGTGACTGATGCGGGTCCTTTGATTCTAGTTCAAACTTAGTAAGTTTTGTACCTTTGCTGACATTGTACCGGCTTCTAGATGTCTATATATTTAATGTACTTGTACAGTGATTCCCGAAGTTGGCTGGGCGCAGACAGACCCCTTTAAAAAACGGTATTACGGAATCATGTAAAGGTTATAGTATCCCGATCTGAACCCTGATAATAAATATTTATAATAAATACTGGAAAATACACACAGCATCATCTAGCCCTAAGTTAAGGAGGCCATGTGTTATATATGTATATGGGTATAACGACAGACTTCCCAGAAAATATCAACTTAGATTTTTTTAAATAAAATTAAACAAATTGATAATAATAATAATTGATTTTATTAACTATTATTATTAACTTATTAGTTTATTAATTGGTAGAAATTTTCAACACAGCTTGAGGTGAACACCTCGTTTCTTCATTGAAGTCTAAATTAATGTGTATTTTATTTAAAATTTAAGATTATTGTATTACATATGTATATCTTACAACTGATATGCCTACTGTTATGATATAATAGTAGGTTTAACGGTGAATAAATGAAACTGATACTGAAAATATCCAAGGGGTTCTAATCTACCACGCGTTTTTGTTTTGTTGTTTTATGATTCATTATTAACAAAGGAACTTAAAGGAAAGTTTCAAAGTGTTTCTCCTGAAAAACACTTTGAAACAAATTATTCGTCTGATGATCTTTAAAAAAATCAAGAGATAAAGGTCAAATCATTGGAGGAATAATATACATAAAATGCACGTTTGTACTTTTGAAAGCAAAAAAGTACGTGCAAGTTAAGCAAGCAGGTACGTGCTTTTATAGGTAACAAAAAAAAATTGTCGTAAAATCGAGGGTCTTTTGGGAAATAAGTGCGAAAACCATTATCAAAGCGCCAATTACAGTCATTAAACACAGGATAAATTTATTTAAAGATGGTGTTTGTTGTACCCTAATGGGTTGGTTTACTTTGTTACCCTAATGGTCAATGATAAGGGGTGTTTAGGAGAAAATTACGTTGATTATATGGATTAAGGCCCTTGATGTCACGTATTAGGTTCTTTTGTACAGACAGAAGCATTAATTGGTAACCCCCTCACAGAATATGTCATAGTTATCATTCAGTAGCATGTAGGTTCAAACCCGTGAAGATTTATATATTCATTTTAATTTACATTATTTTTTACTTTTGTTTTTTTATAAAGTTTGTTTAATTGTTTAAATAAAAAACAAATGTTTTTTTCAACACCTACATTTCTTTTATCAGGAGTAACGATACTGAAATTTCGAGCCTGTATCACATGTAACTATGGTGTAGTGGTAAGTGTAACCGAGATTCTGTCACCGCACATCGTAATGATCGTCATCGAATCCTTGCAGTGGATGTTTTTGTTTTTTAACTACTACTTAATTTTAGTAATGTAATGACATTTATTTATGTGTAATAGTGAAGTTTTTGTCTATTAGTATGAATTTGAAGTAATTGATAAAATAAAACAAGAATAATAATTTCAGGTAAACAATTACGTTTATTTTTTTCAAAAATTTGCCTACACAAACAACAACACAAAAAATTTAATTAATGTTTTATTTTATTATTTAGCCTACTTACAAATAGCTTCCTATCCTGAAAAATAATATTCCATTTTCGATTTAGTGCTCGAGAATACACATGTTTTCATTAGATTTTCGTTTACTTTGCTAATCTAATGAATTAAACAATTTGGATCTCGTGTAAATCATGGAATACTAAATAATCAGGTAGTTTTGAAAATAAATGAGGTCAAATGGAGTTTTTCTGACAATGTTAAAAGGTAAAAAAACAATGGGTTTAGTAGGTAGTGATATTTATCGTCCTTTATATTTAGTGATACATCGCTTAATAGCTTAAGGGCTAACGGATCGGATCTCAATTTAAAACCATTTGACCCCACATATTTTCTATCGGATTTAGGTCCGAACTTTTAGATGTCCAAGAAATAACAGTAATGCCTTGTAGAGAAAACAACCCTTGAGAAACCATCCGCGTACGATGCACTGCACAATTATCATGGACAAAATAAATTTGGGCTTCTGGATACGCGATCCGCGTAGTAACCTTCAACACTTTCAAGCTCGTCATTCATGCGCCCAGTTATTTTTACTATTTCTCCAGGACCCATAGAGGATATCCATCTCCAAAACCTAAAAAGAAAAAAAAAGTCAACTGTTATAATGTTAATTTAGTTCGTTAGTAGTGTAAATACTAACTTGTTAAAAATATCATTATTATGATGAAATAATCATAGATAAAGGTGTTCGAATTTGTTGAAAATTATCAGTATTATCACTTACCTAAAGTTATTCATGCCCTACGATGGAGTTCAGCAGACAGTCCTATTTTTGCTGCTCGATAATTGTGTAAGTATATCAGCTGCATGCAAATGCCTTCTGTTGATGTTGATAATTATCAAATATTGTTGAGCAGTAGAACGAGTGTATGCAAAAGGCGAACTAGTCTGAATGTCAACAATATTATTGTGGCGACTTCACTGATTTGTATACACTCCTGTTGTTTATCTGCCATTGCTTCTTACATTCACATCCCCACATTACACTTAAGCGCACGGTTTTTATCTGTAAGACAACAAATCAATACTTAAATGAAGTTAAAGATAACAAGGTTTTACTAAAAACAAGTACGACAAGTGCGAGTGTAACTCGCGCGCCGAGGGTTTTGAACTTTTGTAGTATATTGACGACCTGTTAGCGCGGTGGGCTTACAACGCAGGAGGTTGCGGTTTGATCCCGCCTCGGGACTAATATTTGTAAGATCTGCAGATTATTTGTTCGAGTGTTCTAGTCCTTTTCTACGTACACAAAAATAAATCATCTAATGTGATACTTATATATACTTTATTAAGTATAACATATATCGTAGTAGTACGAATTACACAAGCTTGCTTAGCTTGTCGCTAAATGATGTTGTGTGGATTATCCAGGATACATTACTCTTCTCATATTTTTTTGGAGCACGGTGGAATTCGTGAATTCAATAATCTTATTATCTAAATATTCTTCGAGCGCAGTGGAATACATTGGGTATGGACTTTAAAATTTTGATAACAACGGTTTCGTGGCGCTGTGGAACCCTACTATTACAGTTACTACAGAGATTAGTGGGTAGGTTAGGTTAGTGGGTTGGTACCTACAATTATTTTTTCGACTTTTTTCTACGTATTTCACTAAGTATGAAACTTAGACGATTTTTAAAACCTGTTTTGAATTGTCGAAATCCATACCTTTGATTTGATATTGCTCTCAATGAAATAGCCCCCATTGTATGAAAAATCGTTTTTTGACCATATTTCGAAAAGTATTGTTTTCACAGACTTCTCTATATTTTTCCTGTAAAATATAGACCTATATCTACAAACGCTTAGTACATTTTATATAGATCACTCTGCTATCTTCGGAGATAGAGGGGGGGGAACGGTCAAATTTTCGACCTTTTTCAAAATATTTCGAAAAGTATAAAACCTATCGAAATTTCAAAAACTGCATTAAAATGTACAAACTGATACCTTTCATTTGATACCCAACTCGGTGGGGTAGTCACCCCTTTAGAAATTTTTCCCGACCTTTTTTGACCATATTTCAAAAAGTATTATTTTTACAGATTTCTCTATATTTTTCCTGTAAAATATAGATCAATACCTACAAAAACTTGGTACATATCAAATCGATCGTTCTGCAATCTTCGGAGATAGAGGGGGGGTACCGGTCAATTTTTCGACCTTTTTCAAAATATATCAAAAAGTATAAAATATATGGAAATTTCAAAAACTGCATTGGAATGTACAAACCAATACCTTTCATTTGATACCCAACTCGGGGGGGTAGTCACCCCTTTAGAAATTTTTCCCGCCCTTTTTTGACCATATTTCAAAAAGTATTATTTTTACAGACTTCTCTATATTTTTCCTATAAAATATAGATCAATACCTACAAACACTTGCTACATATCACGTCGATCGTTCTGCAATCTTCGGAGATAGGGGGGGGGGAACGGTCATTTTTTTGACCATTTTCAAAATATTTTAAAAAGTATGAAATCTACCGAAATTTCAAAAACTATTTTGAAATCTACAAACGAGTACCTTTCATTTGATACCACTTTCGACTTTGTACGTTCCATTTAAAATTTCGATTTCAAAATTTGTATGGAAAATCTTCATTTTGATTTTTCATTTATTTTCATTTATTTTTCTATAAATATGTGCGGGCGCACAAAATGTATTATTATTTCAAATTTCAAGTCAATAGCTGCAGTAGTTTCTGAGATATTAAGGATTCAAAACACAAAACAGACCCAAAGCGATTTCATAAGGGTTTTGCAACCGATGGCAAAACCCTAAAAATATGTATTTGTTTCGTAATGATTATGACACAAGAATAATAAGTTGATAACTTACCGTAATTCAAAGCTAACGAGCAATCTCCTGATTACTCATTTGCTGTTCGAATAGCACCGCGATCTTAGTTCTCACAAAATTCTTAATTTGCATAATTTCCTTCAATATTCTTCAATTCATTTATGATTCAAACCAGTAAGTCAAGACTAGAATTGAGTATGGCTAGTGACCTTTTCATTATTCACCAAGATTATATTTAAATCTACCCTCAAATACTTCTTTTTTTTCTTATCCAGTGTAAAAGAGATCTCATAAATAAAAATCCGCTGTCGAACACTAATAACATAAAATTTCGACGCTCTGATAACTGGTTCGTTGGTTTAGTTGGTTGGTGCGTGCATTACTTGTCATGTGAGCGATTGGATGTCTGGTTCGATTCCCACTGGGTGTTACGTTTTTGTTTCTTAGTATTTGAGTAAAAGATTTGTAAATCGTACAGTGATTTGCAATGTAAACTTTAGCTATTAGGGGGGTTACCAATTAATGCTTCTGTCTGTACAATTTCGTGTTCAGAACCAAATCACGGATACTCAATTTCTATATGCAAAAATAAATTGAGATTCCAAAAAGTGAAACTAGAAAGGCTTGTGAATATTAAAAAGGTTTTTACCCGTTAGTTATAATAAATAAATATATAATAAATAATGTCCGACAATCCACACAGCATCATCTAGTCCCAAGCTAAGCAGAGCTTGTGTTATGGGCACTAGATGACTGATATACATAATACAATATTATTACATAGATAGATATTTTTTATTATACATAGAAAACGAACAGAATTCCTGAACAAATTTGTCCCGAGGCGGGAATCGAGCCCGCAACCTCCTGCGTCGCAGGCGGACCTTCGGCCACCGCGCCACAGAGGTCGTCATCGTCATCCATTCATGTTATTATTATTGTATCTCATTTCCATGATATCGGGTTATTTTGTGACTCGGCCCTTTGCGAGGCATGTGTAGGGCTATTGCCAACGCCACAGAGGTCCTATATAAGAGTTATTTTGGGCGAATTGTTTTTTTATAGCTTATTAAGAAATTCTAAGTTTTCTTATTTGTATATATAGCTACCAAAATGAATTAAACTAATCAGTTACGTGAGTTGAGATAAAAATTAAATAGAATATAATTTAAATTATTGAACGGGTACTTACACGTTTATATTTATCAAATAAAAAAGACGATAATTTCATAAAATGACAAAAAACTATTCTTTCTGTCGGTTTTCACGCCAAAATAGCCAATCGCATCCTAATATTATACGACAAGGATTTTGGTAAATAGACTTCTAATCCTGGAAAATACATGTGAAGCCGTACGTGGAAACTATTTACCTACTATTTATGCACCCTAAAGAAGAATTATGGTTTTTTTTTACTTTATAAAGAAAAAATACATTTCTTACTTTATACCTATCAAGCTCTGGCGAAGCAAGGTAAAAGCAATATCTTCCAATTTTCCTAGTTAGTGCTGCCAAGTTTTCATTGTAATTGAGATAAATTAATTAATTAGCGCAGTTTAGAACATGAGCGACTCGTAATTTTTAATTTATTTAAGCGTTGTGGAAGAGAAAGTCCTAAATATGTTCTTAAATAAACCAAATATTATTGACCTACTTTTAGATTGTAAAAAACAGTCTGCAGTCAGCTAACAAATAAATAGTCGAACCAAATTGGTAATTTGGCTCGGCTATTTATTTGTTTTTTTTTTTCAATGAAATCACTAACTCCTTAAAAATATTTGGATTCTGTAAATAAATAAATAATTAAATTTATTTCAATTCTTTAAAATAATCCATCGCCGGAGCCTTGATTGAAACTAGAAATCAGCTTTCCTATTTTGAGCAAACAGCTTTACACAAGCTTTGGTGTGACCGCCTCTTAATAGCACGTGTGTGCTATCGTTTCTTTTCTCCTTCACCTGTCAGTCCTCGGACGACACAGATGCATTTGTACCATTGCCATTGTACCATTGTGCACGTTGCATCAACCACCATCAATCTACCAGAATGACGTGGAGAATACTCGTAAAACGGAGTGGTGCATCCTGCTTTAATGGATGTAGGGTTACTTTGGTAACCATAATACTACATTGGTTGTTGGTAAGTGCACATCGCGGAGGTTTTTACCCAGGGAATTTTAGTTTATGAAATACTAGCGGCCCGCCCCGGCTTAGCAAGGGCATTTAACAAAAAAAAATTCATGGTGATCCCTTACTTCTTTAAAAATATTATGTAGTATATTATGTAATCAGGGAAAATTTAGGATTCTTTCATTCTAGAAGTTTTGGAGCCTATTCAAATCAAACAATCAAATCTTTCCTCTTTATAATATTAGTATAGACGAAAGCGCTTAGATATAAGGCAGGCGGCGGCACGCCGACAAAAGACGCACGGAGAATTTTTCTACTATGCAGGAGATGAGAAAGAAGAATAATTAATATAAAATATTAAAAGAAATTTGAAAGAATAGACAAAGTCACAAAACACGCTGCGAAATAGGGCTTTTTATAATTTTAATAAAGCAGTCCCAAATGTTTTTTGTACAAAGAGGTATTATAGTTACTAAATTACCTCTCATTGGATTTTTGCTTTTTAATTTAAGAACAGGTTTGAAAATTAAATTCAGCTACAAAGCATACAAAATAAACATTTAAATGCGACGCTGTTGATCCTCAAATCGCCTAAACACACAAAATAAAAGGAAAAACTGTAAAATTCAACTGGTTTTGCGTCGCAAAAGCGCTTTGTGATTTTTCCTAATAACTAATATTATTTAACTCGAAAACCGATATAAATTATTAACGAAAGAATAAAGTACAAGAAGAAAAAGATAAAGATGCTGGCAATATTTAAACTTCCGCTAATTTATTTGTGTATAACCTGTCATATTTATTACATGATGATGATAATGTCGTCCTAGCCGAATTGCGAACTAGCTATAAACGCGGGAGATTATTATTGTCGCAAGTGTCTGCTAAAACCAATTGCAATTTTATAACAAGCCAATGGGACGACGACAGTCCGACACGAATGGGCAGAAGTCAGACGTTGGACCAACAACGGCTTAACGAACGGGAGAACAAAGTCCTAAATATTCACATACAAAGAAATATGTTTATTTGGCTCTCACTGATAGATAGGTACAAATTAGTAAAAAAAAACCTTAAAGTAAAGAAAATATAATCATCATCATTATAATCATCAGCCCATGTTGGTCCATTGCTGGACATAGATATCCCCTAATGAGCACCATAGCGCCCCAAAATATAATAAGCTAAGAGAATGCATCATGTGAACCAAGAAGGTCCTGCAATGCATAATTTTCCACACATAGAAGTTTGTTTTGCCACCAATTTTGCCCAACTGAACAATGGCTAAGCCTCGATGGATGTCTTGAAATACGAAACACCTTGATTTTCCGTGCGGTCTATCATAAATTCATATTACCTACCTCCATCATATTACAATCAGATAGCAAGACAAATGTGGGGAGTCCTTTGAGTTTGAATCTGACCCTTTTTGGCGTGAATGATTGTCCTTTCCTTGGATTGAGTTACAAAAGTGAGGGTATAATGAAAAGGGAGCAATCGACAGCTCCCGTGTCAGGTTGCGTTTGGTTAAGATACTTGAGTGATATCTAATTTTAGAGTTTCAGAAAAGATTGTTTTTTAATTGGTCAATAATAGGCCATAGTTGGATTTTATTAAGATTCCACGGGTATTTATCGTAGCAATACGATCTATTGATATTTGTTTCGGGTGTTCTGCTCTTTTTCTAGGATGTTTCTAGGTATCTTTATATAATTATATTTATCTATCTGTTATAATTTTTTAAGGATTCATATTCAGATTCAGATTCAATAACTTTATTTCTTTAGGCTTACAAAATAAGCACTTAGACAAGTCAAATTCCATAAAGATAATTATTATAATAAAGAAATAATTTGTTATTGATTTCTCTTCACTTCAATTTTTTGACCACTAGTGGAAGAAGTGAAAATTGCTCTGTTAAATAAGTACACGTATATCAGTCACCAGACCCATAAACCAAGCTCTGCTTAGCTTGGCGCTAGATCAAGCAGAGTGGATTGTATAGCATTATTAATTTATTGAATCCAGCTTCTCTGGCCGTTTTTCTTCGACCCCGGGTGCTTATAGTACAAGCCTAACTTGTCCGAAAATCGCGCCTCTCCTGCTTCTTGTTGAAGATATTGAGACAGTTCTCACTTCTCACATACAGTGAAAAATAATATAGTTACATTAGAGTGGGCGTTAAATTGATCTATATCTATACTAATATTATAAGAGGAATATTATAGAGGAAATATTTGATTGCTTGTTTGTTTGTTTGTTTGAATTGAATAGGCTCCGAAACTACTGGACCGATTTGAAAAATTCTTTCACCATTAGAATCCTAAATTTTCCGTGATAAACATAGGCTGTATAATATTTTCAAAAAAGTTGGGGATCCGCATGAAAAATTCACTAATTGAACCGTGCGCTGTATATTCAAACTCTTTTTCTATTATGGCGCGTCAGAATAGAAAAAGAGGTTGGATATATAGCGCACGGTCCTTGCTTTTTCTCTACGGCCAGTGTCAGTTATGGAGTGTCGAGTCAATGTCAAAAACCCTAATGCTGTTAAAATAAGTAAGGGATCCGTATGAAAACTGTGAAACCCATCGGGTTAGTGTGTATAATTTCTGAAATTTTTGTTTAATACCCGTGCGAAGCCAGGGCGGACCGCTAGTATTAGATAAGTTTGTAGCCAGAGGACTCTGTTGTCCACTCGAGGGTGTTATTGGTGGCGTCTAGCGTTTGATTCGGGAAAGGGTTGCAAATTCTGATAATCACCTGAATTTTGTGGTAAATACTTCAACAAAATTGACTCTGTAATTCTTCGCCCATTACCGTGAATAAACGAGTGTTTGTCTCAATAACTTTAAATTGTTGCATAATTAGAATCAAATAGAGAAACGTTTTAGATTACCAAAGGGTATGTTTTTTCATTACTTTGTGTTTAAAATTTTGGTAAACAATAAATAAATTATTACGATTGTGAACCATTTCGCTTGTTTTGCTATGACACTTGATATAGGTACTTCATTTTAATCATAATTCGTCATACTATTACCTAGTCTTCGCGTCTTCGCGTTGTCGATTCCTAGACATATCTATTAGACTTGATAATATCGGAATAAGCTATGCTATGCTTTGCTGGTGATGTAATAAATCATGTGCCTATTAATAAATAGGTACTCACCAGTAATAATTCACAACCATATTCCCCGACGCGGTATTAAACAAAGGGGTACCTTTGTTTGGGATGCCTACGTACCCGTCATTAGCTAGCTAGGCAACCAGATATAAGGTGCACCCACGCGCACAAAACCACGTAAGAACGTACCTATTATTATGTACGTACCTCATTGATGGGGACATAATACGTAGGCTTTGCGTTGGATTTGACACTGCTGAGAATAATTTATATCTTGGATTAATAGGTAGATCATTGTCATAGATGACGATCATTGTCTTCAAGATAAAGAAAAACTTACAGAACTTAACTAACAATTCCCTTAAACCTAACAATTAATGTACATGCAAGCAAAAATATATTAAATATTTATATTTCGGTAAGTCTCCTCATCAGAATATGTCCGCGGCTGATCGCAGTGAAGGTGTTATAAATGCACAGAAAGAAGCTGTTCTAATGGTAGGTTCCTTAGTCGACTTTTGCAACATCCCTGGACCGTGTTGGAGGAGTCAATTCTTAAGCCTACCATAAATTACCTCATTAATTTTGCTAACAACTTAAAATATTACGATGATGTTTTAAGAAGTCAATGCGTTTTTATACAGAAATAGTTCTAGAGGTTTCTGGAGTGAGAAGAGGGAAGTCTTTAACCTGTCCTGTCTGCCTCTAGATTACACGTGTCATAAAAAACCTATTGATACTTATACTAATATAACTAATACATATTAAAAAGAGGAAAGATTTGATTGTTTGTTTATTTTAATTGAAAAGGCTCCGGAACTACCGGATTTGAAAAAATCTTACACAATGGTGAATCCTGCATGATTTCTGATGCACATAGGCAATAGAATATTTTCGCAAAAGACAGGGTTCCGTATGAAAACTTCAATGATGTAACAAAAAGTGTAGGTGTCTGTGAAACTTGAGGAGTGACTTGAGGAAAGGAAAAGAGGAACTCGAGGAAAAGAGGAGCGGGAAAGCCTCTGTTGAGTGCCACTAGGTTACACGCATCATTCATAAACACTAAGATTTGGTTAGCCGAAAAGCAGAATATGGTGTCATTACGACTTTAATGGTATTTTGTATTTCCCCTATTTTGTAAGTGAATAAACGTTTGGAGTTTAAAAAAAATTATTGAACGGAAGCTAAAAATATCACATATCCAATACACTCTTTTCTAAATGTGGAAACCAGAATACATCCTACAAAAGACGATGGGCTCAAAGCTGTGATTCAAATGGAAGTGGCTGCGAAACACTTCACACACAATACTCGGGCTTCAGTTATTTAAAAATAATCTTTCACATTGAAAATATCAAACGAAATGGAACTTCAAGTCACAAGCCATACAACACAGTTTGTATGCGAGAGCTTTCAACTGTGTACATGTATGTATGTTTCGCTTCTTTCACTAGTGGACAAAAAATTGAAGTGAAGAGAAATCAATAACAACTTATTTTTTTTTATAATAATTGACTGTACCTATGAAATTTTACATGTCTAAGTGCTTATTTTGTAAGCCTAAAGGAATAAAGTTATTGAATCTGAATCTCTCTCATGGATTTATCTTACGTACGTAAGCCGGTGACATTTCACGTGATTTTTAGGGTTTTGCCATCGGTTGCAAAACCCTTATGAAATCGCTTTGGGTCTGTTTTGTGTTTTGAATCCTTAATATCTCAGAAACTACTGCAGCTATTGACTTGAAATTTGAAATAATAATACATTTTGTGCGCCCGCACATATTTATAGAAAAATAAATGAAAATAAATGAAAAATCAAAATGAAGATTTTCCATACAAATTTTGAAATCGAAATTTTAAATGGAACGTACAAAGTCGAAAGTGGTATCAAATGAAAGGTACTTATTTGTAGATTTCAAAATAGTTTTTGAAATTTCGGTAGATTTCATACTTTTTAAAATATTTTGAAAATGGTCAAAAAAATGACCGTTCCCCCCCCCCTATCTCCGAAGATTGCAGAGCGATCGACGTGATATGTACCAAGTGTTTGTAGGTATTGATCTATATTTTATAGGAAAAATATAGAGAAGTCTGTAAAAATAATACTTTTTGAAATATGGTCAAAAAAGGGCGGGAAAAATTTCTAAAGGGGTGAATACCCCCCCGAATTGGGTATCAAATGAAAGGTATTGGTTTGTACATTCCAATGCAGTTTTTGAAATTTCGATAGATTTTATACTTTTTGATATATTTTGAAAAAGGTCGAAAAATTGACCGGTACCCCCCCTCTATCTCCGAAGATTGCAGAACGATCGATTTGATATGTACCAAGTGTTTGTAGGTATTGATCTATATTTTATAGGAAAAATATAGAGAAGTCTGTAAAAATAATACTTTTTGAAATATGGTCAAAAAAGGGCGGGAAAAATTTCTAAAGGGGTGACTACCCCACCGAGTTGGGTATCAAATGAAAGGCATCAGTTTGTACATTTTAATGCAGTTTTTGAAATTTCGATAGGTTTTATACTTTTCGAAATATTTTGAAAAAGGTCGAAAATTTGACCGTTCCCCCCCCTCTATCTCCGAAGATAGCAGAGTGATCTATATAAAATGTACTAAGCGTTTGTAGATATAGGTCTATATTTTACAGGAAAAATATAGAGAAGTCTGTGAAAACAATACTTTTCGAAATATGGTCAAAAAACGAATTTTCATACAATGGGGGCTATTTCATTGAGAGCAATATCAAATCAAAGGTATGGATTTCGACAATTCAAAACAGGTTTTAAAAATCGTCTAAGTTTCATACTTAGTGAAATACGTAGAAAAAAGTCGAAAAAATAATTGTAGGTACCAACTCACTTACCTACCCACTAATCTCTGTAGTAACTGTAATAGTAGGGTTCCACAGCACCACGAAACCGTTGTTATCAAAATTTTTAAAGTCCATACCCAATGTATTCCACTGCGCTCGAAGAATATTTAGATAATAAGATTATTGAATTCACGAATTCCACCGTGCTCCAAAAAAATATGAGAAGAGTAATGTATCCTGGATAATCCACACAACATCATTTAGCGACAAGCTAAGCAAGCTTGTGTAATTCGTACTACTACGATATCTGTTATACTTAATAAAGTATATAATAAGTATCACATTAGATGATTTATTTATTTTTGTGTACGTAGAAAAGGACTAGAACACTCGAACAAATAATCTGCAGATCTTACAAATATTAGTCCCGAGGCGGGAATCAAACCGCAACCTCCTGCGTTGTAAGCCCACCGCGCTAACAGGTCGTCAATATACGTACCTACCTAAACGACAAAAGTTCAAAACCCTCGGCGCGCGAGTTACACTCGCACTTGTCGTACTTGTTTTTATTGATTGCGAGGTATTCGATAACTCTAGCGCGGATAAATTTCCGCTCCGGGACAAATGTTTGTACGATTTGGACATATTTGTAGAAGGTGTCCTGGATAATTAAAAAAAAACAGCAGGCTGCCCTTGCTTCGCACGGGTATTTAACAAAAATTTCAATATTTATAATTTTTACACACACATAATGGAAGTTACGTTACATTACTGAAGTTTTCCCGAAATTTTTGGAAAATTTAAATGAATTGGTTTGGTGAGAACCTATGGTGCGAAACAGCGCTACACCAATTTTACGAGTGACCTGATGTTTTGCTATCTCAGCAGGTTCGGGGACAATATTATGGTTTACGATGCTGATATCAGCCGTTAACTATGTTAATCAATATGTAACTGCCTAGTAATGCTCATCAAGTGGATCCCGCCATGTGGGATATATTCAGGAATGGAAGAATCCTACTAACATTATAAACGCGATAGTTTGTAAGTATGGATGGATATTACTCTTTCACGCAAAAACTTTTCAAGAGACTTGTACACACATATTTTATGACCTGGAATAACATATTTATTCCAAAATCCCACGGGATCGGGAGTTACGCGGGTTAAACCGCCGCCATCCAGCTAGTATAATATAAATAGTGTGCATCCAGCATAGTGCGTGAAGCCCATATTTTTCTTAGGCACTGCTACGCACAAAAAAAAAATAACCTTGAGTCAAGTTTATTTTATACTAGCGACCCACTCCGGCTTCGCACGGGTGCAATCATACAAAAACCTTCCTGTTCAGCACCAAAATCCCTTGCGTAGTTTTAAAGATCTAATACATAGGGACAAACAGTCCGACAGTGGGCAGCGACTTTGTTTTATACTATGTAGTTTTATACTATGTAGTGATAGTTTTAAGGTGTATAGTTAGTATTATTAGGGCAAATAATTCTTTTTCACTCTTCTTTCTTAATATTTATTTACATAATTGCGACCTTTATGTTGCAGAAAGCAAGTCTTGTTGAGGCATGTCTCAATTTCGATGTCCGTCGAACTTTATGATTTGATAATATTTTTTCAGGTTTGTTGTAAAAATATTTCATAAAGTTTTATTTTATTTTCATGTTATCTTAGGAGTCCTGTTAACTTCGAGGATTCTGTGTGAGCATATCCAGCATTATTTATTTATTTATGGTACAGACTCGTAAACTACAAGATTGGCTGCCGCCCTTCGTGAGTTAATCAAAATAATTTTACCCCGCAAGATATTGTAGATTAAAAGTTCAAAATTCTACAAAAAGCATGAAGTATATCACCGCAAGTTGATTTAATCAACTTAGGTATGAATGAAACAGGAAGTCGAGAAACTTTGTTACTTAAAAAGAACCGCTAGCACGTGTATATTGTGAACCGCCAGCGTTATTTACGTCGTATTCGCGGAACTATCGCGGCAGTAGTCTCGTTATACATTTAAGCCTTCAAAACACCAGCTCGACTTTAGGTTTAGAAACCTCGCAAATCCTTCGAAGGTAAACCCATGGCTTAAGGTGGTAAAGCTTTCGTAGGCTTCTTGTACAACGAAATAGACACGCTGACTTACGGGATGAATACGTAATCAGAGGATCGAACTAAAACTAGTCAGTAGAACATAGAATCATAGTAGTTATTGGCAAATGCACAAAGACCCCTTTTACCTGACTACTGCAGAGCTAAAGGATAACTTTTTACGTATTTTTACGTATAGTTTCAGATTTCAGTAACTTTATTTCTTTAGGCTTACAAAATAAGCACTTAGACAAGTCCATACTATTAATAAGTTAAAAAAGAAATAAGTTGTTATTGATTTCTCTTCGCTTAAATTTTTTGTCTACCGTGATGCCTAAACTGTTCACTCCATCATGATAGACTAGCTCGAATTGCACGCTTTCGCTATAATTAGGGCTGTAAAATTTAAGTAACGAAGGCTATCCAGCGAATAACATTTCGCATATTTCAATGACATTCGCATCTTCACCATTTTCGCTATGTATTGAGTTCTTAGGTATTACTTAGACCGTAGATATAAAATCCACAATTTAAAGACGAAGAAGAGTTCTAACACCTAATTTGGGGTTCTGAAAGTTCTTTTTAATATTGTTAATATTAAAGTTATCAATTTTAAATCTCGAGTTAGTACAACTAATATACGTGAAAGCTACGGCGTAGACCTCTACGAAATTGCGAGCTACGAAGCGTAGAACCTAAGTTACGATAACTATTAAATTAACGAAGAAAAAAATTTATCTATAAACCCAAAACAACAGATTACAACCAGCTACACTTATATTCTTATATCAAATTTCCAAAAGTCTTAGCCGTCACTAGAAGACAAAATGCCCGCAATTGTAGTTTGAATCATAATGCTAATTCTTTTAAATAAGCCAGCTTCCCGATCACAATGTGGACTTAATGATAATTTCACCCGTTTTTGTTAACCCTATTATATTATTTGTATTTGTACTATAATAAATAACACGTTTTTAAAGACTACTCGCCCTTATACAAAGCTTTTTTCTGTAAAACTTAATAAATCGGTAAAAGCTTTTAAGAGGATAAAGTACCAAAATTTTTCAGTTTAGGAATTCGATGTAGTTAAAAACTTTAAATAGAGTTGTGAACTTCAACCATAATTGTCTACGTTTAATTTGCTGTAAAGATCGTTTCACAATTACTTTTATCGGTATGTACAACTTTTTCTGCCCCCGCATGCCTTGAAAGATGAGGTATCTACCTAATCGAAATTACTAGGATTTGTACGTTGCGCTATGTTTTGAAACGAACATCCTTTTTAGTACGGTGTACGGTATATATTATACCTCTACAAGTGGTATCGGATATCGCTACTGTATTTGTATTGTATATATTTATTTTCAAACTAGTGGTCCACAACAAAAATCTACCTGTGGGAAGCCCGGATCTTCCCACAGGTAGATTTTTAACAAACATTATAAAATTTTACATACACACATACATACTCGTTGGTTGACGTTGTTATATTCATCAGGGATAATGTAGGCACTAGCAACTTACAACTTAAATGGGGAAATATTTTTTCTAATCGGTCCAGTGGATTCAGCGCCTTCAATCAAAACAAACAAACAATGACATCTTTCCTCTTTATATATTAGTATAGATATAGAAATAGATTAAATGTAATGTACATTATAATGTCCCTGCCAAACTGTTCCGCGGTTAGTCTATATCAGCGTACAGCGTGTAATGGGCACACTGTACCATAGAAATGATTACCAATCAACAAACGTTCCGTACGCTTCTCAGTGGCTTAGCTTTACTTAAACCAGGGCCATCCACTCTTGTAACGCGCGGTTTGTAGGAGAAATGTGATGTTAAGTATGTGCGAAGATAAGGTTCTGTGCCATACTGATCGAGCACGGATTATCCCTACCTTGTTACGGAAGGGAATAGAACCCAAATAACAATAATAAAGGTCATAGAATGTGGCCCGAATATAATATCTTTACCTTACGAGTGCTGCCACGTTGGAGATAATTCGTAGCTTGTTTTTTCTTTACTAACGAAGTTGAGGTTTGTTTTCGTAGGTAATGAAGAACCGTTTTTAAGATCATGACTTGGGGTTTGTTTGTTGACAGATGAGGACTATCTTCAAGGTTTGAATTCGAGTGTTATTGAGGTTGCTCAAACGCAGTTGAAACGTCAGAAAATGAAGGCAATATGTTTTTGTGTCATGCGGGTCATGGAAGTCACATTGACTGTTACAATACATAAAATAAACAGTACCATAATTTATTAGTAGCGCTGATTCCCTTTAGATAAAAAAAACTGTAAATGTGAAATCGTTTTGTAATATTTGGGTGGAAAACTGTAATTTTTTTAGCTATTGAATTCGACTTTACATGTCTGTATCAGAATAAGTAATTATTAATAGTGCTCGGTACGAGTGCCCACGCTTTTTTATAGGATCGGATTAGAGCTAAAAATACGAATATTGAATTGAAGATATATTCAACAAAATTCATATTTTTAGCTCCTTTGTGAGTGTGACCAAGTGTGAGTTGCTTATTCACATTTTTTTATTTCTAAGAAATAGTAAATTGGTCTTTAAAATCATTTTAAATATTTTGTAATAAAACGAATGCTGCCTGAACTTAAGAAAATACACAATTAATTAACAGATTTCGAAATTTTCAGTGCTGTCACACGAATCTTAAGAAATGATGTGCTCCAATTTTCTTTTGTTCCTACGTTAATAGCTTGAGCGATGTTAGCGACTTATTAGGTAAAAAGATTTGTATTTTTGTTGGATTGTATGTGAACAAAAAGTTAATAAATTATAAGTAAAATATGTCAAAACCCAAGTTATTATGTTACTTACATACAATTTTATCATATCTTTCTCATTTTATCAGTACTGTGTGCCTTCGTGTTTAAGCGCAATAATTTATGCAAGTCGCCAGAATCTCAGGCTGCGCAAATGTGGTCGGTTTGGTAGTTGTAATCGCGTGGATTTGTCTAAGGCATTGGATTACGTGATGGTGGAAGGATTAGTCGCGGAATAAATTAAATGTGACGGTTTTCCTAAACGCAAGTTACGGTTTTCTTTGTTTGGTAGGAATAGGCTGGAAAGCGGCTCAAAGTGGTTTCAAATTAAGTGCTTTCAAATAAGGCGCAAGGGACGCAGGGGACGCAAAATTTAAATCGAGTCTTTTAAAATTTAATATATTACATATCACGATTTATGTAGGTATGTACAGTGCGCATCACAAGTACCTTTATCCTATCTCAATGTATGTGGGACACTATAGTTGTTGTTGGGAATTTCATTATGGTGGGTCGTTCGATCCTGAGCGGCGGCAAGATAAATTTTCACATGTGAAAATTTTGATATAGAGAAGGGGGTCGTACTTAATTCTGACGCGCACTGTACATATAGGGGCTTGTGATTGATGTTCAGACAGATGTCATAGGTTAAATAATTATGCTCAACAAGAGTCTCTTCTTAGACAGGTGCAGAGCTCTAAAAGAATAGACTTTATACAAAAACCAAACTTCTTGACCTATAACGTCTAAATCAGAGCTTACCCAACCTGTTGCTCAACTCGGTAGAGGTAACAGGTGTGTAACTTGGAACTTTCTAACTAAAACTACTTAAGTATTTGTTTAGGCCCGCGTGCTTACTAAAATAAGTTTCGACTTATGATTTTTCGGTTGGTGGGCACGTTATTTGTTTGTGGTTTTTCGTGTTGTTGTATTACCTGTATACTTTATCGTATTAGTAATTGTTTTTTACAAATTCTCCGCTTGCGACGCAGGAGGTTGCGGTTTCCCGTCTCGGGACAAATATTTGTATGATCTGTAGATAGTTGTCCAGGTGTTCTGGTCGTTTTCTATCTAAAAGCTCCCTAAGACCAAGGCCGTGCCGCTATCACACAAAAATGAGCAGTCTTATAGCTTCAACTGTTAATATTTAGATTTTGTGCTGTGCGGTAGCGGTGTTGGATTAATGTGCGTAGTGTATTGTGATTGAAATTTGATAATTTTTAGTCAATATTCTCTGCAGTGATAACCAGGCTACGAGTATGTATTCCGCAGACTTCTTTAACCTTATTTTAAACTTTACGGTAATCCGTTCTTACAATCATCAATTTTAAAATGAAACTTTGCAAGGGTTGGTTAAAAATCGACCAAGGCCATGATTAGGTTTGTACGATGAAATCCCAGCAGTAATAAGCTAAGTGCAAGATTTTTTCGGGAACTAGTGACTTTGGTGGAAATGGCCTCGAAAGCTCATATTTTTTGGGGTCGTGAGTTGAATTTTTAACGCGATGATTTTACTCAGGTATTTTGTTGAAAGAAGACTAGGTGGCCGGCCAGTTTGCTGTAGTCATTGTCTAGTGTCATTCTGAGTAAGAAAATAATTTGAGTGTGTATACAGTGTGTAAGTATTTCAGTTTGAAGTCACTTAACAATAAAAATATCCGTATAGGACGTAAAAGAAAATGGTTATTTTGTATGGGCGCAGTTTGAATTACCACGCAAGATATTGCACATTTTATCACGCTATAATTTTTATGTTATCTAGGCATTTTGACTTTTTAATTGTGTTCACAGAATCATTGCCACTAATATACTTATTTTATTAAACTTTTATTCTCTGATATGAGTTATCGAGTAGGAAAACTATCTCCCGCAATACAGGCTCACCCATGGGGCGTCGACAGTAATGTGTAGTGTACCTACCTATATTATAAGTTAGTTGGCAAATAAATAATTTTGTATTTTATCGTGTTTGGTTTTTATTTTATTTGTATCAGTACATACTTTTAGCAGAATAGTTGGTACCAAAAAGTCTTCACTAGTATAGTTGCTACTGCATACCACACTATAACTGCTATACGTTCCAGTTTAGCTCCTAACTGAAGATATCGATATATTCCCATCCACCCCATTAACCTCCCCATCAATGGGGTGGCTGGGAAAAAAAGTTCCCATCCGCCCCATCATTCAAGTCAATGGTTATTTTTTATTCCAATCGGAAAAAGAGGAGGTTCTCAATTCGATTGTTTTCTAGGTTGTTGAAAGCTTATAAATCCATCATTTGGCGATTTCGCTGAATTTGGCCGCGTAAAACTGTCGTTATCTGATTTTACGAGTACTCGTAGATTCGCAAATAAAATAATGCATGTTTACGAACGAAAAGCTGACAAGATCTCAATGATATTTTGCAGGGTGTTAAATTATCATATAACAACCTACCCGACGTCCTACGGCTACTTCTCGGGGAAGACATAAGCTAGGTACATGAGAAGCGCGTGTAAAGCCCCGGGCAGCAGCTAGTGGGACTATCTTTCAATTCTTTTCTTCCAACTAAAAGGTGACTTTCTATTCTTCCTACTAAATAAGCATTGGACAAATAATAGCCCGACATCTGTGTTGACATATTTTCATCCAATCAAGTTAATGTACTTTCATTATTTGGTGACAAGCGTTAGTCCAATTTCCAGAATAGATTAGGCAAGGCATTATTTGATTAATTTCAACAAAAACATTTCGGAGAATAACAAATCTTGTGGGCGTTCTAGCTCCTATTGGTAGGGTTCACCTCCATGTTATTTGGCTTAGTAAAACTTCTGTGGTATTGCTAGGGTTTATTATTCTAGGCTTGGTTGATTTACTTAAACTTCTGACTGGCAATTTTTTTTGGGACTGGCTAATGTTTGAGACACCTTTACTAAGCGTTAAGGCAATTTTTAACCGAATTCGTTCGAAAAAATGTTCACCAATTTCTCCGTCAATTGTATATCGATTTGTTATACTATTGCAACATCATGACCAAGAATTCATGCAGTTTGCGTAATGATTTAACCACCAGGGCGTGGTAACAGGAAAGAGACAATGTGTGCTGATCCGAGTTTTAGTTATAATGAGTGTCGCGGTATCTTTTTCTCTGGTTATTTGTGATTCGCCGACTAACCGACCACTTCCAATCTAACATCGACGGAGTCAAATAGTATAAGTTAATTTTGTAATTTCATTTATTTTAATTAAATTTTTGCACGAGACACGTCTTTCTGTACCCTCCCTAGTTGCCGTACATAATTGATTGTGATTTTGATAAATATTTTGCTTTTGTAGTTGGAATCTTAGAGTGGTCCAAATTACCATGAATTTAGTCCAAAGGAATTTTTATCTGTTCCGCATTTGTTACAAAAAAAATATTAAGAAATTTGAAGTTTTTAGTGTTTGTAAATAACTAAACTATTTTACGGCTACTTATGCTCAAACAAAATTTTGCTTTTCCTAGATTAGAATATAGATAACGGAATAGTAATAGGCACAAAGACTTACCCATAATTCACCGCAGACCACAACGAATAAAAATAAACAATTAAAATTGACATTAAAACGGATGAGTAAAAATAATATGAATTTGAACTCCGGTATCGGTATCCGGTTAAACACGAGAACGAATACCTATATTAGAAATTTTGATTTGATTAACTGATAGATAAAAAAATAATGTACAAGCTTTTGCAGCATAGCTATTTCACCACGTTATAACTAGTATTTACATTTGGAACATGAGCTAACTGCAGACTGTTGCAAGCAAACTACAGGTAGCTCAACTGATCCATATCAGCTAAGTTAACCACTATGTTGGTAATTAAATTTATTGATACAAAATGATTTATCTTATTATTTTAAAACGTGAAAAGTTATCTGATAAAAACAATAATTGATAAGAAAGAAAAATTCATTCAACTTTGAACTTTTAAGCAACAGATTAAGATGAATTTATATAGTACAATTAAAAATCCGAAAGATCACATTAAAAACTACAATAAATTAAAAAAAAAACAAACCAAGAACGACTAGAACAAATAAAAAAAAAATTATCGAAGGAGGTCAAAGTTAGAATTTGAAAAAGGAATGTAAACTTTGAAACTAACCGGCCAGGAGTAGGGCCAGCACGGCGGTCGTGCAAGCTGCGTTGAACTTCATGGTTCCGAACTCAATGCCGCAAAAGGTGTGTGCGCCGCCTTATATCTTAGGGGTGGTTCGTGTTTGCGCCCTGTAGCAGACTCTGACAGTTGAAACGAATTTTACAGATTTTTCACTACGTTCTATACCCTACCTACGGATTGCAACTCTTTATCAACGTTTTTGCAAGGATTATTCCTACCTTCCTATCCTGAGACAGATTTCTACTCAATATCAATCGCTGTTGGTATATATGTCTTTGAGTTTGGAAGTCTCCGAATAAAAAAGTCGTAGGTTTTATTCATGTTTACTTTATATGAATGGAACCAACAAAAATAGGTAAGCATAAAGAGTCTCACCTTGTAGAAATTATCGCTATTTAAGTACATATTTTCGAAGATATGTAGAGAATTTCCTCGTTTTGACTTACAAAAGTAATAAAATGAGTAAAATCAATAGTTTAAATGTACTAGAATGCGAAAACTTGAAATGAAAATACTTAATGAAAATGCATCATCTTCATTTACGCATATGAATGTCCCGTGTACCTAATATTGTGATTAAAATTAATATTTTTATTTATTTTAAAATGATTTATTCTAATTATATCGATTTGTGAATGATTTATTATGATGGTATCGATTTCATGTAATACCATATTTTTATCACTAATCTTTTTCCAATATTGTATTTTTTTTTTACGAATATATTATATATTTTTCTCTCGTAAAAGTAAAATTTTATCAGAACACAAAATATACATAAACCTAAAACTAAAAAACGGAAAAAATTACAAAATCGGACTCCACTCAGCAATGCTATGGTATACCAAGTCATCCCATCTTAGGCTGGTTTTCCGTGAAGAGAGTGACCATGACCATGTCTATCTTTCCGTCCCCTCTGTACATTCGTAACTCTGTACAGCATCCTTCAATGCGCTGCAAGGAAAGGTTCACGGTTCAAAAGCCATAAACTTGTGTAATTAGAATAGCAAAAATTTATATGATTTTTTTGTGGGTAAAACACAAATATCACTTAAAAAATTTAATAGCTAGTTTTTAATTGCCACGGTAAGTAGGCAGATTGGTGTGCGCAGTAGAAGTGTTTAAATACACAAAAATATCTGCTTCCCTTTCTTTGGAAGGGGGTTCTTACGCATACGACATTTAGATTTAAGATTTCAAAAACTTTATTATAGGCTACTTATAGGCTTACAAATTAAGTACCTAATCGTCAAATATCATACAATAAATTATTATAAAATAAGAAATAAGGTGATATTGATTTTCTCTTCTCTCCTGTTTTTTGTCCACTCGTGAAATAGAACACTTATGTGTCTAATATATTTTATTTTTGCCTATCTAAATCTAATTTTGCATTACTTTAAGCATGTCTGTTTGTTTCCTTTCTTTGTGAGGTATAATAAAGTATTTTTCTATCTCATTTTTATGTGATTTAGATACGGCTGCCTTTACCGGCTGAGCTCAAAGGTTCGATTCTTACGCAGACCACCATAGCTACGTCGTAGTCTGCCCACACAAAACAAAAGCAAAGATATTATTTATGACTAATGTAGGTCGATTATTATTTTTTCCGCGCGATATTCACGGATCGTTTTAATACGATGCCTATTGCATTTCTTGAACATCGTTACCACAATTTATGGGTTTTTCAGGAAATAAGAGGAAAATCGTAAATTATTTATGAGCGATTATTTATTATTCTACAAGCTATTGTCTATTATTTCACATGCACTATATCCATATAAAATATCTACATTTATTATTAGTTTTCTTTTATTTTACAGTAATAAACAGGTATAATAACAAAATATTAATTTTTCATGCGGGTCCCTAAGTTTTTTGAAAATATTCTATAGCCTATATTCATCAGGGAAAATTTAGGATGCTAAAGATGAAATAATTTAACAAAACCGTACATACTTTCGGAGCGTATTCAATTCAAACAAACAAACAACTATATCTTTCCCCTTATAATATCTATATATCTATACTAAGATATCCATCTATCTTTGCGTATACCTAGTATACCTGTTTCGTAGGTAAACGGACCTTGATATCAGATTTGTATCAAGCTGTAGTTTAAAACGGAGTGTGGGCAGAACTCCCACACAACGGTCCGACGACCTTGTAGTGGTCGCAGAGAGGTGATGGATGAGGGCTGGTCCGGACCGCTACTAACCAAGAGTCCTGTGAGGTCTAAAGGGAATACTCGCGATGTCGTTCGACTTAACTGGAGGAGGCCTTTGTAGACCTGTGGATAGCGGCTGATGATGATGATGAAGCTAAGCTGCAGTCGCTTAATGCTTACGTAAAAGCTACGACGCAGCTATGACGTGACGTAGCAGGCAACACGTAACAAGGAACGATGAATTTGCTACGACGTAGCAAGCAACGATGAAGTTGTAACGACTTAATAAGCTACGGTGTAGTCGCTACGACGTAGCAAGCAACGATGGAGTTACTATGACTTTGCAAGCTACAATGCAGTCACTACGACGCAGCAGGCTACACGTAGCACGCAACGGTGCTGTTGTTACGACGTAGCAAGCTACGTTGTTGTTGATGCGATGTAACAAACTACTAATAAGCATCGTATAGCAAAAGCTACATCGACGCTTTATTGCTCTTCTATTATTATTTATTATTTTTTATATGATAGACAATATCATTGGCACGGCACCGCGTTAGTCTCGCTTCTAAGCGATTTAATCCGCCTTCAAATTTTACCCTTCTTAGAAAAAAGCCATTCGCTCATCATAACAAAAATGAAACTGGCTTTCGAGGTTTCTTATTAGTTTTAGTATTTTATTTCTTTACAACCATTATATTCATAGTTTTCTGCTTCTTATGACAACGGATGTAACAGTATATCCTGCACGAGTTTATTTTAAAATCTATCTATTTGTGAAACTTTTATTGCGTTCTAAGAATGGAAGAAAAAATATCAACCTTTGTTCATGTAAGCAGATGATTATAATGTATTTCCTCTGTTATTTTTTATTGTATATATTTTTTTTTATTGAAGCCAAGCAGGAAAACTAGAGAAAATATAATATATTTGACATAATACCAATATTAATGTAATGTTACACCTAGTTTACAACGATAAATTCTTTATCTTTATCTATATTTTCCTATACCTACTCTTCAGCAACCAGCAACCAGCAAACTGCTTGGCGTAGAAATATGTCAGGTTATTCCTATAGTCATCACCTTCCACAAGCCCCACCAACTTTATCAAATGTATCGAAAAGGATGATAGATAACACTTTCCTCGCGAGCCCTATCACAGGCCCTTTAAATTTGGCTTTAAATTAAGCTTTGTTTGCCACTTGTCTCCATTTCTCTAAGTAGGCCGTTAATCTCGAGGGTGGACGTTGATTCAACAACTTCTAAAAGAAATTCGTCATCATGACTCCGCGGTACTCAAAAGGTGACGGGATAAAAAGCGGGGTCTGCTTCGGCGTGGGACTGCTATTAAATATTTTATCACAATAAACATGCCTTTGATTAGATTGTTGACCTCAGTTCTTGTACTTGAGGCGGAAAAACTATACTAATATTATAAAGAGGTTTTGTTTTTTTTATTGAATAGGCTCCGAAACTCCTAGACCGATCTGAATATTTCACCACCATTAGAATTGTCCCTGATGAACATAGGCTTTAGAATATTTCAGGAAAGTAAACAGTCCGTATTAAAACTTTAATAACCATAAGTGTATAAAAATTTATAGATTTTGAAATTTTTATTAAATTCCTAATCGAAGCCCTAATAGGTATAAATTGCTATTGAAGGTATATTTGAATAAATAAACAATGCTGTAAAATCCGTTGATAACATTGAATACACCAAATCCAAATCCTAGGAACAAAGAATATTGTAACATGACGTACAGTGCACGTCACATATAAATACCCCCCTATCTCGATGTAATTGTTGGGAATTTTAGACTTTAGAGTATTATGGTGGGTTGTTCGATTCTGAGCGGTGGTGACGTGATAAATTTTTACATGTGAAAATTTTTGATAAGTTACAAGGGAATTCGAGTAGTCGTAAATATTATGTAGACAAGAGGGGGTACTTAATTCTGACGCGCACTGTACATCATTTCACTGCATAATATAAAACAAAGTCACTTCCCGCTGTCTGTCTGTCTCTATCTTTAAAACTACGCAACGGCTTTTGATACGCATTTTTAATTGATAGAGTTAATCAAGGGGAAGGTTTATATAATATAATTAATAATGCTGGACCATCCACACAGCATCACATCCAAGCTAAGCAGAGCTTGTGTTATGGGTACTAAATGACTGATAATTATACTCGTTTTATGCATTACATGTACTCGTGCGGGACCGGGGCGGGTCGCTAGTCAGATAAAAAGCGGCGAAGCTGTGCAAAATAAACAGTAGGTACTGTATCTACCTTAGTTTTTGATACCACACAACCTTGATTGTGTTAAACCAGAATTATTTATTAACAAGACTCGCGTCACAAGTCCTTTTACAAATCTTAGGTAGATTCTATGACACTGATATAATTGCAAAAGTTTGGAATGATGGCTGTTTGTTTCTTCTTCACGTAACAACTACGGATCGACTGCATATTTTGTACACTTCTAGTTGTAGAAAAATATATAAGTTTTTTAACCTAAATCAGTTCCTATGGGATAGACAGACTAAAAATGCTTCCGTAGAACAACAATTATTTAAGCCCCCATAGACGACTTCACCCCGGGTGATCTTACCTGGAAAATCGTAGGACTAAAGGTTTTTTTTCTCGGCAATAATTCGGACAAAGCCAGGGGCGTAACTTCTATTTCTCTCACTCACCGCGATCGGTTTGGATTTGAATAGATCACGCGAAGATTTCGAGCCAATAGTAAAGATTTTTTCTGTTTCCACTGATACCTACGTATTTGACGACATCAAAAACTTTTGAAAATTACATGTTTATTAAGATTTAAATCATTAAATTCAATAAAAATAAATGTCACTGACTTTAGCTGTCGAGATCAGTGATCATGGCGCATGAAACTGTGCGTAAATATAAATATAAAAAAAGTATAAATTTAATAATAATAATATAATATAAATATTAGGAAACTCAAATCCTGGTAAATATCCCGTCATATAGACTAGCAGTTCGCTCCGGTTTCGGACGGGTAGATAGTTATAAAAAAAAATCCTACAGTTTTATACATTATATCATGACTAAAAACGTTGGGTTCGAAGTTTTCCTACGGATCCCAAACTTTTTAGCTGCTTAAGGAGCCTTTTTAGGGTTTTGCCATCGGTTGCAAAACCCTTATGAAATCGCTTTGGGTCTGTTTTGTGTTTTGAATCCTTAATATCTCAGAAACTACTGCAGCTATTGACTTGAAATTTGAAATAATAATACATTTTGTGCGCCCGCACATATTTATAGAAAAATAAATGAAAATAAATGAAAAATCAAAATGAAGATTTTCCATACAAATTTTGAAATCAAAATTTTAAATACGACCTACAAAGTCGAAAATGGTATCAAATGAAAGGTTCTCGTTTGTAGATTTCAAAATAGTTTTTGAAATTTTGGTAGATTTTAAACTTTTTAAAATATTTTGAAAAAGGTCAAAAAAATGACCGTTCCCCCCCCCCCTTATCTCCGAAGATTGCAGAGCGATCGACGTGATATGTACCAAGTGCTTGTAGATATGGATCTATATTTTACAGGAAAAATATAGAGAAGTCTGTAAAAATAATACCTTTTGAAATATGGTCAAAAAGGGTGGGGATAATTTTCTAAAGGGGAGACTACCCCCCGAGTGGGGCATCAAATGAAAGGTATCAATTTGCACATTCCAAAACAGTTTTTGAAATTTCGATAAGTTTTATACTTTTCGAAATATTTTGAAAAAAGTCGAAAAATTGACCATTCCCCCCACCCTATCTCCGAAGATTGCAGAGTGATTGATGTAAAATGTACTAAGCGTTTGTAGATATAGATCTATATTTTACAGGAAAAATATAGAGAAGTCTGTAAATATAATACTTTCTGAAATATGGTCAAAAACTAATTTTCATACAATGGGGGCTATTTCATTGATAGTAATATCAAATCAAAGGTATGGATTTCGACAATTCAAAACAGGTTTTGAAAATCGTCTAAGTTTCACACTTAGTGAAATAGGTTGAAAAAAGCCGAAAAAAAATTGTAGGTACCAACCCACTTACCCACTAATCTCTGTAGTAACTGTAATAGTAGTTCCACAGCGCACCAAAACCGTTGTTCTCAAAATTTTTGAGAAGAGATATGTATCCTAGATAATCCACACAGTATCATTTACCCACAAGCTAAGCAAAGCTTGTGTTATTGGTATTACTACGATAGCTGTTATACTTAATAAGATATAAGTATCATTAGATGATTTATTTTTGTGTACAGAAAAGGACTAGAACACCCGAACAAATAATCTGAAGATCCTACAAATATTAGTCCCGAGGCAGGAATCAAACCGCAACCTCCTGCGTTGTAAGCCCACCGCGCCAAGAGGTCGTCATATACGTACCTACCTAAACGACAAAAGTTCAAAACCCTCGGCGCGCGAGTTACACTCGCACTTGTCGTACTTGTTTGACAATAACTCTCGCACTTTATTTTTTGAAAATGAATTTCCTTCCACATTCCTGTGACTAATTGTGTAACTGTGAAGAAGTTGAATATTTAGCCAAACGGTTTTATTATTGAAGTTTTTAAATAGATCCCTAACTTTTTTGAAAATGTTCTATAGCCTGTTTATCAAAGATAATGTAGGATTCTAATGGTGAAAGAATTTTCCACATAATTATGTCCAGTAGTTTCGGAGCCTATTCAATTCAAACAAACAATCAAATCTTTCCTCTTTATTATATTAGTATAGATATAGATGTGTCTTGGCTTGGCAAGATCGAAATCTGGATAGGTCACGCACAGGGCGATAGTATTTCTCTTATCGATTATTAATTTATATCTAAATATATCCGCACAAAATATCCAGCCGATACGTAGTTTTGACGTGAAGATGTAACAAACAAAGATAATTAGTGTGATGTTTTGATTGATTATTAAATTATCCATTAAGGCGCATACAACACCTAAACTAGCGCCACCACCTACATTATGTTATTATTCTGTTTAACAAAGGAATTTTCAAAAATCCATCGTCCAGTTTGTGATACCTATCATAAGCTTTTTTTTAATGCCTCTTTAATAGTTTTATTCTATTTAGTTTAGGAAGAGATACGAAAATAGATTTTGGTGGCCACCAAGGGCAACTTCGAAAATTCCTTTGTGAAAATTAATTTACAGCCACTGAATGTGCAATAACCGGAGTGCGCGTTATTCTTATTCTTAAATAATGGCGCACCATCACTAAACAAATATTTAGCGCAATCACCCTGCTGTTTGTATGGGACACAACCCACCCTAACTGATGTGTGAGAAGCGCGCAAATTAAAACACATTGCAGTGTAGGTGTGCTTTAGCTTTATCATCATTTATTTTAATTCTGAGAAGATATTGCTCAAACAGGACAAGGTTTTATAGTTACTAGTTTCTACCCGCAGCTTCGCGTTTTTTTCTATAGAAACGTTTACAGATTCTTTCTTGCCCATGTAAACTGATTTGTATTATATTTCACGACCTCTGTGGTGCGGTGGGCGAAGGACGGCATGCGACGCAGCAGCTTGCGGGTTCGATTAACACTGATTTCCAAATGCAATTCCTAGAATTAGTTTTTAAATTTTCAATTTTCTCCGCTGTTATGTAATATGGTTGATGACAACGCTAAAAATTTGCGTCTACGAATCAGCTACGACGTAGCGACGTAGAGGCTTGCTACGACGTAGCAGGCATAATCAAAATAATCATGGTCACAGATAACATTATCATGGTAATTTCAAGTCCGTTAGACCTTACAGGACTCTTGGACAAGCACAAGCAAAAAGTTGCTGATTCGAAAGATCCATAGGATATTAATTTACAATAATACTCTTTTAAAAGCGAATGATCTTAGTGGTAGGATGACCTCTGTAGCGCGATGGGCGAAGGTCCGCCTGCAATGCAGGAGGTTGCGGGTTCGATTTCCGCCACGGGACAAATTTTTGTACGATCTGCAGTTATTTGTTCAGGGGTTCTGGTTGTTTTCTATGTATAATAAAAATATCTATCTATTTAATAATATTGTATTATGTGTATCAGTCATCTAGTACCCATAACACAAGCTCTGCTTAGCTTGGGGCTAGATGATGCTGTGTGGATTGTCCAGCATTATTATTATTATTAAAAAAATATTTCGCGTCACTTTTTACAAATTTATATATAACTTTACATTTAGCAAGGAATAAAGGAAATGTTTATTATTCACTACTTTTCTTTCTAAAGAAAATTGAAAAAATACCTAATTCTATTTAAGTAAACGAAAAATCTAAGTGACCACTTTATTCCCTAGTTTAATTTATGTTATTTAAAATTATTACATTTTCTAACGAAGAGTCCTGTAAGATCTAACCAAACGAAATACAGTATTATGATTTTTGAGTAAAGCTAACGCGAAGACTCCTATATCGGCTCTACGAAAAACACCAGGCAGCTTAGTAGGCACTAAGTATAATAATGAATAAACAATATAAAGAGGAAAGATTTGATTGTTTGTTTGTTGAATTTACTTCTATGTATAATAGACTCCGAATTACTGGACCGATTTGAAAAATACTTTCACCATTACATTCCTACCCTATCCCTGATGAACAAAGGCTATACAATATTTCAAAAAAGTTAGGGATCCGTATGAATACTCAATAAAGTGTGTAAAAATTTATTATTTTTCTAAAAAAACCCATGTGGAGCCGGGGCGGAACGCTACTATTTAATAATATTCACATCAACATTATACAGCTTTCCCAGTAGTTATAGATACCAAAGTACTTTTTCGGAAAAACAAGTCCTTCAAGTTGAAAAAACTTTTTCTTTTTATATGCTTTGTTTTCCTGCTTGTATGGTTTGTATGTAAACATGTTAGTTATGCCAAAATATTAATTTTTGTTGTTACATTCAGCTACGGTACCATCAACTTTTTTACTATACAATCCTGTGTTGCCTGAAAGAGATATCTTTCAGCGATAAAGCTGCTTATTGTGCCACACCAGATCTAAGTAATTTGTTAGATACTGTTGGTTGTTTTGCTTTTGTTATCAATATCATCAATTTGTAATATCGTAATTATACAACGAATACAAGTTAATACTCGTAACAACACAGCATGAAAAGTTACATATCAGTAAAAACAACTTTTGTTATTTTACTACCTATAAAAACTATCGTAGTTTGACGAACTCATTATGAATGTAAGCGGGTTAACTAACGTTGGTGTTCTTAGAACACCAACGTTAATAGGTTCGTAGTTAACCCGCTTACATTCATAATTAACTTTTATTATAACTCAATCTCATCTTATACACTAAATCTAACGTGATCTCGTGTCTTTATCGTATCACTTTACACACTGTACACTACATTTAGCCGTAACTATCGTCAGATAGATATAGAGGTAATAATCTAAACCCAATCTAAACACTTATATTTCCATATCTCAATATGGTGCAATAAATATTGTAGTCTATCTAACTCATCAAGCATTTCTTCGAAAGTTTCGACCAAGTTCATGTGAATACAATCATCAAATAGCTATCATTACGATCTGCGAAACCACGTCATCCATCGCAATTCGTCGGAGATCGAAATCTACAGGTCACGGGACTCTTTGTGAATTGTGCTAAAGCTGTGTGTTCTATAAAGAATTAATAAGCTCATTAGAGTTAGGAGACATGTTAAAGTTTCTCGTTAGATAAGATAAACTTTATTTGTAGGTAAAATAAAACAATAAGAATCATTTGCACTTAATTAATTAAAAAATCGACACCATACAATTTCAAAACACCATTACAATACACTTATAAAATATCAGGTAGGTATGGTTTGGTTATCTACAACGCTTCCTTATTCTTTAGATTAAAGAAGCTCTTGACTCTGTGCTATTTGCCTTTAATATATTAAATGAAATTGTCTCAACCTTGACATTTAATAAGCGTTCCCCCTGTAGTTACTGCTTCCTTAATCGAAGGTAATATGCCAAAAATAATTAGCAAACTGAAGTAGCAGTGGGCCAGCCATATTTCGCGAAGAACCAAAAAAAGCGATAACGTGTTATTGAGTGGAGACCGCGGCTCAGCAAGCGTACTGTAGGATGCTCTCCGGCTAGGTGAAATGACGATCTGAGAAAGATTGCAGGCAGATGCGGGATGCGATAAGCTGAACTATGGCGCTCAGGAGAGGCCTATGATTGTAGGATATGCAGTTAGTTTAGTGGAATTCGGCCAGAGTGTCTTAACAAAATTCAGAGAACATTCTATAGTACTAAGTGTAACAGTCGATAGAACGGAAACTAATTAACCCATTCACTGCTGAGTCCCAGGCGTCGCAGCGGATATAGGTAGCGCATATAGATACAGGTAGTTAATGCGTCGTCGTGGGTCATGCAGCCTTATCTTAGAATCAGCTAGGATCCTATCCAAATCAAGTTATTACTTTAGCACTTTCGCAGTACCTGTATACTTACGAATTGCGTAAACATATTAACCAATCTTTGTAAAGTTTTCACGTTGTATCGGAACTTTGATTAATTAATTGAAAATTCCCAAAGGTTACTTGATTTATTCGAAAAAACTAGGTGTTTGCTAGGTTTCTGTTATTGCGTAAGAGGAAAATCGACCTTTGCCGTAAAACTTGTGTTTTTTATGTATAAAGCTGTATGGGTTCTTGCGAAATCATTTAAAACTTGTGTAGGTACGTTGTTAATTCAAAACATCCGCAGTGAACTTTTTAACATATTTGTAGGTTTTGAATTTCTTGTTTTGAGCAATGGCAATACTTACTTACTCCTGTGGCTCAGCGACCCAAAGTGTGTTTTGGCCTCGGATAAGAGAAGTCGCCATTTTTCTCTGTCATGCTCAGTTTCCCGCCAGTCTTCTGCTTGTATCTCTCGCAGGTCCGCTTCCACCACATCCTTCCAGCGGTAAGAAGATCCTGCGCAAGATCCTGGGGCCTACATGCAGAGGGCAATGGCGAAATGTTTTGTTTTTCAAATGATTACACTAACCAATGATTTGTTTTCAAATGATTACATTGAAATTTAAAATAATAATACATTTCGTGCGTCCATGAACGTAAAATTGTTAGTAAATTAAAAACGATACTTAAACATTTCAAAACAGTTTTTGAAAATAGAGTCGAAAAATTTACCAGAATATACCAAATTACTACCTAATCTCCGAAGTAACTAATAGGTATACATTCGAAATAAGTTCGAAACCCTCGGCTCACGAGCTACGAAGCTCGTGACAGATCTTTTTACTCTCTGGTTTGTCTTTATTGTGTTGTTATTGTGATGTGAGAATAAAACCTTTTTACTTTACGACCTATTAGTTAGAAAATTGGTATAAAATTGCGGGCTCCACGTGTGCAAGCCTTGGTCACAAGTTTAAATAAAATACGAGTATAAACAAAATATAAACACTTTATTGAAAAGTATTACACTAGTTCCTCACAGCTACGATGCTATGACACCTCGGCGATAAAACCGGATCAAATAGCTTCACCAAAAACGCATCCTCAAAACCATTTTCATACAAATACATTATTCTATCTAACAATATCAAACTCTCGACCACTTGCGCTAAACATAACTTCATTAAATAAAATAAAACTAAATTCTTCCATGTTTTATCTTCATTTTCAATTAATTCTTTAAGAAATTTATCTGGTAAAGTATCAAACAGGTGAAGTTTTAAGATATCGTCGGCCATTTTGAAGTATGTGTGGAAAGAGTCAGCCTTGGATGAAATTCGTTTTAGCTTTCCGGTGGCTAGGTTGGAATGTGGTGCGTAAGTTTCTATGATGACCTGAAAAAAAAAACTTTTCATGAACATCAGACGATTCTGTGCAGCAAATTATATCGTGTGTACTTACCTATTTGTCCCGCTTTAGGTTTTTACAGAGCTTTTAAACATTTTAGACGACCTCTGTAGCGCGGTGGGCGAAAGTCCGCCTGCGACGTAGAAGGTTGCAGGTTCGATTCCCGCCTCAGGGCAAATGTTGGTTGGATATGCATTGTTCCGGGCGTTCTGGTCATATTCTATGTATAATAAAAAAATAACACAAAGAAAATTACAATAAAATAATCAAATATTTTGAATTATCTATTCTACAAATGGCTGAAAAGATTCATCAAGAATTGACGAACCAAGGAGTCGAAGTGAAAACTTTTCTTTCTTATATTGTCAGAAGTATATCAGTCATCTCATCATCAGTACCCATAACACAAGCTCTGTTAAGCTTCGAGCTAGATGATGCTGTGTGGATTGGTTCAGCATTATTTATTTATTTGTCAACGCTACGATAAAAAGATCGATAAGTAATTGTACACCTGTATCTACCCAGCACAATGCTGAGTGTAGGCCATATTTGCCCTAAACCTCTGCTAAGCACAAATATTATTTAAGCCTAGGATGAATTTAGTCTTAAGTTATTGAATTATGTAGTAGATTATTTATTTATTATTTTATTTATTTATTTAGGCTTAAAAGGGCAAAGAGCCCTATTAACAAAGACATTAAATTAAATTTATTTAGGTAATAATAAAGTTTACATTAGGTTTCGGTTAGAAGTGCCTTGAAGCCTATATTAGGTTTAACTAGACAGAGTTCTCGTCTTTCAGTAAAAGTATTATAACTATTATAAGGTAGGTAAGAATTATATTAATCTAAATACATAACATTCTTTTAAATTATTATAAAAAAATATGTACAGTAAAAAAAACTAAGAAAAACCGATAAATATCGGTATTTAAGGTATATTAAATTATTTTCTTCTTCTAATTACCTCAAGCATAGCCCTGTAGAGGAGGCTCCTAGGCGGTAGTTCACGGTTGTAGACCATCCTTTCTATCGAGTGATTGGCTAACATACGCGCGTTTCTGCCGAGGGAGTATCCTGAAAAACGTTTTGTAAGTAAAGAAACTACACGAACCGAAGACCTATTGATGGGTCCGGCAGTATACAAAAAACCACCAGACTATTATAATAAATAACACATTATGAAATAAATAAAAAACATAAATGGGAAATATAAGGTTTACAGTTTTAGAAGTTCGTTATTTTAAAACTTCTATGAATAATAGAAAATATCTATGTACTCGTATATATTATGTATATCAGTTATCTAGTACCCATATAACACACTCTGCTTAGCTTGTCCAGTTTTTTTTTTTATTTGTTGATGGGTCCGGCAGTATACAACAAAATAGCAGACTACTGATGGGTCCGGCACTACACAACAAACTAACAGAATATTGATGGGCTTGGCAGTATACAACAAACTACGAGACTATTGATGGGTCCGGAAGTATACAACAAACTACCGGACTATTGATAGGTTCGGCAGTATACAACAAACTACCAGACTATTGATAGGTTCGGCAGTATACAACAAACTACCGGACTATTGATGGGTCCGCAGTATACTACCGGACTATTGATGGGTTCGGCAGTATGAAACAAACTACCATTCATTGTCACATCTGATAGCAGTCTATCTTATTTTACAATAAGACTATAACGTTGGCTTGTCAATCAGAATTTTTGTTCTGTGAACGAACTTTTACAACAGTAAACCTTATATTCTCATTTCTGATTTTTATTTATGTCATATCGTTTTATTCATTATAGAGCCAAGAAGTCAAAGTAAACATTTTTCTTTCTTATATTGTAAGAAGTATATCAGAAGATTATAAGTCATCTCATCTAGTACCCATAACACATAATTATTAGTATTCCTATTGACTATTTGTAAGTACTTGTATATTTCATTTCTGTTAATTAATGTAATTATAATAGACGACCTCTGTGGCGCGGTGGGCGAAGGTCCGCCTGCGACGCAGGAGGTTGCGGGTTCGATTCCCGCCTGGGGACAAATATTTGTACGATCTGCAGATATTTGTTCTGGGGTTCTGGTCGTTTTCTATGTATAATTAAAAAAAACTATCTATTTAATAATATTGTATTATGTATATCAGTCATGTAGTACCCATAACACAAGCTCTGCTTAGCTTGGGGCTAGATGATGCTGTGTGAATTGTCCAGCATTATTTACTAATTGGTTTTAATAACCGTTTTAGTTAAATAAATAAGCACAAGCACTGTTTAGCTTCGACCAAGATGATGCTGTGTGGGTTTTCCAGCAACATTCATTAATTTACCTTCAAGACAGTGCGACATGGGGAAACCCCAGTTTTCCGCCTCCCCCTCATTCCCCTCGGTCAGCAGGTGGTAGCAGCACGGCACGTTGAACACAGCCGCAGTGGACGCGTGCCTTTGGAACAGTCGCAACGAGGTCGGCCCTAGGTCGCCGCATGTGTGGAGACCTTTACAATACAAAAGGTTAACTTTCGCTTTGTTAAATCAATTTATTAAAATTATCGGCACAAAAGTGCGCGATAAATAAGATGAATTTTCCATACAAACGTTTCCCATACAAAATACCAAAATGATTTGTAATTCGAGCATATTTTCATCATGATCTGCTATTATTTGTATTAGAATAGTATTTATAAAGCTTCCTACCACAAGCTTTTTTGGAAATCATAATCTGCCATGTTATTACGTAATACGGCTGTGTGCATTGAATTACTTGATGTAAATAAGATAAAATTGGAATTATCTGCTTTATTACTTACGAAGTCACTTTAGATTGTAGTTTATTTGATGTAATGGTTTTTAAATTGTTTAATTTTATAGCTATTCTAATTCTAATTCTAAGTGGGGGAACTAAGATCTGCACTGACATCTCGCGTAGGAGTGTTTTGTGCATTATCCCCCTGCCTAACCAGGCCCTAACCAGCCCAGCTCCTTGAAGTACCGGAGCAGGACTTTTTTAAAGCTATTTCTATTGAAAGTAACAAAATGTCATTGGTATTTTTTAAAATTCAGTGCTCATAATATTATTGCAACCACGCCTCCATTCCATGGCACTGGCAAAAAAGTGACAAACCAGAAACATATTATCATCACATAGCCAAGTTCGTACACAGCTAACTGACGTCATGGGAACAGAGCAGTACGTCCATTGCGTTTAGTGTTTTCGTCAAATTATACAAATATAGTACTAACTTACCTAAGTAGACCGTTACCTACAAACAGTGAACTGTAGAGGGTCTATGAATAAGAAACTAAAGTCCTGAGACGGAAATGTTAATGTATTCACCTGTTAACAGAAGTCTGGTTCTCTCATGTTCTGGAAACTGCTCTCGAACAATGCCGGCCAAGTCAGAGTCACGCGTTATGTAGGCAGCTGCAAACCTAAAAAGAAACGAGACCCGTCAAACGTGATAAATACTCGCGCGCCAAGGGTTTCGGATTTTAAGCCCCTTGTGCTCTTTGCCTTATGTCGTAAGATTAGCGTGTTTTGTGCATCTCTATTTACAAAGGAAAAGGCTTTTTTAATCTTATTGTTAAGATACAATGTATCTTAATTTTATTTAGGTATTTATTTTGACTTTTATTTTATTTTACCTTGTGACAAAACTATAATTTAATGTAGGGGCGCCCACATTCAGTATATTTTTGAAACAGTCTAATATTATGATAATAAATATCAGTCAGTATAATTACAGTCATACAGTCTATCGCATTGGGTGTAAGGATAGAAGTGCATCTATACTAATATTATAAAGAGGAAAGATTTGATTGTTTGTTTGTTTGTTTGAATTGAATAGGCTCCGAAACTACTGGACCAATATGAAAAATTCTTTCACCATTAGAATCCTAAATTTTCCGTGATGAACATAGGCTATATAATATTTTGAAAAAAGTTAGGGATCCGCATGTAAATTCAATAATTGAACCGTGCGCTGTATATTCAACCTCGTTTTCTATTATGGCGCGTCAAAATAGAAAAAGAGGTTTAATACATAGCGCACGGTGCTTGCTTTTTCTCTACGGCCAGTGTCAGTTACGGAGTGTCGAGTCAATGTCAAAAACCCCAATGTTGTTAAAAAAAGTAAGGGATCCGTATGAAAACTGTGAAACCCATCGTGTTAGAGTGTATAATTTCTGAAATTTTTGTTTAATACCCGTGCGAAGCCGGGGCGGACCGCTAGTGTTTAATAAATTAAAATAAAATGTAATTTTCTTTGTTAATAAACTTAATTATGAGATGCAACCCTTATGTTGTGATACTCGAAGTTGAAAATCAATTCTTAGGTGTTTTAGTATTACGCTAGTGTCGTTACAAACCTGTGTAGACTTTCGTCGGTTTGCTGTATTCGCGACTCAGTGCTGCCATCTGCGCGCTTCGCGATCACGTGCCATTGTTTCTGATTCGAAGAAAATAAAATATAGATCAAAATTGTGTATGGCAGCAAGTTGCAGAAACGTTTCTTCGCGACGACAACAGATAACTAGGGAAATAACCAGAAAGCTTTGTATTTAGACAAATCAATCATCATTGACGACCTCTTTGGCGCGGTGGGCGAAGTCGTGTGACGCAGGAGGGGTTTGCGGGGTTGCGGGTTCGATTCCCGCCTCGGGACAAACGTTTGTACGATCTGCAGATATTTGTTCAGGGTGTTCTGGACGTTTTCTATGTATAATAAAAATTTATCTATCTATGTAATAATATTGTATTATGTATATCAGTCATCTAGTACCCATAACACAAGCTTTGCTTAGCTTGGTGCTAGATGATGCTGTGTGGATTGTCCATTGATTTTTTACATACAACTTTATTACACTGGGTTTGTAGATCAAATTCATCGAAGGATCATTTAACATTATAAGAACAAAAGCTTACTTTAATCATGCGAGCTCGTGATTGGGCCGCCGCTAACGCCTGTTCGTTACAGTCCACAGTGAGGCTAGGCACCTGGTACCCGAGGCACAAGGCTACTTGCAGGTGGCCTCGCCCGCCGCCGGCCTCCACGGAGCACGTGGCCTTCGTGGCGTCGAACAGAGAGGCCACTAGATGGGACATAGTTTGAACCTGGAAGCGAAAATATTTATAGCTAGCGGTTTGGCTTCCCACAGGTTATTAAGGCGAGGATTCCCAACATGAGCACTCTCTGCGGCGCCTCGGCGAGTGAGAGAAAGACACGAACACGATTTTGTAGATGTTTTGAAAAATATTCGTATGGCATATAATACTATTGTATAGAGATGCACTGCGTAATAACGTTAGCAAGTTTTTGGTATACACTTTGTGCCATTTTATTAATTTTTCTGTTCACACTGATCATTTAAAATTTCATTTAGAGGACAGTTAAAAACTCGAAATCCAGGAATCCCTTAACAAAAATTTCGATTTACTAACTTTTTCGTAAATATTCTATACAGAGGCAATAGATTTATCATTATCAGTGAAATATGTTTTTTAGTTTGGCTTACTTCATAGCTCTTCTTCTGGTTCATAAACTCAGTAACAGCGAGCTCGTGCCTCACGGAGCCGCCCCAGGCCTGGATGTGATTCTGCAGGTGTTCAGTCGACAAGCAGAGCTGGTCTGTGACGGTCACGTAGTGGCTCCGAGCGTGAGATACCCACTTGGACAGCTCTGATGTATCTGCTGAAAATAGATAAGATAATAATTCTTTATTCTCAAAACTTATGACTAAGACAGAATAAAACTAAAAGTTAAAGGAATTGGCGGCCTTATCGCTAAAGAAAGAGAAAATACAGAGAGAATAAAAAGGTATAAGCGGAGGAGTAAATACATATTTTACGATTAGCATCCAAGCAGGACAGCCGCCACTTAACAAAATCTAGCCCTAAGCCAAGCAGAACCAAGAGAGATTATAAAAAAAATAATTCCTAATTTATTAAATAACTAGCGGCCCGCCCCGGCTTCGCACGGGTATTAAACAAAAATTTCAGAAATTATACACACTAAAACGATGGGTTTCAAAGTTTTCATACGTATCCCTTACTTTTTTAACAGCATTGGGGTTTTTGACATTGACTCGACACTCCATAACTGACACTGGCCGTAGAGAAAAAGCAAGCACCGTGCGTATATATTCAACCTCCTTTTCTATTCTGACGCGCCATAATAGAAAAAGAGGTTGAATATACAGCGCACGGTTCAATTATTGAATTTGTCATGCGGATCTTTAACTCTTTTGAAAATATTATATAGCCTATGTTCATCACGGAAAATTTAGGATTCTAATGGTGAAAGAATTTTTCAAATCGGTCCAGTAGTTTCGGAGCCTATTCAATTCAAACAAACAAACAAACATACAAACAAACAAACAATCAAATCTTTCCTCTTTATAATATTAGTATAGATTAACTATCTATATTTATAAGCTAAGTAATTTTTATATTGAACACACCTTTTAACATGTAACTTTCGTTATCAATAAATGATTTGTATTTGAGCTTGTGTTTAAGGGTACTAGATGACTGATATACTTTACGATATTACATAGATATTTTTTTACTATACATTTGTCCTGAGGCGAATATCGAACCTGCGAACCCGAATCAGCCTCCAGCGTCGCAGGCGGGCCTTCGCACACCGCGCTACAGATGCCGTCTCGAAATAAAATTATATTACTACGAATATAATGTAAATAAAACCTATATAAAAAATCTTAGACCGTCACTTAAAGTCGTTTAAGAATGAGTGTAAATCTTTTGCCTTGCAGTGGGCAGTGGGGTGCTGAAATAAGCTTTCGTCGAAGTCTTTTTTATTCTATACTCATATAAATAAACTCATAAAGTCCAGTATAAGATTTTTTTTTTATCTTTTTTGTTTTTAACGACTTATTTACAAAGTATGTCAGTCCTATCGTAATTTAAACTTATTGCTAATTATAAGGAGAAACCTAGTTTACAAAACGCATTGTTTAAATGCTAAGCACTACCTAGTACTGTTGAATTATTGGTACAGACCTACCTAGAATAAGTTAACCTTAAATCTCAAGGAAATAGTCAAGTTCTCAAAGTAAGAACCTGTTCGTCTGTAACTCAGCTACATTACAGCAACCACAGGAGACAGTGCTCCAACTACATTAGTACTCATCCCTTTTTTGTATTAAGTTAACAATTTGTATTGTATTAAGATTTTACCATTATTTCCTTTACTATGACACTCCCAAAATTCCTCAGCAGCTTCCCCCAGCTCCTTTCCATCCAAATAGCATCTCAAAGGCTCTGGTAATAAGGTCCAGTGATCTCTGGTGATGAATTCCACCATGTGGGAGTTGGCGATAGGAAGCAGCGGTGTCAGGTAGCTTGTGATGGCTTGGAGCCGACTGGTGAGAGCTTTGATTGTAGCCATATTGTTGGAGTGGCAACTGTCTGAAAATAATACAATTTATCAAATTATCCATTTATTTATTTGTTAAACATGTGCAGCCTATGGCTGTGTGTATAGATCATATTCTAGTATTGAATTTTGTCATCATTCACACTTAGATTTGACCGCCAATTGTAGCTTTATTATTGTTCTTTATTTACTTTATTGATTTATTTATACTTTTGTTGATTATATAAATAAGTTAAATGTGCAATATACAATTATGTCTCTATTTAAATAATAAAATGTTATAAACAATATAAATCTAAAACTTTATACAGACAAATGCTTGAACTAAGTTGTGGTACCTTGTAATGTGTGTAAAGCACTGAATGTAAATAATTTTTTTGGCGATAGATTGTATTGTGGACAGAGAATAATAAGGTATTCAGGGAATTAAAATATGTTTAAAAGTGTTAAGCTGCATGCGGAACCTAGTGCATAGACTACCAGCACTAACATGTCATCATTATCAATTTATACTAGTGTTATATGCCAGCCTAATAAAAAAACCTGTTTACCTGTTTTAGAATGAGACATTGGCATCATATGGATTGGCCGATGATATCTTCAGCAGTGCGCATGCCTTCTTATACTGTGCTCTTATAATCTCCGCTTGGCCGAGGATATCCACCTCTTCACTATTATCTCGAGGGAATGAGTTGATAAGGTCCTTGACCTTTGTCAACTGGGTAAGAATTTTGTCTGAGTATTTAGTTTCTGCTTCAGCATTTAGGTTGAAGTGGTGTGTTACTATACCTAGGTAGTAGCCTGGAAAACAATGAGGAATTAGTATCGCTAGTATACAAATAGTTTTATGGTTAAACAGCTGTAAATATACGAAAACAAAGTAAATAGCTCAAAGCTTACACTACAAACAAATGAAGAAAACAAATAAGATATTTGTTTTCTTCATTTGTTTGTAGTGTAAGAATTTCTTGTGTTATGCATGCATTGCATTTTGCAGTTTGTTATTTTAAGTTTATTAGGATAATTGTGTACCGACTGCTACAAATAAAATTATCTTTAGAATATTCTTGATGCTGAACGTCCGATGCTTCTAAACCTACATACCCTGTTCATGGACGCCATTCACTCAACGTCTAACTGTTGCGGACGACATCACTACCGGGGAGGCGATCCAAGATGAGACTAAAGCAGGACTGTGTGGAATGGCACCAGAGTTTTGAGGCCTATACCCAGCAGGGAGGGAGTTTGGAGATGATAATGATAAAAGACTCTATCCGACTTACCAAGTTCCCTGCCCAGTTCAGCCCCGCGGTGGTATCCTAAATGGTACCCTTCAGGGTTTCCCGCATCAGACCCAGCTTGGAACCCTTCGTTGTAGCTATGTTTGTGTTCTCTATTCTCAGAGAGAAAGATGTCTTCTAATACAGAGTTGTAGTCATCTGATGCATCCATTAGAATAATGATATTTAGCGAAACTTTTGTAATAAAAGAGCTTGCATGCCTTCTTACTTTGTTTTTGTTTTGTTTTGATGAATTCATTCATACATAGGTTATGTTACTTTCTCTTCTTCTTCTTAGTTTCGTGGCTTTTGTTTGATTGTATTACATTAATCTACATACCTACATACTTTATAGGCAATAGGGCAATAGGCATACTCAAATAATGCAGGATTGCATGTAGCAGATAAATTACCCTCTATTCAGGTGAATAAGGTCTTGCCAAGTTTCAAGTGTTTTATTGCTTTCATGTTGTACAAAGGTCATAAGAAAAGGATAAAGCTATCAACATGAGCCCGGGTCATCATCCTCATCATCACCAGCCTATAATAGTCCACTGCTGGACATAGGCCTCCCCTAATGAGCGCCATAGATGGCATTATCATTTGGGGGTTAATGCCCATAATCCCTACGCTGGGCATGCGGGTTGGGGATCGCAGTTCGGTGGAGTTGTTCTGCAGAGGGCGCTGCTGCCCGCCCCCCCCGGTGTGTTTCCCTTAGTCGCCTCTTACGACATCCACGGGAATAGATGGAGTGGTGAAATTCTATGCCGGCACCACACGGCACGGAGCCCGGGTGGAGCACTGCAAATACAAAGTTTTTTTTTGAAACAATAAAATTGGCATCGCTGACAATCTCATCAACAACTTCAATTATTTCAAAAGTTATGTAATGTATGTATGCTATTACTAATGTAAAATGATTATTAAACACGCATCATAACTCGCTTTCTTTCACACGAAATGTGCCAGTCAGCTGCCTCTGTGTGCAGAAAGAGTAGAGAACTTTGTCTGAATGACGAACCCGACGAACCCGTAGCAAATTTACTTCTTCTTCTTCTTTTAATTTTGGCTCTGCATCTAGTTTGTGGAAAATTATTATACCCGTAACTGCTTTGAGTATCTACTCAAAGCGTAACTGAGACCCGTAATCAATGACAGTTTGACAAAGACGAACAGTCAATGTCAAATCAGAAATCAAAACATCGTCAGTAGATACATTTTTTTATCATTCCCATATTTCCCATGAATTTTGTTAGCTTTCCTGAAATGTAATGTAAAAAATAAATAAAAATCCAAAAAACAGCTAATACCTAAATTCTACGAGTTGTAGATTTTAAAGTAATTCTGTCAAACCAATCTGATCTGTTCGAAAATGCTTCGCGAAATATCACTTGCAGAGGTGAAAAGGCACAACAATGAAAAAAGCGACTGGATCGTTATCCACAATGAGGTATACGATGTGACTAAATATCTGAGTGAGGTTAGTAAATTTATGTTCCTAAGATCTCACTGACCCAGTGGCCTCTTCAGTAGGCAGAATGTCATTTGGCCAAACAGGTACCTACATAATTACTAGCCACTTAATTTCCTTTCGCCGGTGAAACTTATCAATTACCGGTGGTCACAGATGACACAAGGCAAGGCTGTTTAAAATGTACCTAGGTTAATATTAAACAAATTTTAAGGAGGAAGAAAACCCAAGAGATATGGGGGACAGGTCAAGAAAATGATGTTATTGGTACATAACGAGGCATAGGCAGTTTTAAATATACTGGCAGTGGCTAGGGCACATCAATACTTTGCCAGGTTACTTTCAATTATCCTAGGTAACATCAAATTCATTTTTAAATTTGTAAAGCTTCTGATTTGATTCCAGCACCCTGGAGGTGAGGAAGTGCTTCTGGAAGTGGCCGGGCAGGAGGCCACTCAATCCTTTGAGGATATAGGGCACAGCGATGATGCCAGGTACATATAAAAGTAATAAAGTAGATAGATAGGTAAATACATAGATAATACTTCATTACTATAAAACAATTTACAATTGATTTTTGTGGAAACTGAAAAGGCCCTTTCTGTTATATACTTACTTGGCTGTTAGTTTTCCTAAAATTCTAATATAAATTAGTAATTAAAGAAAATGTGATGAATAAGTTTGTATATACATTTTTCACTAGGCTGGAATCAAACCTGCAACATCCTGTGAAACAGGCGGGCCTGCTTCAACACAGACTTCTTAACAGTTTGTAGTAGAAGCAGCAAAGGACGAGTCATATCTATATAACTTATGGGTACAGCTTCGGTGATATAACAAATTCTATATTTTCAGAGAAATTATGAAAAAATACAAGATTGGTGCACTACCGACAAATGAGCACTCAATCGCAAAAGCAGAGGCACTAAAAGTGGGGTAAGTTTACCATGATATAGTTGCTACCACATTATATGCATGAAACCAATAGGCTTTTGATTTTTACTACAGACCACACCACATTAGTGTGGTTCCAGCTAACCTCGCAATGTCATAGACCCTAATTGTGTGTAGTAAGCATAAACTTATAGTCTGAAGCTAAAAATCAACAGTGAATTTAAAGCAAACTAACCTGATTAAATTAATTCTATTTCAAATTTGGTGTATTTTCAGTTTTAAGAAGAAAAAATCCAGGTTAGAAATGATTGTAATCATTGCAAATTTGTTACATAGATTATTGTTTTATTTGTGTAATACATACAGGATAGAAAAGATTTATAATTTATTAGTTGGTAATGTACTTAGCATAAGGTAGGTTTTTAGGTACTTATTTGTGTATAATATAATTGTTTGTTTGTACATAGATACCAACATAAATGTATTGACCTGTAGTAGGTATAGTGTATTTATCACCTGAATATTATTAATTAATATTGTATCAATTATTATATTTAATATAGAATACTCAAACGCAACTCACATTTAAGCACGTCTCTAGGAAAGACATTTTTACATTGAAAATTTAACTTATGTCGCTTGAAAATATCCTCAACTATAATTATTATTTATGAATTTTAAAACTATAGGCCTTATAGGTATTGAGGTACGGATAGTTAAAAATCCCGAAATCCGGGAATCCCCGCTTTAATGGATCAATCAGAAACTTCGATGTCCGTTTTCCGAGCAGGCCCTCCAAATCAAATCTGATTTGTGTATGGGCTTCGTAACCTTGGTTATGGTTATATGTTGTTGTATAATTTTATTGTAAGTGTAGCGAAACGTCAGTATAACCCATTCAAGGTAAAGGTTTCTTGTTCAGTTTATTACTTTACCTTAAAAAGATTTTGTGACATGTCAAGTGTAAAGATCTAAAAGCATATTGGATATTAGATAAAAACGTATCTTGTATAATTTTTTAGAATAATTACCTATATATTTTATAATTTGATTAATTAGATGATTATTATTGTGAGGTAATCGTAACAGTAGCTTCGAAGATAGCTAATATTGGTGTCAATTCTGTTGGTTACATAGACTTATTAGAGACAGTACTAAAAATACTTTAGGCACGCCAATATTTTCAGTAGCGTCAAATAAGTTTAGTAACTTTAACTGAATGGCCATTAACTTGTTTTACGTGTATATTTTAGAGGTAGAAGTAAGGAGGCTTGGAGTACTGCATGGAACCGAGAATATGTGGTTTACCCTGCGAAGACATCTCACCAATGGTTATTATTATTATTGTATTTATATGTAATATTACTTAGGCGAAAGGGTACCTATGTTATTTATTATAGTGCGTAAGCCCTCCGCACTCAGGGTAATCTCTAGGAAATCAAATAAAATCCCAAAAAAAACGATTTGGCGGGACTTGAACCCGCGGCCTTCTTTCAGTACGGGAGTGTGATGACCACTACACCACGAAATCACCCGACTAGTACCGACTAGTGGAAAATCTTTAGGACTCTCTTCGGACTATGGCGCCGTTAGCTCCACCTACAGGGGAAACATTGCAGTTAATCCAAACTCTCTTATTTATCAAACGAACAGATTTCATTCTATATTCAAATTTTGTATCCGTGTCCGCGTAGAACTTCAAATCAGAAGTTCGTTTTAAGTTTCTACAAAGTTTTTTTTTTTATAAATACTTAATATTTAATTTATTGCATTATATTTTGTACATTTAGCTGTGGCTCGGATGAGGATCGAGATTCCTTATCATGCAGCAGGTCTTGGCGGACGTTTGATGGGACTCCTGATAAGTTCGTGATGCTTTCTCAACTAAGTAATATTAATTAGATATCGTTTTAATCATTTATTTAGTTGTATCATGTGTTTCTGGGACTGCCGAATATATAGGTACAGTAACATTGCTGTGCACTTACACGGGAACAATAAATGTTCGGCAACACGAATAAATATTAGAGAAAATGCTGCAATTTCAATTAAATGCGGCAATTGTTTTGGCAATATCGCTTCTAATGCTCTATAATTCTATATATTCCACTAGCGGTCCGCCCCGGCTTCGCACGGGTATTAAACAAAAAATTCAGAAATTATACACACTAACACGATGGGTTTCACAGTTTTCATACGGATCCCTTACTTTTTTTAACAGCATTGGGTTTTTTGACATTGACTCGACACTCCATAACTGACACTGGCCGTAGAGAAAAAGCAAGCACCGTGCGCTATATATTCAACCTCTTTTTCTATTATGACGCGCCATAATAGAAAAAGAGGTTGAATATACAGCAGCGCACGGTTTAATTATTGAATTTTTCATGCGGACGGATCACTAACTTTTTTGAAAATATTATGTAAATGTTCATCACGGAAAATTTAGGATTCTAATGGTGAAAGAATTTTTCAAATAGGTCCAGTAGTTTCGGAGCCTATTCAATTCAAACAAACAAAAATACAAACCATCAAATCTTTCCTCTTTATAATATTAGTATAGATATAGATATATTTCCCATTGTCTATAATGGTTGCAGCATGGGTTTTTTTTTAAAGAAATGGTCGTCTAAGCCATATTAAGGGTCGGTCATCGCGCTTGTAATGTTCTGATATTACAGGCGTCCATAGGCTGCGGCAATCGCTTCGCATCAGGCGGGGCGTATGCTTGTTAGCCACCTTGGTGGTATAAAAAAAGTCATTGATACGAATTGCCGATAATCCATATTTTTTTATTTTATCTCGTGTAGCAAAGTTGTGTCTACTACTAGTTACTTGTAGTTTCTCCTTATCGCTCAATATTGCTGTTGCAGAGTATTTTACCAAATTGATGCTTGTTGCCGTTGACGTAAATTGCTTAATATTTTGTCACGTAATCCATGATTGACCAATTTTTACAGCCCATGTAAGCGCACCTATCTACTTTAAAAATTAAAGCCAGAAGTATCTTTAGAAGTCTAATGTCAGGATTACACACTCGTCGCGCAACCAAGAGATAGGCCGAGCACGTGTGTGATTGCGCTTGTCGGATCAGATTGTCTATGTATAGGCGGTTTCTTTGGCGGTTTAGACTTTTCGCAGCTGATTTGTGTCTTTACAAATGTATGGGCCTTTGTATGGGCCGATGGAAGGCCAATGGTCTTCGAAGGTTGAATACAACCGCTCGTCAGATAAAAAAAATCTGTCGTGTATATATGTAGATGTAAGGTGTCGCGAAATGTCTCGACACAATATAATAATGTATCTGTGGCCCGAGTGTGTAATTCCGGCCTAATCATTCGAAATCTTTCATTTCACCGTGTCGTATCGTGTGTTTTTCCATCGAGAAAAGTCTCTGAAACTGACCTCTATTACGTACAACTCTACACCAGAAAGAATATTTTTTTCCGTTGAGTGTGGCTCTTACAAGATGTCATGTGATAAAGAAGTTGATTTATTATTATTAACATGGGAAACAATGGGAAAACTATGAGGATCTATCAAGTCTAATTTGCTCACAGAACTATTTATTTTATTGAAGCCCTACTAGAAACCTAGTCCTATCTGAGAGTTATGTGTGATTGTGATGAAGTGGACCCAGATACACTACCACCACACTTACGGCCACAGCAAACTCCTCCGCCGTGTGTGACGTAATGGTCATTTTCATGTTGAATTCAATGTCCGACTTCTCACCTATTAGTATAATTAAAAAGGTTTCGTCACAGTTTAGACAATCGTACAAATAAAATTAATCACTTACCAAAAAGGAGACATCATCGCTTGCGCAGAAGCGACACATACATATGTATTGCTGGCTACAACGCGCGTTTTATGTGACTCCCAGAATTTATTCATCGTCACCTCTCATAATTAAAGCTTAAATTTATTTGAGCTCAGTGACTAATCTCTGTAAGGGTAGTTTGTAATTTCTACCATTAAAACGACGGTACACATCAAAGCCCGCAACACAGTCCATTTGCCCCAGTGTATGAATGAATACTGTAGGCAGGCGATAGCGTTTTGTCGGCTAGACTCTAGACTTTGATGTTGTGTGGAGATTCCATTCATAGACACCATAGAAACATAGTTCTTAGTACTTACTACATAATTCATAGTACTATCATTAATTTCTAAAAATGTATTGCCATCGAGACTATTCGAGACGCGTGTTAGACTAAAATGAAAGGACTTCTTTACCCAATTCGTTTCGACACAATTCTCCATTAGGTTTGTCTTGTCACGCCGCGCCTGATCGCTTCACAACACTTACTTAATTACAATTAAATTAATAATAAATATTTATTAATCAACAGAAACAGACCACCTGCTGTGGCTAAATCAACTTCTGCTCCCAGGATAGAAAGAAGAGTCAATGCTATCGTGTGTCCCAGAGAACGGTTATTATTATTATTATTTTATCTCCGTCCTTATATTTTAAGGGACCGCCCTAACTTGTATAAACCGACAGTACTGAACATTAAGGTATCTTTATGCCGTACACTACCTACTAATCAATACCTACAGTAGCTAAGAAATAAGATTTAGTCACGGTTCGAAAAATCAATGTTGAGCTAAAACTTCTTTAGTTAGGCTTGATTTTTAAAACTAAATATTCAGTAAAAAGTTCTGTGGCTTGTTTGATTTTTTGTCTGGAGCACAGTTCGGATCCGATCTAAGCGGCACAGCTTGTAAAATGAATGATGAATGAGTCTCAATACCATTCTTTAGATTAAATCGACCCTTGTCGCCGCGAGATTCCAAGTTAAAAAAAATATCGCGACAATACGAAACAATGAAAACCTCTCGTAAGGCTACATACCATACCACCTCTATATTTTTGGAAGGTATGACTTTTTTTTTTAGGACAAAAAGCCTTTATTAACAAATAAAATTACAATGATCTAACTAAATAAAAAACTAGTATTTACAATTGAAACAATTGAGCTAACTGCAGACTGTTGCGAACAAACTACAGGTAGCTGAACTGATCCATAACATATAGGTATAACTTAGTTTTTTCGGTTATTTCTTTATTGCAACTTATTAATAATGTTCCTTTTTTTTAAGACGACCTCGTGGACGTCCCTGCGAACAAGGGTAATTAAATTAATATTTATTATTATTATTATTATTTGTTTTAGTACCATGCGTAGTCCGCGAAGAATTTCTCGTCGTCGTTCATCAGTAGCGCCAGAAAGGTTGGATTTGATTTTAAAATGATGTATTGACATGTTTTTAAAAAAAATATAATATAAGTAGGTACGCTCTTTAGTTAATATTTTTTTATTCAGGGTTCTGCACAACGTTTGTCAAATGGTATCTGGGGGTAGGTGGAACCAAGTTCGCTTGGAGATTTTTTTAACCCTGAAAAGCCTCAGCCATTTTTTTTGTTTTTTCATTTATTTCATCTAATTTGGGGCTGTAACTTTTTTACGAAGAGCAGGGTTATAGGTTTTTAAAAAAATAAGTCTTGTTCTTCGTAAAAAGTTACAACCTCAAAATAGTTAAGGGAAAAGAACGAAAATAGCCGAGAGGCTTTTCGTGTGGGTTTGCTGTGCATGAGGGGTTAATAAAACCGACAAGCTGTGGCAGTTGGTTCCACCTACACCCAGTTACCCATAATACGACAAACGTTCTGCCGAAAACCTACAAATTTAACCTAAACGACATCCACGGTATTGAATTTATACCAGTAGGCCTAGTACAGCTATTTTCGTCTAGAGTAGAATAGAATAGAATATAACTTTATTAGCACACGTAGAGTAGAATAATGACATCTATCTCTCTATCTGTCTAGAGTAGAATAGAATAGAATATAACTAAAATATAATAATAATGATTTGATGATTGATGATAATAATAAGGATAAAAATTTGTTATACATAGCAAGCATAATAATCAAGGTTTTGTTTGACTAGAATGAGGCTAGAATAGAGATTTTTATTTATATTTTCATATTATTTTATCAGAATATATTAGAATAGTCGTGATGTTTTTACATGTACCTGATACCTGAGTATATTTTTGGACTTGTAGAAATCATAGTAAGTTAAATAAAGTAGTATGATATTTGGAGTTTCGGAGATAAATGGGGGTGCTTATCACCTAATACGACCTTTCTAGTTAGTAGGTTACTTAGTTTTTTCCGGGCTACCAAGGGAAAGTCTCAAACCGTGATAGTTATCGAAAAGTCATGAAACGAGTCATGTGGTCAATTTAGGAAAAAAAAAGTTATACTTCGTATCCCCGAAAAAACTCACCTGTATACTAAGTTGTGCTATGTAAGTACATACACGAAATCTTTACCATAACGCACTTGTTTATAATGTATTTATACTGTTAGTATGCTAAATTTAATATAAGTAATCTGAAATATGTACCTAGTAGGTAGATACTAATTTTTAACTGAGTTACTCCATAAGACTACCATTTTAGTTTTGATTGTGATCTAAAGTACCAAGAACGATGAGTGTATCTCATAGTTACTACCTATGTTGAGATTCTGAATTTAAAAGTATAAAAATGTTTTTATTTTTTCATATAAGTAACAAAGTGTCATTTATTTTTCTTTTTTTCCAGTGACAATTGGTGAATTTACAAGTATGAAAATGTTTTTTTATATAACTAAGAATCATTTTTTTTTTGTTTTTTTTTTTCAGTGACAATTGGTGGAAGTGGGCCCTTCTTCTCCTCGCGGGTGCTATCACTGTAGGTCTAATAGTAAAGAAGAAGATGTCTGCGTGATTCTAGAAGGTCAGGCTTGGGTAGGTCCAGTCGTATCAGATCGACTTCTCTAAAAAAAAGAACGCAATCTAAGAGTAATGCAGAAAGTAAAGAACGGCTTAAAATGGCTTTATAGTTACTTTGTCTGATGTACCTATCTGGATATGGTATCTTGAGTTATGCTTTGAGAGTCATGTTAAGCCGAAATACGTATGCCACAAATAAATATATAGGTACATAAAATATAATAAAAGCCGCGAAGTCGTTGTACTCATAAATTGAGAATATCTGATGTATTAGATTCTAGCCACAACAATAGACCTTGAGTGCTTCGTTTTATTTTGAATATTATTTGGTTGTGAAATTCACATAGTCACTGTGTGACTAAACTCCCATATAATAAATAAAGAAATAAAAAAAAAAAAAAAATTCACATTATTTACCTACCTCACACGCAAAGTGGAAATAGAAAAGCATTTATCTAAGCAGATTTACATAATACCAACCCTACTTAGGAACTTTACTTGATATCGTCCCGTTTTATATCATGTATTTAATACCTAATTATATTTAAGTAATGTTATACAATTTATACATAATATCAAATTATAGGTAATTTCTCGGTATATTAATGATTCCAGATATCCTCTTGTATGTGTAACGTACTAGTATTTATTTATTTATAGCTATTTATAGGCGACGTGACTATGCTAAGGTTTTTAAACTTTTTGTGATTGTAATCGTAGAAAAGTAAATGTGCGGCAATAATGGATCCTGTCGATATTAAATATTATTTAGTGATAAAACTGCCTTTTATTTAGTACACTTTCTTTCTCAAAGAACGAGTTAATTATGAAAAGCTCCTCTTTCTCTAGGAAGTTGTAGGTACCTACAAGCAATTGTCCCCTGTGATTTTGAACTCCAAAACCAACGGGAAGTATACTTCCCGTTCGTCCCCATCGGGGCCAGTGGGAAGTTTACTTCCCGTTCGTCCCCTCAGGGGACGAAGCGAGGGGACGAGCGGGAATAACCCTTTCCAAAACCATGCGGGCCAATTCGGGATTCGTTGTTTGTCTGGGTGCCATGGTTTGCTATTACTTGTATAGAAGATAAGAATAGTGTTTATTTAGGTTCCTGCCACAGGGTTATTTTTAAATAACTATCTACACAAATACTTAGAAAACTTTTCGTTATTGATGTAAAAAATCGATTACGTTTAATTTCATTACAGAAAAGTACATATTTTGATAAAAATGTGTGACAGGAACCTAGACAAATACTGTTTTAATACAAATAAAAGCAGATCATGGTGAAAATATGTTCATATTACAATATCATTTACTACGTTTGTATTAGGGATTGGGTATAAGTTCCTTGGTATTAGGAAATTCATCGCCAGAGCCTTAAAAAGAGATAGGTACTTACCTACCTATTTGTATCAGTCATCCCAACGTACGAACGTAGAAAGAACGTAGTGGTTCTATTCTCTTTGAGTCATCCTTCCAGTAACGTTATTATACAAATTAATTGGCATCTTCCCATAGAAATATTCAATGTAAGAACTCGCCATCATCGGTTAAAGGAAGCGACATAACGTAACTTCAGAGATCATCGGAAATATTCTTGAATTAAATATTACAGTGGAAGCATATTTCATATATTTGATTTTATTCGTCCAAGACACTGCCTACTTTACTCCGTCAGCCAAAGATAATAAAACCACTACCGTCAGATTCTCTAAGACCGTCAGCATCGTCAGGGCATAGAGCAACGCGGTCCTCCGGCGGACCGGAGGGGAGTGGCCATAGCGTTATTTGTCGATTCAACATTGTCAGGCAATTTTGGCGGGGGGGAATCTGCGCTGCGCACTCATTTTTTAATTCGCACACAAACATATTCATCTGTAAATATGAATCTCACACATACGAAATTAAAAATACTCTAACAAATTCACCCACACATTGATACATGCTGTCACAGAATGAAGTAGTTTTATAGTACGTGTAGGTCCGCGTGGACTTGTACTTTGACAGAGGGGAAAGCTGCGTATGGCTACTCCCCTCCCCGGTCCGCCGGCCGGGGGCCCGCGTTGCTCTATGCGTCAGGGAGACTCTCTTGAGGTTTTTCACTTTTTTAATGATCCTCTTTGGTCAGATTTACAGTATTGATCTTGGTTTTAATAACCGGTTTAGTTACTTTAATAAATAAATCTTAGAAAAAAAAAGAAAAGAATAACGTTAGACTATTTTACAGGCAATATGGCTTTAAGGGCTTTCGCAGGTTCATATTTAAAATGAACAATGTACCTACATGGTACCTTCACTAAATTTTTTGACAATAAGTATGTATACTTATTGTCAGCGTCAAACAATAATTGTTAGAAAGTCACTAACTCCTACACATAGTCACGAAAACAGTAGTTACAGAAGTAAATGAATAAGCTAGAAGGCGACGAGATAAATTAATATCTACCTACCACCGCGTCTCGTGAACCCAAAATGGTAAATAAGGTGGTGAAGAGTGGTATTTGCATAGCCTTTGGAGCCCTCGCTATGCTTGCCGGCTTAGTCATGCTGTTGGGCTGGCCAGTTTACTTCATGAAGCATTACAAGGAGGTAAGTTGAAGGCCATTAGCCGTGGTGGTTGCGGCGTAAGCATCCCCTAACAACAAAGTCCGGGTCATCTGGTGTCTCTTATGTAGGTAACTAGGTAAGTAGGTATATTTTTTTTCTAATTTCAAAACCCTTTCTGGTAGACATACTTAAGGGGCCTCTTACCGGTGATTTTCCTATACAAATGTTATACCAAAATGATTTGTAATTTGGGCATATTTTCACCATGTAGGCACTGTTATTATTTGTATTAGAATAGTATTTATCTAAGCTTCCTACGACAAACTTTTAATTGTTTCTTGTCTCTCTGTATAATAGCATGCCACCGTGCCAAGAGACCCAGTCGAAAATCCTGGGTTGGGCCAAAGGTTAATTTCACCATGTGTCTACCTGACTGGCCGATGTGGCGGAAAATCGTCTAGGACATAATCATTATCATCAAGTAGGTCCCTAAGATGGTCTGGTCCACCCATTTCAGATAATGATCCTCAAGCCAACTTCTGTGTCCTACAACGTATGGCAGGATCCTAAAACACCCACGTATCTGGAGTTCTTCTTGTTCAATCTCACGAATACTGCTGAGCTTCTGGTAAACAGTTCGGAACATTATAAACTGAAGCCGACGGTTATGGAGTGCGGGCCCTATGTTTATAGAGAAGATATTGTTAAAGTAAGTTGATCTCTCAGTTTACAATATTTACCTAGATACTCAGTTCTAGATTCATTATAATTTTTAGTAAAGACACAGAATAACTTTAGGTATAGTAGGTCCTAACTGATCCTAAAGTAAAGAATAATTGTTCCTACTCACATGTAAGTGTTAGGTATACGAATTTCGTATTCTTACATTACAATTTAATAGAAATATCTTGATTGCACACCAAATAAAACGGAAATACAGGAAAGAAAACGACAAATACAGAATGCGTTGTGCAATAATAGGCCTCCTTGCTATGAGCGATCACTGCTAGCCAACCTTTACAATAGAGTTTTAACTTTACCTTTAAGTCCATGCGCTTGAAATCGCGAGCATCGCTAGTATAGTAGGTATCTAAGTAATAGCGAAATAACGGTCGGGTGCCTGTCTAGAAGAAAATAATTTTTATACATAACATTCTCACGAGTCACATTTTGAAATTATCTTTGATTCCTCTTTCCTTTCCTGATATCTTAACATACATTCAGTCAAAAAAGTATCGGGAATGGATAATTTGTCTATGGTTCCCAATCAAGGAACTTATACCCAACCTGGAATGTGCATTATCAATTTGACACTAATATATAAAATAAACCTTATGTGTATGACCCTAAGTCTATTACAGACAATCACTTGGTCAGAGAGAAATCCGGTCCGAGGGAGAAAGCGCTTCGAGAGCCCTGTGTCCCTTTCTAAACTGTTGCCAGGCGGATTATTCCCGAATTTAGTAGAAGTGGTAGGAACAAATAAATTTGACATGTCTTACTAAAAAGCATTAATTTTCGTTCTTTATATTTTCTAATATTTTCCAAGTAGGTATGTATCTGTTAGAATGGTATGGTAGGGAGTTCCAAAGTGTAAAAGCCCTAATTAAAACAACTTTCCGTACCTACTTACAGCAGAAGGATGAGGGAGGTGCCAGTATCTTTAGGAGGAGATTTAAGTTTTATTTAATTTAATTAATCTTGATGCTGACTCACATAATCGACTAGGCCATGTCAATCTAGGAAAAAAAGATTCATGTATTATGTAGGTATAACAATTTCTATAGGTGATACAGGAAAAACTGGTTGGTTCCCTCTGCGTCGACACTCGGTTCGCTCGACTCAAGGTCATTGGTACAGTCGGCTCGGTAGTTGGATAATACTAGTCTATAAGGATGCGTGACCGTGTGCCTGCCGTGTGGTGCCGGCATAGAATTTCACCACTCCATCTCAGATTCAGATTCAGATTCAATAACTTTATTTCTTTAGGCTTACAAAATAAGCACTTAGACAAGTCAAATTTCATACAGTTAATTAATATTACAAAGAAATAAGTAGTTATTGATTTCTCTTCACTTCAATTTTTTGTCCACTAGTGGAAGAAGTGAAAAAGAAACCACTAGTACATTCATATGTAACTTATGTGTCTAATACAATGTTTGTTTTTGCCTATCTAAATCTAAGTTTAAAATGATTTAGATACATGTCAATAATTATTTAAATACATATTACATAGCTAATAAGCACAACATTTAATTTCTATTTCTTACATGCTATTGTCGGTGTGGAATGGAGCGACATCTGGCCAAGCATTATTATCGTTAACGTAATCATCTATCGAGTAAAATGCTTTCTTAATAAGATTTTGTTTTATGTATTGTTTAAATTTACGAATAGGGAGCTCAGTAGCTTCAGATGGAAGCTTATTATAGAAGCGCACGCAATTTCCCATATATGACTTCCCTACCTTATGTAATCTGTAGGATGGTATAAGTAATTTATTCTTGTTTCTAGTATTTCTAGCGTGAACATCACAGTTTTTCAAAAAGTTGTCTCTGTTTTTATGCTCTCTCTTACCGTGGGTGTCGTAAGAAGCGACTAAGGGAAACACATCGGGGGGCGGGCAGCAGCGCCCTCTGCAGAACAACTCCACCGAACTGCGATCCCCAACACGCATGCCCAGCGTGGGGATTATGGGCATTAACCCCCAAATGATAATGCCATCTATGGCGCTCATTAGGGGAGGCCTATGTCCAGCAGTGGACTGTTATAGGCTGGTGATGATGATGATGAAGGATGGGCGATAAACAATATCTCTTTTCAATTAAGCATTAAATTTTATACTCTCGTTAACTTGGCTAGCTGATGCTGTGTGGATTGTACAGCATTATTTATTAATAAACTACTTTGATTGTCAACAGGAGAATATAACATGGCATAATAACAGCAGAATTGAATTCGTAAACCAGCGCAAACTAACCTTCGTTCAGGGACTGTCCAAAGGAAAACTAACTGACCTCATTACCAGCATAAATCCTTTCCTAGCGGTGAGAGCCCTTCGAAACCTACACCTAGTAAAGTTTACTTTATCCGCTAACTCACTCAAACGCATGCAACGGATTTTACCACTAGACGAAGTGATGATTTTCAGAATTAGCATCAAGAACCTATTAGAGCACAGATTGCCCGTCTGTATATCTGCCAGTGGATATAGGTTCTTCTTCACTACCTACTTTAAGTTTTATTGTTTTTTTTTTTAAGTTTTATAGTGTCCCTTATACATAAAATATACCGTAGGGACATCATAAGGAAAAATTATCCCTTATAGGATCACATTGCTGTCCATCTGTCTGTAAAACTACTTTTCTCAAGAACACGGAAGTATCGATTTAAAATTAAACATCAACTAATTAAAATTATGTCAACGAAATCCAAAGTTAGGTACCTACAGACAGGGTAAATTAATGCAAACAACACCAGCTAATGCGAAAGTGTAAGAGTACCTACAATAAACGGAAAAAGTATATAATTTTGCAGGCATACTTGTACACTGCCGAAAACCATTTTGATTATACCTCATTCACTTCCAGACATTAAATCACAAACATCGCTGGTTCAGCCCATATTACTACGTGTACTACGAAAACGAGGTGCAAAAAAGATTAGATCGCATGGAGGAGATAGCGGCCGCAAAAAAAAGAAATAGAGAACGGTGGGAGAGAGTTAAGGGTACACTATTAATTCCTTGGCTAGAGTTGGTACCAGACCCTCTCCCGAAGATTACAGATGCATACGATGATTTCCGGAAAGAAATAGAAAAGGAACATAAGGACATGTATACCACAGCCACGGTAGCGCAATGGTTGTTCGACGGCATTGATTTTCCGTTAAGTAAAAAATTACCAAAAATGAAATATGGGCCGCATAGCCCGCAAAATTTTACTGAAGATTTGTTGACTGTACCATTTGAAACCTTTGGGTGGTTTTATAACGTGAGTACACGGGAGTTTTGATATCCCACACCTATGTTAACAAAACATCAAGCCCCACTTTCTTGTCCTATTTTCTCATCACAATTTTAGACGAATCTCCCGAAAGTGTATGGAGAGCAATCTATGGAGAGGGTTGTGTTTATTCAAATTTTAGGGATTCCTGTGAAATAACTAACTATGCCTGATCTTAGATGAATAATAAATTATCGATTTGAATTTTTTCAAACTTTTCTAAATATTTTTGTACAGTTATTTATTCAATTTCATAAAAAATATTATAATAGAAGCAGATATGCATTTTGAAAGTTCGGTCGATATTCTATTTTGGTTGCCTGGAAACAATCGCTATAAATACCTTTATTAAGCGATACCGCTGCCGATTCTATTGCCATTTTACAGGATAAGTTAAATTAAGTACAGAAAGTTTTTCTTAAAGGCGATTTAATAAAGTACTATCCGTCTGTATTCATAATAAATCATCAGTTTTGAATTTAAAAACTGAGCAGAGTACAATGTTAGTTAATTTTCTCCTAAAACCTAACAAGCAGTTTGCTAACTTGTTTCAATTGTTAATACCAGTTCTTGATTGATAATAAAGATGTATTACTAACTTCTTTACTACAACCCAGTGGACTGAGGGGAACAGTGTCTGGATCGAAAACTCGTTAGCCAAGTTTTGAACCTTATTTTGAACCATAACTAGCTAAAATACTCGTACTTTTAGGGATTGAGAGAACCACAGAAACTTGAATAATAGCGCCTCCTTATTCAGATTTCTGTGGATAGAACAATTGTTTATTTGTTAGTTCCTGTAGTTGTAGGTGTTCCTGTAACCTAGGTTAGGAACATATCTAACTTTAAAGACCATTGTTAAATAAGTTATGTATGTAGGTAATATTGAATGCTCTTCGGAGGCTTCCGTCGATTGGGACCGCTCGTTTGTAGTCGGAAGGTAGGTAGTAGGTATGTTGTATTCATTTTAATTAAATTAAAGTCACATCCTATATTAATGGACTTCTAGAGGACTGAGCCTCATTACGAGGGCTCCTACCTGATGAATACTGGCAAAAGCGTTTTTGTGGACCTCGGCAAGATCCACAAGTGGCGTGATAGTAACCACACGACGTACAGAGGCAGATGTGGTAACGTGAGGGGTGCAGAGTTATGGGGCCCGTATTGGGGAAAGCCTAAAACCATCTCTATCTTCAACAGTGATATTTGCACGTAAGCTTTTGTTATTATTGAAACGTAAATGCAAGATGGCACAATTGAGGTGTGCTGTGTTGTGACGATTAAGAAACGTCTCGGTTTTATACCAGAACAGTTTTTTCATGCGACTCCATGTTTCAGCTTTCTATAACTTTAATATTTCTTTCGGCAATTTTATAAAACGCCATTGCGCACGATTTCACAAATTTCTCTGAAATCACTCTATTAAAAAACTCATCAAAATCCGTTGCGTAGTTTTACAGGTCTAAGCAACACATAGGGATAATGGAAGACAGCGGGACGACTTTGTTTTATACTATGTATGTAGTGATGAGAAATATTGTTTGGTGTTTGATTTTTTCTTTTTTGGTCCACTACTTACTTAACGCCACCAACAATAGTTTTATACGAAGAGTCATGAAATAACCGAATTAATGATTCTGATTATTTCTGTCAGTAAATATTAAAATATTTAGTAACAATCAGGTCCTCCTCTCTCTCCATACCTACATATTGTGTGCCTGGTAGGGTCTTTAGTGAAATTAATTAACTATACATATTTATTATGACTTATAGATGCCTAAAGATGCAATAAATGTTTCAGTATATTGAGTATTAGTATTTTGAAAGAACTTCGTCGGTGTCATTGAAGTACTATTACACCTCGCTGATCTGTGTTGTATTATAGGTACATGGTCTACAATAGAGCTGTTGAGAAAAACATACTTGGATTTAGAGCTGTCGAATATCAGTTGCCGGAAAACACATTCGACAATCGACATAAAGGATCTAGCGAAGTAAGATCATTTATATTTTTTACTGCCTTCGTTGATAGGAATTATAATGTATGGCTGTATATGTACGGCTGTATTTGTTTTATGTCTTTTAATTTCGTTGTTATTTATGCGCAATTTGGATGATACTTTGGTTGTATAAAGGATGATCCCGAGGTCCCATTAAAAATCATCGTTGCTGAGGGATTCGTTAGTAACCCTCAAACAAAACTAAGGGATTCGTCAGTTTTGAGTTTTTTCAAAACAATCAAATTATTTATTATTGGCATTTCATTAAAGAATTAGCGAACTGAAGAGGCAGTGAGGTCATAGAAGAACCGACAACCGCTGAGGCAAAGGTATTCTTGAGTGGAGACCGCGACTCAGCAAACGTAGTGTAGAACGCCCTCTTGTCAGGTGGGATATGTGAAAGACTGCAGGTAGAAACTGGATGCGACAAGCTGAAGACAGGGCGCTATGGCGCTCATTAAGGGCCTATGTCCAGCGGTGGACTAACATGGGCTGATAATGAAGTCTCAGCTTATCTAGGGTAGCTAATAATTTCCAGAAATGCTACTGCTCATCAAACTCTCGATACCCCACGGAGAACTGCTTACCCAGAGGAGCATTGAACATCACTGACTGTCGCGGGGTCCTCGACGAGAAGGGACACAAAGTCATCCCTCTGTTCGCCAGTCAGCCCCATTTCCGGGGCGGGGATAGAGTCTACCGGAGTAGAGTGGCAGGGATGAGGCCTCAGTGGTGGTAAGGACCTTCGTATTAGGCTGTGCGCAGCGATTTGGCAAAGGCGATTCAGGAGTTTTCCAAGCAATCAAGTTTTCCTAAACTTTTTGCATCATGGAAGATAGTGACGAAATTATTAATTTATTTATATTTGTCGTAGTAGGTACCCTAGAAAAAAAATATCAAAGATCTGTCTTAAAAAGAAACAGAAAATTATAATGTTGTTTATTTTATGACATTAAAATGTTGTGCAGCGCCGTCTAGTTATAAAAAAAATATATTGAAAAGCCCTCATTCCAACTTAGTAGACGCGACAAAAACGAATCGGACCGCTAACATAAATTGAGAAGATATCCCTATGCCTATGGAGTTTTTATAGGAAAAAGCGTCGGACGGCGAGAAAGACGGACCATGCAACCTTTAGCCATGTTTTCCATTAGATATCTATCTCATTGGTAGTTACTGATAGTTGTTAGCAGTCAAAGCGCCATCGCTTCAAAATTAAAAAAACTTAGTGCTTCGTTCGCGTTTAAAACCTTAGTGCTTTATTTCCTTTAGACCTTACAGGACTCTTAAACACATCACAAATTACAGAAATAATACTGGAAATAATGTGGTCACATTTATTAATTGTTCACTTCATTCTTTTTATGGTATAGTAAAGAAGCGAACAAGAAACCTTTACCATCCACATAGATAATCTGAGCCAGCCTCGAGCCTTTTTGCAAAGAAGCTGGGTTGGGTTTAGATGCTGTGTGAACTGACCATTATTTATTTATTTTATTTATTAGTACCACGTAGTACTATGTAGTTAGTCTGTGGTAGTTTACATATGTTTGGTAGGTTGGTGTTTGGTGGTTAGGTAGTATAGTTATTATAAGCGCGCTGTAAAACCCCTATAGTGTATGTACGTACTCACTGTTACTTGAATATTAATTTATAAATTGTTTGTTTAACAGGCGCATGAAGTCTCTCTTCGGCTTGGAGACTTTCACTGGGACCACTTTGTACACGAAAATGACCCTTCAGTACAACATTATGGTCACCTTTATGAGAGGAGTTCAGTAAGTTACTTCATGACCACAAAGAGGTAGCTTAGTGGGTTTCTTCGGTAGCACTCTTCGGGTTATTGTCTGGCCGTTACCGATTGGTACGGTACGGTAAGTGTGCCGCTGTTACTGTCTTCAGCAAACGGCTGAATAAATATTATGATATATAAGTACAGGCTTATTTATTCGAGAAATTGATCCAAAGGAAGCCAGTTGTGGCTTTTTATCAATACTAATATGTACCTACATATTATAAAGAGGAGATATTTGATTGTTTCTTTCTTTGTTTGGACTGAATAGGCCCCGAAACTTTTGAAAACTACATTCACCATTAGAATCTTACATTAGCCCTGATTAACCTGGGCTATAGCGAAATAGGACGACGAAGCCGGGGCGGACCGCTAGTTATCTATAAGGTGCTTGCTTATGTTCATAATAAAGGCAAGTGTTTATGAAAGCTTGTCTTTTCAGACGCGTGGATAGAAAAGTGGGTGCGCGTTGAAATCTTTTGCTTGCTCCACAATAAACGTTTATGTATACCTACTTAGTAAATTATAGGAAATTGATTTTTTGTTTGTTGTTTGAATAGGAGTAGTATAGGGACCTATTCAAGGTTCCTTGTCTAAGTGCTTATATTGTAAGCCTAACGAAATAAAGTTATTGAATCTGAATCTGAATTTTCCTCTACTGGGCTGATTTAAAAAGCTCTTTCAAATCTTTCATTATTAGAATGATAAACATAGGCTATAGAATATTTTTTTAAAAGGTTGGGATCCGTATGAAATCTTCAATAATGTAAGCCAACGTGTGTGTGTCAAAGCTTTGAAATTCTGTTAAAAACCCGTACGAAGTTGAAGCGGACCGCTAGTCTTTAAAACGAATGTTCCTATTTCAGAATCGGCATGAACCTTCCGTTGAACAACACGCTGATGCCGATGTTCTGGTATCGACGACATTCGCAGATCGCCGAAGACAACCTCGACATGATAAGACTGGTGCATCGCCTCAGATTCGGACTGCCTTACGCGTTCTACGCGATCATAGTAAGCTCACTTGAACTTTCAATAAGGTTAGAGTATTTGTAACCGCGACTCGACAAACGTGGTCTAGGACGCCCTCCGGCCAGATGGGGTGAAAATGCGAAATACTGCAGGCAGATGCTGGATGCGACAAGCTGAAGACAGGGCGCTTGGCACTCATTAGGGGAGGCGTATGTCTAGCAGTGGCCTAACATGGACTGATGATGATGATGAATTATTTGGGGCCCACGTTTATAAATGGGCGTACGTGCTGATGAAGTAGTCGCAATAAAAACTTATAAAAGACTGCTTGGTTTCTTGAACTGAATTTTCCCACGTTATATGCCTGGCAAAGTTTATGCAACCAATCTCTTTTCTAACAGTCATCACTACATAGTATAAAACAAAGTCACTACCCGCTGTATGTCCCTATGTAAACTTATGGTAAACTTAGAAAACTACACAATGAAATTAAATGCGGTTTTTTATATATGTATATATTTTTAAAAAGTTATTCAAGAGTAAGGTTTATATGCTTGATGTTATGGACCCGTGTCAAGCCGGGGCGGGTCGCTAGTCAACGAATAATTTCTGCTTTTTGTTTCAGTTACTTGGATTAGTACTTATTATATTTGGATTACTGATACTGTCGAAGGGGTTCATAAAGTTCATACAAAAGCTGATGAAGACCAAAACGCAGTGTTGCCAACTGTGTCGAGATGTTACCCGTAAGATGAGGCGTTAATTGTGTCACAGCATAGGTGACTGTGTAAATGCAATATGAGGAGAGTTTGATAGAAATGCTACTTTTACGAAATATAATAATACATTTTATTGTATTGAATGCTGGATAATGCTGAGTGAATGTAAAATTATTATTTTTTTTGTTTTAAGTTTATAAGTATTTTTTCTTAATTATGTTATTAGTACATTTTCGTGAAAAACACAGGGAGGATATAATAATGTTTAGCATTAATTATGTACGTACAATTTGTAATCTTATGATTAAATACCTTTACATCATCATCATCAACATCAACAGCCTATGATAGTCCACTGCTGGACATAGGCCTCCCCTAATGAGCGCCATAGAATGCATTACTCATCATTTGGGGGTTATTGCCCATAATCCCCACGCTGGGCATGCGGGTTGGGGATCGCAGTTCGGTGGAGTTGTTCTGCAGAGGGCGCTGCTGCCCGCCCCCCGGTGTTTTCCCTTAGTCGCCTCTTACGACACCCACGGGAAGAGTTGGGGTGGTGAAATTCTATGCCGGCACCACACGGCAAATATAACCTGTATGTATTATAACCTGTAATGATGTTGTACTGTTTTCTAAATAAATAAAAAGTATTTTTTCTTAATTTTGTTATTACCTAGTACATTTTCGTGAAAGACACAGGGAGGATATAATAATGTTTAGCATTAATATGTACGTACAATTTGTAATCTTATGATTAAATACCTTTAATATCCAATGGTCTGACATCTTAAAACAGTGATGCTAAGTAGTGCAATTTCTCACTCGGACAGATCAATGGAAGAAGACAGACTAAGTAAAGCAGACTAATAATGAGTAAGAGGGTCAGACTACGTCATTCATAATAAATAAATATTAAATATTAAATCATTAATTATAAATATGTGATGATTAGCTGTTATAGATATAATTAAAAAGTTGTTTTTGTTTCATATTTTATAAAAATACTATTTTTGACTTTTTGGTAATAAATATGTCATTTGATTCCAGCGGAGCACTTTTTCTTTCTACTATTACAATATTATTATATTTTCCTGTAGGAAAATAAATTGATGTGACTTGTTGGGATTTTTTCTCCCATTGAGTCACACTGTTACTCGTTGCAACTTTTTTTATAGAAGAACTCCCAACGTGTCACACCTGTGTAACAGTGTGACTTGATGGGAAAAAAAATCCCAACGAGTCACACTGTGACCGGATTTGGTGTGACTCGTTGGGAGTTCACCTTCATAAATAACGTATCACGGCTGTTCATTGTGTTATGCCTATTATGACGTTATATACATATTTTGAATTTTACAACAAGAAATTGAGGCATTGAGGCGATACGGGCGCAACGCGACGTATGCCGCGCTCACCCTGATGAAGTACCTCGTTAAGGGATGAAACGTTGGTGTTCTTACAACATTATAATAGGTTCGTCTTCGTAGTTAACCCGCTTACATTCATAATGAATTTGTGAAAAAAAAAGAAATTATTAAGTACTAGCGGCCCGCCCCGATATATTCCCATCCACCCCATTATCCTCCCCATCAATGGGGTAGTTGGGAAAAAAAATCCCATCTGCCCCATCATTCAAGTCAATGGGGTGGATGGGATTTTCTGCCCCATTGACTTTTTAATAATATAAAGATTAAATCTCACTATTCATATTCAGATACTCTTGTTCCTATTTACATAATTAACTGTTAGTAGGAACAATAGGAAATAAAAAGGCCAACTTATTTGTAAATATTTCTTTTCGTAAACTACGCTAATTTAAAAATCAAATAATAATCTTAGGAAAAGCAGTGAGAAATCAAAAAATCATACGAAATTAGTTTTCTAATCTTAAATACAGTTGTTTTTAAATACTTTATATCACAGTGATATAATCACATTTTGACAATAATTATTTTTATAAAAACTAAGGCCTTAAAGGTACAAGTGCCACATAAAAAAAACTAAAAACTTTTTATTGAGGCTCTTGTACCTTAGATGCCTTATCTAAAAGATAATTATTGTAAGATTCTCTGATTACACACTGTGATAAAAAATATTTGAATGCTACACTTTATATAGTATTTGTTTGAAAAATAGTAGTAAAATATGATGTCAGTAATCACACTATAATTTACTATTATTTTTATATAATATCTAGTTATTTTATAAATAATAAAAAACATTAGTTATAAAATAACTTTATTACAATTTGTTGATTAGTTTCTATTTTCAAAGATTGGAAGAGAGTGAAGAAAGAGATTGTGAAATTAGTGATAAAACAAAGTTTTATAGTATAAGCAAATTATTGTTAATTTAGTTGATGTTTTTAGTTTTTTTTTATGTGGCACTTGTACCTTTAAGGCCTTAGTTTTTATAAAAATAATTATTGTAAAAATGTGATTATCTCACTGTGATATAAAGTATTTAAAAACAACTGTATTTAAGATTAGAAAACTAATTTCGTATGATTTTTTGATTTCTCACTGCTTTTCCTAAGATTATTATTTGATTTTTAAATTAGCGTAGTTTACGAAAAGAAATATTTACAATAAACCAGAACTTGACTAGCTCAAATAAGTTGGCCTTTTTATTTCCTATTGTTCCTACTAACAGTTAATTATGTAAATAGGAACATGAGTATCTGAATATGAATAGTGAGATTTATTCTTTATATTATTAAAAAGTCAATGGGGCAAAAAATCCCATCCACCCCATTGACTTGAATGATGGGGCAGATGGGATTTTTTTCCCAACTGCCCCATTGATGGGGAGGATAATAGGGCGGATGGGAATATATCCCCGCCCCGGCTTCGCACGGGTATTAAACAAAAATTTCAGAAATTATACACTAAAACGATGGGTTTTACAGTTTTCATATGGATCTTTACTTTTTTTAACAGCATTGGGGTTTTTGACATTGACTCGACACTCCAAAACTGACACTGGCCGTAGAGAAAAAGCAAGCACCGTGCGCTATACAACCTCTTTTTCTATTCTGACGCGCCATAATAGAAAAAGAGGTTGAATATACAGCCCACGGTTCAATTATTGAATTTTTCATGCGGATCCCTAACTTTTTTGAAAATATTATATAGCCTATGTTCATCACGCAAAATTAAGGATTCTAATGGTGAAAGAATTTTTAACTCGGTTCAGTAGTTTCGGAGCCTATTCAATTCAAACAAACAAACAATCAAATCTTTCCTCTTTATAATATTAGTATAGATAAAACCGCAGTTCCACTTTGTGTGACAAGTCACACAATGTCACTTCGTCGAACCTTCCTCCTTCTTTGTGACGTAATTCATGGATGGCCTCTAACTTCACTTCGGTGAGTTAATAGTGGCAAATAGTCTTTATTTCCAAGACCTCTTGAAGATGTCTCAAAATTCAGATAACACGTTAAACTGGGAAATAAAGTGATAACTTTCTTTTTTTGCTCACTTCAATCTTTTTAATGTATCGTAAAGAAGGGAACCAGAAACTGTTAGGTGGTTAGTTTTCGAGTTGGAGCAAAACTCGTCCCACAATTTACATCGTTAATATAATCTGATATTTTATAGTAAGCCAGTTTTGTAAAGAACATGCTTGAAAATGTATTTATAAAGATTTTTTGCAACTGACTCGTAGTTTTGTTTTGGAAGCCTCATTGCCCTTTTAAAGAATGTCGTGCACGTATGCAGGCGCGCGCGTACGCGTTTTCCTGGATAAAAAATACCATAAATTTTATTCTGTCTCTACGTACGTATACTCTTGTAAACTTTACCTATTTAGTTGTTGGTGTTGTATTCCAAACATCCCTTATTACACACATTTCAACAAGTTATTACCGTAGCCGATTTGTATGTACCCAGTGGGTAGCTGCAAATTATAATGATAATTTTTGTCATCGGCTGTATACACCTATATATAAACATAACATTTTGTAATAAAAGTATGAATAATAATGAATGCTGTTTTATTTTTTATTATTCTATGCCATAATAATAATACGTAGCAGAACTTTCAAATTTGCTCAATATATTAAGACTGACCAAACAACCTTACTGCCCTTATGGTTGTTTTTGCGTTGGGCACGAGATCTTATTTTTGTTTAAAATTTTTCTACATTCTACAAGGAATAAAACTAGAGAAAAGTACGCAAATCGTAAACCTATTTTTTTTTTATTATGAAAAAATTCAATTCATTGGTGTTTTCAAAGTATAGTTTGCGAAATAATCGATTTTGGGTTAAAAATCCTCTTTTAATTATATATGTTGATCGTTCGTGTGGGAGCATTATTATTAAAAAACTTCTGTGATTTAAACTTACAGTTTAATACGAAAACTTAAGCTTGCTCTCGCCGTCTTGCCAAGTAGGCTCCTTGCGCGTAACAATAACTTTGATTTGCCTTTTTTTCGGGGGTTAAGGACCCCTTAAAACTGTTTTGTTTTATTTTAATTTGTTTATATATATTTTTACAATACAATAACTTTGATTTGCCTTTTTTTCGGGGGTTAAGGACCCCTTAAAACTGTTTTGTTTTATTTTAATTTGTTTATATATATTTTTACAATACAATAACTTTGATTTGCCTTTTTTTCGGGGGTTAAGGACCCCTTAAAACTGTTTTGTTTTATTTTAATTTGATTATATATATTTTTACACTGTGTTCTTTTTTCCAACATATTGTGTTACATGTTGTTGTTGTGGGTCAAATAATAATAATATAATTATACATATAGGCGAAGATGATGTTGAAGACACCACCTCCACAAGCGAATCGGAGTCTGATTAATATTCTGTACGCACATTCAATTCAATGTACTTTATTGCATAGAAATACAGATTGTAACTTTGTAACAAAGAATAAATAAAACAATTTTATTATATTAATATTACCTTTTTTTGGTTTCCACTTAAATTACTAAAATATAAATTTTAAATGATACCGCCAATTTAAAACGAAAATAATCTTAAAAATAACGCGGTTTCATTATGGAGGAACGGAAGAGGAACGGTAACGAACTCAGTGTTATGTTGTGCGAGTGTTGTGCCCATCACTAGTCGTGACTAACTGATAAGTAGGTGTCAAACGCATTCTCATAACGGCCGAGTAACGGCCGAACTATAATAGGTTAATCCCTGTTAATCCTTACACTATGCTGCAAAACATCGGTCCCGTCGGTACTCTACGATCCCAACTCTATGTCAAACCACGGCTTTACAAATTCTATATTATTTATACTTCTAAATATATTCTCTATTCTTGATATGACAATGTCAAGATCAGAATATAATGATTATTTGTGTTGTTTATTTTTTACGAGTTTTAAGTCTATTGTGTTGTCCTGTGTTAGATAAATCATCTTGATGCAAAATTTTCTTTCATCCTTATAAAAAATCATTTTAAAGCGATCATATTATTGTAAAATTTATGATACTCCATAACATAACAGACACTGGCAGAGTCGCAGCGAAAAGCAAGCGGTGTCATATAAAAAAGAAGTTGAAGTTGAGTTTTAAGTTATACAAGAAGATAGGTGCAGTTTATATGTTTTCTGATTGCATTTATGTTTAAAAATGATTCGTGTAGCGTCACTCACAGAATCTCAAAGGCAAAACCGTGGGAAAAGCGATCGGATCTTTATGCACAACAAGGTTACAGTGTTTTCTAAGATAATCTGGTTAGCAATGGGTAGCTACGGTGGGTATACTTAAGATTTGACGCATTCAATGCCCAGGGGTGGAGTGATATGTCGTACATCTTAAGAAAATGCCAAATCTGGTCCGATCAAGCTCAAATTTTACTTAGATATACGCATAAACATGCGAGTCATACCACTTTTAATCCGATTACTTATAGAAAACATTGCTCTAGATTTAAAAACGGGCTAAGTACGGGGCGGTTACATATAAGTAGGTACATGTAATTGTTGAGTGTAAATATTTGTTAAACTAGGTTTTATTTCAGCAATGTAAAGGTGATGAAAAAAGAGGCGATACTCTGGAGGTAGCCGAACAGGATAGACCAGAGAAAATTGGAATCATTAATGATATCAGGTTAATTTAATCCCACACATCTTAAATGTAGTAGGTATGGGAAGAACTAGATAGACCGACGACATTGTAGTTATACCTTCTCCTTCAATGTATATGAAATCGCTTAGGATGATGACTTGCTTTTCCCTCAATCACAGCTCTTGGAATGAGTTTGCGTCAGTTTCGTTTGATCATTTAATCAAACAACTCGCGTCCATAATTTCCCCGCGGGCTCAATTCTTTTGTGTAACGTAACCTATTTAATACAAATTTAAGTGATTTAAATTAATCATTTTTTTATTCAAATCCCTCTCGAAAAGGGATAACAGAACGCGGGGGGTCAATAAGGGCGGCTTCCAATACAATCTCGAAAAATAGGAAAGAGCCAAGGATAGATCCCTGCGATACCCCACCTAACTACAGAACAGACCCCGAAAACCGTTTTTTAATTTATTACAAGTCTTTGTATCTTATCACTCAAATAAGGAGTTAAAAGACGAAGAAGCTCAGGAGCGTCATTCGTGATGTCGTTTGGGGTTGTTTTTTATGTTCAACATAGCAACCTCATCAGTGGTATCATGGCAGCACTGCTTTACCCAGTGCAGTTACCACACAATTACGGGTTTATGTCTCCTTAAGTCTTTACCAGCCTCTTCTATCCTGGCCTTCGCATCGAGGTGTGCCCAGCGACTTTGCGACTTGATATCTTTACGGCTGGGCTATACACATCTGATTTATTATCTGAGGAATAGGCGTATCTGATCCCGCGATTTGTGTATTTTCAGATGTATGAAACGAACACGACGATCAGGTGTTCGTTCAGGAAAACTGCAGGCAGATGCTGGATGCGACAAGCTGAAGATGTTATAGCGCTCATAAGGAGAAGCATATATCCAGCAGTGGACTAATATAGGCTGATGATGATATCCTGTCCAGCAGTTAACATAATAAGAGCTTTGATCAAACAAAAATAATTATATACACTGTCAACGTTTTAGGCGAAACGAACACGCAAAGAACAGAGATGTCACGGTTTTTGTACCGAATACAGCCCAAAGTAGGTTTGTATTCATTTTTATTTTTTATAATTAAATTTGTAATGCAAGCTGCGGATCATCCATCGCTATAATATAACTATGACTGATTTCTACCTACTTATAATAAAATTATTGATAATAAATCCTATACTTCTAATCTTAATTAATAGAATACTATTGTAACGAATTAGCTACGACTGCCATTAATGAAAGAAACAAAGACACTCGTTTATTTGGCCTTCACAAAAAAACATTACTAAAAGTAAAGAATGTGTACCAAAGCGGTTCTGCCTGCGCACAATGTATATTGATACAAAACTCCTGTTATTTTTCGTGCATTTAGTCTTATTTCATTTAGTCAACTTTCGAGCTTAAAATACTTAAATAGTAATTTTTTCAGCACTAAGACAACTGATGAGGATCGCAAAATGCCACCTAACGCCTCATGGAGGTCGTTTGATTGGTCTGCAAAGGATTTGTATGTTGCGATTTTTTATTATTTTAAGTATTTAAAAAAAGTAGTAAGTTATGGATGAGTTATGATGAGTCCAATTAAATGATAAACCAACCAATTGCAAGTAGAGCCGCACACGGAGGGTTCCGTATCTACCATAAGTATTTCGTAAAAGGAACCCTAAAACGGTTTTATTATTAAATCGAAAATATTACTTTATTTTTATTATTTGTTATTTTAGCGGCACTACACTAACAAAATTTTCAAGAGATATTATTCCATGCCATTGTCGATGGGAGTGGAGTGACATCTGGCCAACATTAACCCCATTGATTAATTTACCAAGTCAAAGGTTTTCTTGATTAGATTTTGTTTTAGGTACTGTTTAAATTTACGAATAGGGAGCTCAGTTGCATAAGATGGACGCAATAGCCCATAAAGATTTCCCTACCTTCATCATCACCATCATCAGCTCATGTGAGCCCACTGCTGGACATTTTCCTACCAAATGTAATCTGTATGATAAATAAATAATGCTGGACAGCCTACACCGCATCATCTACCCCCAAAGTTAAACAGAGCTTTTGTTGTGGGTGCTAGATAATTGAATTACAGGGTGACATATTTAGTTCGGTCAGTATGGGAAAGTCTGAAACTATAAGACATACAAAGATTCCTTCTTAAGGACCATGTCATCGATTTTAGTAACATAACAAAAAATTTAAATTAAAAAACTTGTACTCAGCTCGGGAATCGAACCCGGACTTTTCGAAAAATAAAACTCACACTATTTATATTTAGATATCGATTGTGTAGGTCAAAGGTTACCATGAAACATGATATAATAAACGACTAAATACCACTGAGTAAATGGCTAGGGTGGCCTGTATATAACAATATTATTACATAAATATTCATATTATGGTGGGATATGTAATTTGTTTGTTTGTTTTGTTTTTATCAGAAATAAACCACCCAAAATCCCATCGCACCTTAAACCACTGAAAAAACCGAAGGAATTTGTACCGGAAAAAAGGCAGAATAGATTCGTGGTTCCATATCAAAGGTTAATAAAACAGTAATTTTCTTTTTAACTTATAATTTTTTTCCCGAAATTAATAATAATTCTTTCTCATTCCTAAGACGACCCGGCTTTCAATGTCACTGCCATATAGGGTGAATATTTTTATTTAGTATTTCTACGCGTAGATCTATTTGTTCCCAATTTAAATTACCTATGTATATATAGCTTTAAATGTCACTACCATATAGGGTGAATATTTTTATTTAGTATTTGTACGCGTAGATCTATTTGCTCTCAATTTAAATTACCTGTAATAGTGAAGCTTCTGTCATCATTATATTTATTTATATTTCCATTTTACTTAAATTTAAACGATTAATGCATTATTTTAGATTTATAGTTTTATTATTTGGAACTTTTGCTTGTAAAAATATAAATATTATATAAATAATAGCTCTTAAAAGTATTGCTATGTCTATTTGATAATTCTTACTAAAACATATTTTCTCTTTTATAGGTGGCTGTACCTCTTGATCTTTATAATCCTTGTCGCTGTTATAAGTTACATAGCTAATTATATTTATTCAATTTTTACTGTTTGGATGTATTATACGACACTTCTGAAGAATAAGTACAAAAATCAAACGACAACGCAAACGCCGGCGCCGAGTCGCCGGTTTCTAGAAGGGAAGGCCGATCTGGTACAGCCTTGATTTTGCTTAAGGTCTGTGGGACTGATAAAAGTGTACGGATTTTTTACTATATACCTTATTTGAATAAATACTTTATAACAATTCTACATATTTCTTATTTACCTTATTTCAATAAATACATCAATTTATCTTGTGTTTTTTGAACACTTTTTTCATATGTAACAATTTAGTTTTAAATGCTATTTTAGACTATTAGACTAGGTATTTAGACTTATGCGTATAGAAACATACAACCCCGAACCGAAATTCAGTTCGGTACTTCACAGATAGATGAAGTTTACTGTATTGCTTTTATCTATTGCCAAACCGCAAAATTTTAAAAACTAAAATTAAGAAACCTTCTCTTGTTTGTCCTTTTTAATTATATCTTATCCCCATGAAACTACGCTATCCCATAGACGTTATGATAAATGTATAACGACGTGACGTCGCGACGGCGCCAGCCAGGGTCAGGGTCGCGGCGGCGAGGAGACCAGTAGGAAACCCAGTGCGTTGTCGGTCGCGCGGTCATACGCATGGCCCCCGTGCTTTATCTTATAGACCAGAAAATAATATAAAATAAATAATTGCTGAAAAAAAGGCTAGAGATCGGATCAGGATAAATATCAGCTGAGAAAATGTTATAATAATTATTGCCTAAATGTTGTAAAAATTACTTAAAAATACCGCTCTTGCGTATAATTAGACGAACTAACCGGCATCAAATACGAAAAAAAATCATACCTATCATGTCAATTATAAACATAATAATAATTGTATCAACATCAACATCTATGAAATAATTAATTAATATTATGAAATAATAGTTCATAAATTTTGTAATTCTAATTTTATTCCAATACAGTAAATTTCACTATTCTTTTAAAAAGACAAAAATACAATAAACTAAAAAATAATGCTACGTTTACCACGTTTTATCCATTGGGAAATCACTAACTCAGTTTTAAACGCGCAAATTGTTTTATTTTTCTTAAAATCCCAATTATAACGTAATCAACCTCGTGTAATAGACTTTTAATGGGCGAAATCGATTTTTTTCCAACAAATAAACAATATTTAGCTGTTTCAAGGTGAACACAAACTTATTTAGCTGAATCAACTCGAGAGGACAATTTAAATTTAGAATGGACGCATCAATTTTATGTGGTACACCCACACTGAGGTGTAATTATAGTGTATGTAAATAGAATGAACGCGTTGTCGCGTTTGAGTTTCGAACACTTGATTAAATTGAGTCGTTCTTTGTTCATTCAAAATTTAATCAAATACCTGTCAGTGCGAACCCAATAGCATAATATTAAAACTATGTTTAAATTGTGAGCGAAAATGGTGATGATGTGAATTGTTTTTTGTGAATATAAGTAATATTTTTTGCTTTGCTGACATTTGCAAACGTGCAAGTTGATGCTTGGATTGTTTTGTCACATGAAAAAGTAAGTGTACCTACCTACTCTTGCCTTAAATCTGTACCTACTCGTAAATATAATTTACATACAATAATTGTTTTAAGAAACCATACCGTAGTATTTGTAAGGTCACGGCCGCACTACAAAATGGTAGCTTGGATGGAAGTACGAATCCATTTTTGAAACGGTTTTTTAAGTTTTGCAGGATTGGGGAATGAATATGTTATAATTTTATGGGACCACCTTGGGGTTCATCCTTTATTTAGCGGCAAAAGAACCATTCAATTCATAATTGACGTGGAACATTGATGAACATTCGTACCTACGAAGAAAACCTCCTTTTTCGAAGTCAGTTAGAAATCTTAAAAACTAGGTACCTTCCTCTCGCTGTATCATCCGGTCGACGATATTCCAGTTTATTCCCTCGGAAAATTTATTCCGAAGTATACGAAAAGATTAAAACAAGGAGTTTGCAATCGGTTTTTAGTTATAACAAATCAATCAAATTATGAACCTGCTTATCACCGAGGCAACCTGTTAAGCTACCATAGAAGCAACCTGCCAACCTAGTCGTTAACCATCCTGCTGTGCGGCCGTGACCTATGGGTTTCGTTCGATTCTATTGTTGATAACTTGACGTTGATTGTTTCATAAGTATTTAAAATTCTAATAGTTGAGCTAACTGCAGACTGTTAGATAATTGAATGAAATAATATAATTTTTAGTTTTTGTTTGATAAAAAATAAGACAGATTGAAATATTTTACTAATGATAATACTTTATTGACAAAGAAAAGGCCAATTACAAATTAGACCTAGTATTTACAACTGAAACAATTACGCTAACCGCTGTCTATTGCAAACAGTCTAAAGGTGGCTCAACTAATAAAATATTGAAATTTAACCCATATCACATTCACACGTGCCATTGGACGTGTTTAATGATATTATTACGTTTAAATGACCTTTCAGAGAATTTTGATTGATAAGCAAGTTTTATGTATTAGTTGTTAATAACTTTTGAACATTAAAGTTTTTATTATCATTAATATTATTACAGAGACGAGGCGATGCCTCTCATCAGAAGATGTGGATGTCTGCCGCTCAAGACAGGGTGTCTCTTGGTCTGTGTACTGTCCACTGTAAGTTACATTAATACATTCTCACTTGACAGTTACAGTGACCTACCAAATAGCGAATATAAGAAAACATGCCGAACACGTCATTAAAAAAATCTTTAAATAACATCAAGAACACTTTTCCCTAACCCTAGAAGGTTTCCTTAATTGAGCCGTGTGGTGCATAGAATTTCACCACCCCTACTCTTCCCGTGGGTGTCGTAAGAGACTAAGGACACACACCGGGGGGCGGGCAGCAGCGCCCTCTGCAAAACAGCTCCACCGAACTGCGATCCCCAACCCGCATGCCCAGCGTGGGCATTATAGGCAAAAACCCCCAAATGATAAATGTCATCTATGGCGCTCATTAAGGGAGGCCTATATCCGCTGTCTATATAGACTGGTGTTGTTGTTTGTTGTTGCGTTAATTGGCTCTTACGACATTCATGGGTTGAGTTAAATTAATATTAACTCAGTGAATTGGTTTCACTGTATTCTAAGTACAATGACATAATAGTCATTGTACTCGTCAGAATGCAGCACGTAATACAAATAACTATCTTTTCAACATGCGAATATGCACATATTTTTATGCGTAGGTAGAGAGATAGAAAACTTATTTGTTAATACAGTTACAGTTTAGTTTAGTTACAGTAGGTACACATACAATTTACAGACTTTCTGTCGATTCGGACAAAAAATATCTGTGTCCCAATCCGGCGACATGTTAAAAATAGGCACATTAGATTTAAATAATTAGACAAACATTCAAAAGGCAAAAAGTAAGTATTCAACAATAACTATGTGCAGGCAAGTTTATGTCTGCTACAGCAAGACAAAAATGCCGTAACTCAAAAATTTTTGCTTAGAAGCAACACTTATTAACAGCCAAAACTTGATGAGTGAAGAATGAGTGAACTGAAGAGCGAGCAGAACGTTTTGCAAGACAATGTGTATTATTTTTGCGTACCTACCTAGCTACGTAAATAATATGTGCATATCGTTAATTACTTATTTGAGAAGTTACATATCAGTGTAATAAAAGTCAATACTTGGGAGTGTACCTTTATTAGGAGGGCAAAACCTTTATTAACAAAGAAAATTAAAGTTAATAACCAAATCAGAACTAACATTTACAATTAAAACAATTGAGCTACCTGCAGGCTCTAGCCAACAAACTACAGGTAGCTCAACTGATACCTTTATATATTTTTAAAGAAAATTATAGACGTTGCCCAAACAAGGTGATTGCTAGTTAGACAGGTATTTAATTTATCTACACGCCTCCGACCACGCCCTAATACAGCGTTTTTGTTTTTCCGAACGAAACACTAATAAATCAGTGTTTTCACGCAACCTTTGTTCGTTATCATGTTTTATGTTGCAAAATACATCGGTGTATTAAAATATACCAAACATACATAACTAGACAAATTAATTAACTTAATGAACACTTTTACCGTGGAAGTCATGCAAATCCGTACAGAACATGAATTATGAAAGGGGTTGAACTCCTCACCTTCAATGGCGGTTGAATTGTTAGAATCATCAGTTGTAAAAGTAAGGAAGTTTTTATCTTTAGTCATGTAAAATTGTGGGCACAAAGTCAAAAACTGTGTACAAAAGTAATTTATTTTCCAAATTTACAAAAAAAAATATTTTTCAAACGGGTCAAGTTGAAAAAAAATGTTCCTGATTGGCCTTGACCTGCCGAATAAGCATCTATAAGGTTATCCACTCATTATGGGACACCCTGTATATTTGTAATTTCCATAAGGTGATAATAGCTCGTATATTTTAAATTTTATTACATTATAATGTAAAATTTGTGACAAGTGTAATTGGAATTCCTGTACTAGTCAAAATGTAAATCTTTTTTGGCCGTAACTTAGATAATTAAAGTTTGAACTGTTTATATTAAGGGCTGGTGATTTTGTTAAAACAATAAATAAATAAATCCTACGTGTAATGTAGACGCTATAATTCTGCTAATTAATTCATCACATTTTCAGCTAGCATGCATAGCCAACATAGTGGCCGGCGCATGGCATCTCCCCGGCCACCGCGAGAGGGATCCAGAAGACAACCTTGTCTCACTCAGCATGATAATGTTTTCCAGCCTCTCTGCTGTCAGTAACGCCATAGCTCTGGCCGGCATTTTCTTAGTAAGTACTCACTTAACGGATTCCTTTTCCTTCATACTGATTATATTTAGGTAAATTATTACTGTTAATTTTTCGAACCTGGAATCCCCATCTTCACACAAGATTCTCTTAGTTAGAGCGAGGATTCAAACTTACGACAAAAACAGGTCTTAATAAATGTTAATACAAAGCGATAAAATATAAGTTTATATTTGGTGTATTATTTACTGAAAAAAATGGAAATGTTAAAAAAAAAATCACTTGAACGACTGGTGCCATAGACTAACTCGCTAACCTCCGTACCGGCATCTTCTTAGTAAGTAGTCAATGGTTTAAGAGTGTACCTTATGTAATTTTATAGTTAGAAATCGTTATTTATCTCAGAATCTGTGTAAGCTACCACCTTCATATTTAGGTAAATGATAATTCGAACTTTTATCTTGGATTCCGTCTTTTCAAAAACACGATTGGTAAAAATTTTCTCGATACTTTTATTTTTTGAAAAATACATGTTTTGCACACATTTTGCTATTTATCTCAGGAACCACCTCATTTTTTTGTTGGATTTTTGTTTTGTCAAGAAACGTAGTAGAATTTCTTCGTTTTCGTCTTTTTAATTTTTCGATTAGTTGTGTAAATAACTTGTAATTAGGCATAACAGTTTTGGCGGAGCAAAATACGGAGCACGTCTATCGCTCTGTGCTTCTCACTCATACGAAAATCATATCTTGTCATCCTGCTCGAAATTTGAATTTTGGCTGAGGTATGGCACGCTCTTAAATCACTATAGGCATAATTTAAGGCCTAATGCTTACTCTATAAAAATTGAGATGAGTTTTACTCCAACTCGAAAACAAACAAGGTAACAAAAGGTTTCTTGTTCGCTCCTTTACTTTACCTTAAAAATATTGAAGTGAATATAGAATTAAAGTCATGACTTTTTTATTATTATTACTTATGTAAGTTGTATTTTGTGACGTGTTCAAGAGTCCTGTAAGGTCTAAACAGTCTAAAGGATATAAAGCACTTTTATTTTGATTTTGCTCACCATCATGATAGGGAAGACATCCTTATCTCTCAGCATAATAATAAATAAATATTCCTGGAAAATTCACACAGCATTATCTAGCCCCAAGCTAAGCAGAGCTTGTGTTGTGGGTACTAAATAACTGATATAAAAAATAATATACGAGTACATAGATAAATATTTTTTATACTAATATTATAAAGAGGAAAGATTTGATTGTTTGTATGAATAGAATAGCATCCGACACTACTGGACCGATTTAAAAATTATTTCACCATTAGAATCCTAAATTTTCCGTGCTGAATACAGGCTTTAGAATATTTAAATGAATATTAGGGTTCCGCACGAATTATTTTTTTTTGTTTAATAATCGTGCGAAACCGGCGGAGCGCTAGTTTAATTATACATAGAAAACGACAAGAACACCCTGAACAAATATTTGCAGATTTTAATTACAACAACAACACCAGCCTATAATAGCCCACTGCTGGACATAGGCCTTCCCCTGATGAGCGCCATAGATGGCAACGTTCATCACTTGTGGGTTTTTGCCCATAATCCCCACGCTGGGCATGCGGGTTGGGGATCGCAGTTCGGTGGAGTTGTTCTGCAGAGGGCGCTGCTGCACCCCCGGTGTTTCTCCCTTAGTCGCCTCTTACGACACCCACGGGAAGAGTTGGGGTGGTGAAATTCTATACCGGCACCACACGGCAATTTAATTAATTAAATAAATAAAATGATTGTTCCAGAAGCGTCCAGGCTACCTGCACCTATCGTTGATATCGAACTGCGTGTTCATAATCTGCATCTTCGTGGTGGCGGTGGTGACCTGCGCCTTCCGGATGGAAGGCTTCCTCAGGGAACCGCTCTATGTCCTGCTGATTGTTCTTCTGCTGGGTGCGGGCGTTGGTATGTATACCTTATTCTACAGTATACATAAATCCAATGCTGAACCGTACATATATTGCAACACGTCTTGCCATTATCAACCATGCTTGGCAGTACACTGAACTTGTTGTATCAACCAGTCGGAAGCATCCCCAAGATGTTGATTGCATTACCGAGCTGTTTATGGTAAAGCTGATACGCTGTGCTAGATAGGTACTCTACAGCGGTTGTTGCTTTGAACAGATGCTCAGATAATGGTTTAAAACCCGGAGAAGTTCGGCACCCCACGGAGCTAGAGTCTTGATTCCAAGGGGAGCAACAGCGTAGGCTCTGTAGTGACCTGCATAGTTGCGCTTCTTGAGGATAGCATTAACTAGGTACCTAATATGACTTCAAGAGGAGCAAATGCCTAGACCCTATCGATACCTACATATTTGCAGATAAACTGCAAGGTTAACCTTACCCATGCTTCTTTTCAGCCTACTCTGTCCTCTACCTGATGGTGGTAAACAGCTACTATAGAACAATGAAGATGGATTACGGAGAGAGCGCTATTCCCATGTGAAGTGACCTAAATATGGCAAATATGCCAATATGACCATGCCAATATGCCAATATGACAGAAGCCCCGTGCCTTTATCGAGACGAAAATACGGATTAAGTGATATCCTAACAGGGTAGAGTTTTTGGGAGCTCGTTTCTAAATTTTCAAACTTATAGAAAATAGTGAGAGCTTGTACTATAATGTGGTGCAAAACTATTATTAGAGCGAGTTGGATTTTCTCTTGACGGCTTTATTTATTTACTATTCGTGGTGGAAGTTACCTTTCAAAGAATTATGGTGCTTTGTAATGTCCTCAAAATAATTTGTGTGCAGATCAAACAAATTTGTATGCATTGAATTGATAGATTATTAATCACAACGCGTGTGCCTATTAGTTGTAATGTGACTGATGATAATGTTTAATTTAAGTACCTCTATATTACGTATAAAATATTTATTATAATAATTTAGGACGTATGTGTAACAATATTAAATGTATAATTGTAAAGTAACAGTTTTTCAGAGAGGTAGCAGTCTATGACATTTACTAATATCATGAGTGCATTCCGAATTACGCTAAAATCGATATTATCTGCTCACAACCGTTCCGAATTACTGTAAGCGCGACAACATCGCGACAACGATGTCGCGTCAAACGTTATTACAGGTCGCCATTTTGCGATATCACCAATGAAATCACTGAGCGCTCTGTCAAAACTGACACTCCACTGTCAATATCGCGATATCTAATTCGGAAAGCAAAATATCGTTGAGATTTTTATCAGCGCTGTAATCGTAATTCGGAATGCACCCCATGAACGTTTGGATGTATGAATGGATGGATGATATGTTAAACTAACTCATTGAGCTGATCCATACCGGTATTTTAGTCCTGAAATAAAACAAAGGCTAATTTTTATCCCATAAATCAGTTCTTAAAAAAAATACTACAAAAAAGTAAGTGGATTGATAGATAGAAAATACCTAATTACACCATACAAAGAAAGAAAAAAATTACAAACAGACATGCTTAAAGTAAAGGAAGTATGAGGGCGGCCTTATCGCTATGAGTGACCGCTTCCAGGCAACCTTGAGATGAACTGGACATGAAGGAGTAATATAGACCGTGTATGTAGGTAATAAAAAGAAGTTATCTTCGGATAAACTTTATTTTTACTGCATGTTTTTATTTCTATAACTTTAATGCATTGTTGACAAAGCCACGTTCAAAGATCACAAACATTTTCTATAAAACTAAATAAATTCACATTGTAAATAATTTTTACGACATTTAAAGCATTTCATAATTGATCGATAGTTATAAAAGTAGAGGCCTATTCAAAGATACAATATAGATTTAGGTATTCCAATAATCGAAGTTAGACGAATAAATATGCATGTGACGGACAAGGTTGCCTTCGTATTGGAAGACCATAGAATTTGTTTGACTTATAGACATTTTACTTTTACAAAGATTAGTATTTTCTATATATCTTAAAGAATATTTATCGGGTATTTATCGCGTACCCTTTGTTTTTATTTTCCCCTACGTTTCAGTCGCCCCGTGACCACGATCGCTGCAAAGCGATGGAAACGTAGGGGAAAATAAAAACAAAAGGTACGCGATAAATACCCGATAAATTTATTTAATATGTCTATTCTTTCTTTAATATATAAATATACGTATAAATCGTGAAAGTTTAAAAAGTTTCATTCCATATATCATTATGTCGACCAGAATCGCTTCTTTACAGCTCGCGAGTATCTAGTTTTCGGTAAAAAAAGAAGCAAATAATTTTATTGGAACCCACATTATGAGAAAGCCGCAACGTAAGGGCTATATTTATTTCGTATCATAACAATCTATATATATATATATATAAAAAGTCGTTTTAGTTACACTATTTATAACTCAAGAACGGCTCAACTATTTGGCTGAAAATTGACGGGGACTTTTTATACCGGTGTCATGTTCCCGCGGGCTACGCGGACGAAGTCGCGGGCAAAAGCTAGTAATAAATATCTCATTGATCATAGCTGTACACGAGATATTTCTAGTAGGCCTATGCCGTAGAGAGATATATATCTAAGCACTTTATATTAGGATATACTAAATTAAAATAACAAAACTTGTATGTGATTTTGAATAGGCCTTTACATACCTAATAGAGTTTTCACTAATAGTAGGTAGAAGAAGACAAATATTTATATAAACGTCATTATCTAAGTACACATATATAGGATTATAATTCAAAGCCCTTGACTGAGATATGTAGTTATGTCGAAGACAAATGATTTATTTAAAAATTAAAAAAAAATCGATTGTTTTAATGCCTTTTCTTTTTCGTGGCCCAACGCTTCGGATCGATGTGGTTTACTGCTAATATATTTATGTGTATTCTCCTTTTTGTATTAACATTATGTAAGCAAGAATGAATAATTGAACATAAATCTTAATAATTCTACACAATTCCCACATATCATCTAGGTCCAAGCTAAGCAAAGCTTTTAATCCACGAAAATATAGTCAACTTGACTGTTAACCAAATTTTTGAGGTGATAAAAGATATACCTATACACCTTGCATCACAATTTGATATTTTTATTTGACTATTACTCTATTGCTAGGCCGTAGTTTTCCCTTCCCATCTTATTAAAATGAAAACTATAACTATATCATTTGCCTTTATGAATTTTATAAACAATATTTTTTTCGAAGTTAGAATTTTCTAATGCTTAGGTACTTTGTTAAAGCGAAGGACGAATTTATTGTCAACATTTAGTTGGTTCTAATACACATCATGCATTCAATTTAGTTTGAAAATTACTACAAACATCTTTTCTATGAGATTATTTGATGCTATTTTAAATAGACAAATTTGTTATGAACTAAGAATTTACAACATCCAAATTGATTTTTAGAATAGATACTTAAAATATTATTATCTTATTATTCTTAAAAATACTAGATTTGATTAGATCCTGCTTTGTTTGGAACTTCGATTAGAATTTTTATAATGATTTGATCCCTAAACTCAACAAAATAGAATATCTTGATTAAGAAAGTAAACATTTTATAAAATGTAATAAAATAGTATATTGTGTTGTATAAAGGGTAAACATATCTAACAGTAATAATATAGGTCTAAGAAGGAGTCTCTATAAAACAATTTATTGGCCCTGAAATGTATTATTATTTTTGGTAAAAGTTAATTTATAAAATTTTATAGGACAATGTATTTATTAGTAAAAATAATGTATATAAGGATTACCAAAATTATTATCTTTGATCAGTTTTATCAGATGTGATTTAGTAAGATAGATGGGTCATGTAAAATAGGCATAAACACTTTATTTAGTAATAGATGCAATATTTATTAAAAGGGACAAAAACCGGCGGAGGATTTGCAGCCGTAATGTTGCCATTATTAAATAAATGACACTTTACCCTACTTTACTTAATGGAAGACAAATATCTAACATTACAACATAATGAAGTAAATACATTTTTAGCGTTCAAGTAATTAACAATATTTTCACAACCAGTTTTAATAATAAAACGATATGTACAAAGCTTCAAAATATTAAATAATAACATCATATAAGATAATCTTTGTTTTATAACTATAGTTTTATGGAATTATTAGCTATGATAATCAAATTTCAATTCGGATCTCGGTTCTCATATATTTTCCTAATGCTAAAACGTGGCGATTCTTGGAATGGAACAAAAATCCCAATCCCAAGATATAATTTTCTTCACAAGCTTGCATTAAAATGGAAATTATCTCTTGCCATCTTTATTTTGAAATATTTCACAATTTGCGAAATATTTTCATCTTTAGACACACATACATAAGTATCATATTACTTTTTACTTACTCCAGCATCTCCCACCAAGTCTTGGTCCTTCATTCCACCACTCATTTATAATTATAACACAAGACCTAGCCACCATTCATTTATAATTATTATAGCACAAAATTTAGAGAATATCCAAGAAGTAAGACTTATTTCGCCTGTCATCTACTTACCGACAAGATAGTTTCATCAACATAGGTTATCCGATTATATTGATAGTGTAATTAGTGATATCTGATATTTATACGTTTAACTGTCTACGTTTAAACAGTATTTAAGCAATAGATTACTTTCGACAGTTTCTCTACGTTTCAAGAATAATTGCACATCAATACAAACCTCCATCCGTTCATAATTATCATAAAATTAGGTCGATTTTCCTTATCTAATAAGTAAGACATTGCAAAAACTAAACTGATTTATAATTTCTGAGTATATAAGTACTGAGTCTTAAAATCTTACGAGACTAATAGAATAACATTTATCGAAGTTGAAAGAACCATCGAAATCGGATAAAAATTGGCAAAGATATCGAGTAACATACAATTATAAAAACCCAAGAACATCCTCTTTTTGTTACTCGGGTAGTAAATATTCCGCTAGGTATGTTACGTGAATTGAGATTCACTGAACAAAGTCTTTCCTTACTTGCACGATACGCGGAGACACCGGTCTTTGCATTGGCTTCCATTACACCACGTTGTCTTCATTGATTTTTATCATGTGGCTTCGTACCACACTTATGTAGTATAAATTAAAAGCTGGAACAAATACTGGATTAATGTTTCGGTTCTAAACTATTTTAAGGCGATACGTTAAAGAGAATGGTTAGGACGATGACGAAAGGTTGCTACGTAGAGACTGCTACGTCGTAGAGGTTGCTATTACGCAGAGGTTGCTATTTCATAGAGGCTGCTACGTCATAGAGATTGCTATGTCATAAAGATTGCTATGTCGTAGAGATTACTATGTATGTCGTAGAGGTTGCAATGTCGTAGAGGTTGCTATTTCGTAGAAGTTACTATGTCGTAGAGATTGCTACGTCGTAGAGGTTACTACGTCGTAGAGGTTGCTGCGGGCAGCGAAAGACTAGGTATGCCGTAGATCATAGGATACTGATTGGCGACGTCGTGTTTAGACCAAGTGTTATAATTAGACTTACCAAGGAACACTATGTAGCCGATGGCGGTATCTGTTCCCATCTGAAACATGGTCTTCAGGTAGCCGATGATGAAGAGAACCACGAACAAGATCCAGAAGATAAAGTACTTCTTAATTATACCGTTCCTTTTCTGGAATTAAACATATGTATTACAGTAGGTAAAGTAAAAATTATTTGATTATTTTTGAATTAGTTATAAGAATACCTACTTGTATTTTAATTCGCGAAACGAATGTTTATATGATCATGTATCTGGATAAGATACATGTTCCAGACCTATTGCTTATAAATAAATGAATAATTGATGCTGAAAGACCCACACAGCATCATCTAGCCTTAAACTAAGCAGAACATGCGTCATGTTTACTAGATAACTGATATTCTTAATAAATTTGAATGGATAAATTTATTACAGTTAACATAGAAAATAACTAGAATACCAGGAACAAATATCGGCCAATCGTACAAAAATCTGTCTTCGGTAGGGAATCGAACCGACAACGACTTGTGTTATTTAGCGTGTGTGAGGCAGCGGACGTTTCGCCCGCTGCCTCACCGAGAACTTCAAGATACTAACTGTTTTTTTTTTTAATTAAACGGTTTTTTCTTGCCCATCGGAATATCCGTGGTGGTAACCGGTACCTTCTCCAGAACAGTTCCACTGCCGAACTGCGTTCCCAAGTCATGCCATGCCCAGCGTGGGGATTATACTACTGAATGTTGATATAAGCCAACAAGGAGCTATCAATGACGGTGAGTAGCACATGGCGTCTCCGTTTAATGAGGATTTTTATACTAATATTAGGAGAAAAGATTTGATTCTTTGTTTGTTTGAATTATATAGGCTCCGAAACTACTGGACCGATTTTTAAATTTCTTTCACCATTAGATTCCTAAATTTTCCCTGATGAACATAGGCTCTAGAATATTTTCATAAAAGTTAGGGAGCCGCATGAAAAATTTAATTTTTGTTAAATACCCGTGCGAAACCGGGGCGGACCCTAGCGGTACCAACTTAATAAACAGCTTAAAGTTATTAAAAAGTCAGCATATCTTACATTATAGACTGCCCAAACAAACACCAAGTCCGCCAGAAACTTGAGGAAAAACAATGTTGCCATAAAGACCAACATCGCGAACGCCACATCCGAGGCCGAATCGCCTTCCTCGGGCCGCTTGCGCCGCAGGTCTTGGTCGCGGAGGCCTTTTGCCATCGCGGTCAGGATGAGGCCTAAGAAGAATGTCAGCAACTGGAAGGTAGAACATTTTAATGTTTTAAGCACAATCATTAATATTTTCATTTTATTTTAAATAACTAACATAAGCATAGAATTTACTAACAAATTATGGATCAGTGAAATCCGAAATAAAAGAATTTTAATGTAATTAAACTTTTCCCATCATCATCATTATTATCGGTGTAATATCATAACATATTATTTAATTATATTCTGCTAAGAATAATAGTCGTTTAAAAGTAGGTACCTTCCCACAAATCTTAAATAAAATCACCTTGTTACCAGAAACTTTTGGTAATATTAATTTTAGTACATAATATTAAAAATAAATCAATATTACCAAGATTATCTTTGATAATGATCATAATATTAAAGAGTATTTATCGCGTACGTGTTGTTTTATTTTCTCCTACTTTTCGATCGCGTTGCAGCGATCGTGGTCACGGGGCGACTGCACAGAGCATAATAATCACTACGTTCTAGGGGATGGATGTTCCTGATTCTGAAGACGAATTGAGGGTAGTCGGGATACTACCGTCAATTCTTGGCTGAAACTCGCAGAACATCCATTCGCCCACTTGTTGTAGACGCTCGCTTTGTGTTATTTTAATAAGTAAATAAATAAAAATAAATAAATAATATATTTACAGAGTTCCCAAGGCCCAGGATGATGCAGCCCGTCTTCAAAGGCAATACGCCACAGAAATTATCCATTACTGGCAGCTCCATGTTAGTCTGCAAACGAACATAGCCGATTAAACTTATTCTAAACAACATTTGGTGTAAATACTTTTTTCCCAAGCACCACATAACAATTAAATATCTACATAATATAGTCCATCACAGAGGTAGTTTTAATAAATATATTTTAGCTCATGGAGGTCAGCTTATTATAGTTCAAGTAATAATAAGAATATAGTATAGCTTGGTGACATTATGGAAATATAAATTATAGGTGCGTGGGTCACTCGAAAATTCTCGTATTTCTATTAATTATAGCTGTACGTCTGTGACGGGTTTTACACTATTAATATCTTTGATATGGGATTATTTCAGTGTATTGGCGGAAGAAACATCGCAGCCGCTGTCACTCTGTATGAGTCCACTAGGGATCCGCCACGACTCGCACGGGTATTTTACAAAAAATACACTTTGGGTTACAACATTGTTGGATTTTCATACGGATTCCTAACTTTTTTGAAAATATTCTATAGCCTATGTTCATTTATGGGATAATGTAGGATTCTATTAGAGAAAGAATTTCTTAAATCAGTGTAATTGTTTCGGAGTCTATTCAATTCAAATAAATAAGCAATCAAATCTTTCTTCTTTATAATATTAGTATAGACTTGTACATATTCATTGGATAGTTACTAATATATCCTACGGGACTGAATAAGTCATTATTCGATTCCAAGGCCCTAAAAAATTAAAAAAAATATATATGTACCTATCAATACCGGAACTTTCCAAGTATTAAAAAAGATTTGTATTTTCGATTAATTTTCGAAATGTGTATGTTACCACAGTAGATCAAGAACAACATTCAAAGGTTAATCTGTCATTAAACAATTAAACAACCAGGGCCTATATTCACTATTACCAATCCTTCTCGTTACACAGTTACGACAAGACAGCGGTGTCGAATCCAACTAAACCGTAATCCCTGTGCCATATTCGTCATTCCCAACAGCGATACGGTGCGATTCGGGCACAGTTGAACACGCTGTGACGTCACACGGTTTCAGCAAGGAATCTCCTATGTCAAGGATAAGGCCCCTGTCGTGACCAGAACCTGACTTGAATTGAACAAGGGACTGAAACCAGCGTAGGTCAAGGTTTTTCAAACCGGCGAAGTTTCAAGGTGCTCTATCAACCTAACAGGAAGTAGCGAGATAGAAACTTAATATTATTAAATTTGTGTAACAGAACCACATTAGAACTATTTATAATTAAGTTAACAGCAGACTGTTGTAAATCTACATGTCGCTCAACATCCATCGGAACCAATCGGAAGCGTCCCCAAGACGCTGGCTGCATTGCCTCGCTGTATGGCAATACTGATGTGCAGATACTAGCCAGCTCTCGGGTCACGTATTTATTTTTGAGTAGTTCCAAGACCAAATGGTTTTTAAATTTTAGTGGAATCCTCCTCCAAATCGCTTCACTTTCGACATCAACCAAACTAGTATCACTTCATTAGAATAATCGTAAAATAAGTGAGATCGTTCTATTTACCGTTTATTCCTTCTTTGGCCACTCAAAACACAACACTTTACCGGACTCTCAATGCGCGGGCATTTAGCGGGATACAAGCTGTGATCTGATTGGAGACCTGTTAAGGGGAATACTCCTACCATACCACTCTCTTTAATTTTTCATAACTCTTGCTCGGAAAGTAGGTCGACGTTTTCTCTTGTTGTAGAGTTTTGTTTATTAGAATGAGTTCATTTGATTCAGATAATGGATTTAACGCATGATTTAAGAGAAGAGGCTAAAGCAGTAGTGGAAAACCTTTCAAACCTCACCTAAGTTGTTAGTTTATGTAAAATAAAATTCACAATTTTTTTCTTAACTTGTGTTTTTGTTTTTACTTCCTTCTATTCGTAATGAAAAGCACTATTTTTACCTCGGGTAAAAGTAACTTATTTAGTCCCGAGACGTGGTTGGAGCCCGAGTGTAGCGAGGGCGCCATTAGTTCGAGGGACTTCCAACCCTAGGGTAACAATGTGTTTGTTACCCTAGTGTTGGTTTGTTACCCTAGTTGTTTGACGACGCTCTGGCACTAAGGTGAGAGAGGAAATATCGATGGGTTTTTAGTTGGTATGTCACTAACTGCTAACATTCAGTTAGTAGCCCAGTGGAGAGTCCGACATACCCCTCTAGCTCTCCTCATGCTAGAGGGAATGCGCAAACAGCATTTTCCCATCGTAAAAAAAAAAAAAGGGGGTAACAATGTACTATTGCAGACTCACCATTCACTTATTATAACTTATCTATAATGTATACTTTATATAGAAAATAATCTATGTATTTTGTATTCATTTGTAATATTAGCGTGATCACAAAAATATCTTCTCGCGGCAATATATTATCTTCGAGCGAACCACCATAACGGCTTGAATGCAATGCGAACCAAGCCCAGCACAGAAGCTAGTCAACAGAAGGAAGGCCTCCCCTTAACCCGGAGTCTAGAGGCTGTACCGCACATGCGCAGAGCGACCTGTGTCGGTCGATACTCATCTGTCAATGCCCAAGGCTTCACTTTACTCCAATTACGCGATTACTTTTTTCATCTTACGAAAGAATGCAATATTTCATGGACGTTATCTTTCAGGTCGATAATAAGAGCTCTTCTGTCCTGATATTTATCGATCGATAGATTCACATCACATTTTTTTAAAAATAGAACGAATAAGGAACTAATTTGACGGATGACGGCGTCGTTGTCGTTGCACGAAACGAATAGGTATCGCACTAAGTTGGCACCAACTGACCGATTGTTTACTTTTTGATCGACGAAAGACATTAACTACGTTCGATTTTCAAAATTTGATCTCTTCTCAAAGAAAATAAATGCGTGGACGGACTTAGCTCGGATAGTAATATTGTTCTGTGGACCTTAGAGCATTTAGAAAATTCTCTAAGGGACGGACTATCAAACTCGTTTCATATATCGTACAGAACAGGGAACTATTTTATTTATTATACATTTTGGACGACCTCAGTGGCGCAGTGGGTAAATGTCTACCTCCGACGCAGAAGGTTGCAAAAGTCAAATAATCAAAGCTATTTTATGCAGTTTTCATTACGTTTTCTTATTCTAAATCTATACTATTGTTTTGAATGACTTTGTAAATTGAAGGAAAATATCCTAAGATTGTATACAATTTTGTAAATAGATGAATTTTATATTATGTAATAAATATATTTCCTTAGTTATAATTTAATCAAAATCATTGACTCATTCTCGGTGCCGCAATCCACACACTGCTGCATGAGTAGGTATGATATGATTTAGTTATCTACACTCGTAGATCTATAGCTATAAACTTTATTGTAGTAGGTAGATTTCCAAGTAGATAATGTTCAATTAGTAAAGGCGATGTGGTCGCGACAAGTGATCGTGTTATGCGCGCTGCTTGCGTACGCGCAATGTTCTCTGCCAAAAGGTTGTTTGTTTTGACATTATCTGGTTCGTTTTTAGTGTGAATCGGAAATATGCAAGAGTTTTCTACGAACATTTGGATGGAGCGCCTTTTTATCCTATTAGATTGAGATTATCTGATTAGTTTTTAGTGTAAATCGAAATTATGCAAGAGTTTTCTACGAACATTTGGATGGAGCGGCTTTTTATCCTATTAGATTGAGATTATCTGATTAGTTTTTAGTGTAAATCGAAATTATGCAAGAGTTTTCTACGAACATTTGGATGGAGCGCCTTTTTATCCTATTAGATTGAGATTATCTGATTAGATTTTTGTGTAAATCGGAATTATGCAAGAGTTTTCTTCTTTCATTTGGATGGAACGCCTTTTGTTCATTTTAGATGAGTGTAGAAAAAGTAAAGTGTAATCTGCAGTGAACGTAATCTGTATGAAATTAGTGGAGTGGGAGAGAAGTGTAACAAAACTTATTTTGAATTGGTCGGTTCAAGAGTGATTTGAGAGTGATTTTAGTTCTGGTGATATATGTTAACCAGATGGTCAGCAAGCAATACCTATAACATCCTCCGAATATTTGTGAGATTTGCTTGCGCTTCCAGAATTTCTTTGGGTGTGTTTTCTCCTAGTCTAGCTACCCACAGAAATTACACCCGCGTTTTGTGACGTAATTGAGGGATATACTATATTACTATACCTACTAGACGACCTCTGTGGCGGTGCTCGGTGGGCGAAGACCTGCCCGTGACGTAGGAGGTTGCGGGTTCGATTCCCGCCTCGGGACAAATATTTGTGAGATCTGCAAATATTTGTTCAAGGTGTTCTGTTCGATTTCTATGTATATTATTATGTATATCAGTTATCCATACCCATACCACAAGTTCTGCTTAGCTTGTTGATTTTTTTTATGACATTGTAACCAAAAAGTATTGTTCCGAATAAAGAACTTGAACTTGAGGCTAGATGATGCTGTGAATTGTCTAGCACTATATATATATATATATATATATGTATATATTCATATTGGCTACTTTATTATAGACAAACCTTTCCAGACCAAGCTCACTGGAAAGCCCTGGCGGAGGCCGAGCTAGCTGAAGCGCTAACAGTAGAAAGGAACTTCAACACGGCCAAGAATGTGATCCTCTTCATCGGCGATGGCATGGGACCCAACACTGTCACCGCTACGAGGATCTACAAGGGAGGGGAGGGGCACAGGCTGACCTTTGAGAAGTTCCCCCATCTTGGAATGCTGAAGGTAGGAGAGTTTCTCTGTCAGATATCGACGCTTTTTGTTATTTTAGTGCGTGAGCCTTCGCACTAATAGGTAAGTACTTGATTTTCGACTAATCTTTTCGATTCTCTAGAATACCATTTTTTTGATTTTTAGTAGAACATCTTTTATTCTCTTTCTTTCTTATTTTTGAAATTGTTCATCTGTCTCGTAGCCGTATGTTTAGCATGCTTCGCTCCATTTTAAGGCATGACTTCATTAGTGGCCCGAAATGTATCTTGGCCTCTTCCGAAAATTCGCCATCTTTTCCGGTCCTGTACATTTCCTCGCCAGCTTACCGCGTATTAAGGACATGACATTATGTGATGGTTATGAACTGGGACGTCTGAGTTCCCCTGTCAGTCGACTACATGCCGACCTGTGGGCCTTACGAGGAAGCACTGGAAAGATCTAGTGGTGACATAGATGCTGATCTGTTACATACTTACAGTTGTTTATATTCCTACAGGCCTTACCTACAGGCGATGATACTAGACTAAAGTGCTTGTTCCGATAATGATTATGATTATAAAATAATGATTATATTTAAATAATAATGATTATGATTATAAAATAAATTATCTAGTTCGATAATAAAATAATAACATTTTCCAGACATATTCAGCTGATAAAATGGTACCAGACTCTTCCTGCACCGCGACTGCTTTGCTCTGCGGCTCCAAGACCAACCAGGAGGTTCTAGGAGTAGACGCGTCGGTGTCCGTCGGTGATTGTGCTGCTTCCTTGAAGCCGGCGGCTAGGCTGAGCTCTTTGGCTGCGGAGGCTCTCAAGTCTGGGAAAAGCGCAGGTAGATCTCACAAAATACTTTTTAATTTTCTCACATAATAATTGAAGACCTCTGTGTCGCGGTGGGTGAAATTCCGCCCGTGACAGTAGGTTCAAAAAATACAACAATACTTGTACGATCTGCACATATTTGTTTAGAGTCTGGTCGTTTTCTATGTATAGTAAAAATATCTATCTATGTAATAATATTATTTATGTAAATAAGTCATCTAGTACCCATAACACAAGCTCTGCTTAGCTTGGGGCTGGATGATGCTGTGTGGATTGTCCGGCATTATTTATTTATTTAATAATATTTTTCGTATTTTAGCTTCTTTTAGGGTCATCCTCACTATGCGCTATTCTTTTTACATTTAATATATCGTCTAAATAGAGCTATAACCAATCCTTCGCTGATTAGGTAGGTACAATATTTATTAAATTCCTTATCACCACATTAAATAATACATTATTATCTACTACCTATACCAAGATCCTTTATCTGTGTTGATTTTGATATTTAGGTTTTGTGCTGCAATTTTTTATAAATCTCGTTGATTTCGTCGGACCAGATGTATTTTCGTTTGTTCAAACAGTTAGGTATATTTAAACTAGATCTGTCAAGTGCGAGTGTAAGTAATTCGCGCGCCGAGGGTTTCGATCTTTTGTCGATTATATACCAATACTATAATAGGTACCAGTTACTTCGGATATTACGGAGTAGGTAAGTAAGTAAGTAGATACTGGTCAATTGTTCGACACTTTTCAATGTATTTCAAAAAGTATAAAACTTAGACAATTATAAAACCAATAAATTTATAAACCGATACCATTTACTAGATAATATAGGTACCTCGGTTATTCAAGATTCAAAAATATCCTACACACAGAGCGAACTTATCATTTATATTTATGGTATTGAAACTGATTTAGAATCTTAGTTATATTCTCTAAAAAAATATCGCGTTAGTGTGTTTTGAGTACCAATAAAGTAAATAAACAAATACACATACATATATTTCAAAACCCTTAACTTGACAAGGGACGTTTACTGTCAGCGGTGGGTTATACCCTCGTTATACCACTCATCGAAGTTGTACTAGTTGTACTATGCATCATTGATACTTTTTTTTTTAAACTTACGCGATCCGAAAATTTAAAAAAAACTTGATAAATACCTACCCGTTAAAATACTACTAATCATCATTAATACGTCTAACGAAATACACATTGAAAAATAAATCATTTTAGATTAAATGTTAAACTAGGTCACCTAAGGCGTATTTGAGCGTCAAAACGCAACAAGGAGCACAAAATATCCACATCATCGTTTCTGTCAGCGATATTGGACGCTTCGCTGGTCGCGGCTTACAACATCGTCGGCAATTCTTGTCTTACCCCAGCTTACCACGTGTGGTAATGACACGTGAATCTTAAATAAATAACAAAATAAATACATAATGCCGGACAATCCACACATCATCATCTAGCCCTAATCTAAGCAGAGCTTGTGTTATTACTAGATGACTGATATACATAATACAATATTATTACATGGACAGCCGAACACCCTGAACAAATATATGCATATCGTACAAATATTTGTCCCGAGGCGGGAATCGAACCCGCAACCTCCTGCGTCGCAGGTGGACCTTCGCCCACCGCGCCACAGAAGTCGTCAAATCTTGACGCGGCGCTAAGCCTGCACCAGTTGCTTTAACTAACAGGAATTGATTAAGATGAGACAAGCAAAGACTAGTGATCGCAATTCGGGATTCTAAATGAAAGTACCGTACTACTGATTAGATTTATATATGCATTACGATGCGCAGGTCAATGCTGTGGGAGCTAAAAAAACTGGCTGCTCGTCGAGGATGAGCTGAACAATCGCCATAAAACCGACATACCGACTCTGTATTTTGTTGGTTTTATGGGAGATAGGTATTATTGCTCATTATCAGTTATCGGAATAGGTAGTTTTTAAGTACATACCTAATGACGTAAAAAGCCAAGGATAACATAACATGGATATGCCTCTTTAATCACTGAATCGGGAATTGATAAAATGTTTTTGAAATTTCAGGGATAGATATTATTGTCTTCTTAATCTCTATGTAAAATAATAGCAACTATAATGAGTCATTATAGTTGGTATTATTTTACATTTTATGATCACGGGCGATAACGGGTGACCCGGTCATTAATATTATGAATTTTCCGTTTATTGTTATTATTTTCCACCCACTCTGCCCTAAATTTAGGCTACCTCTTTTTCGTCTCCTTGCGATTTAATGCAGAAACAAGCCATAAAGTAAAGAAGGTTGAAGCTGTGGTAGAAGTGTCCAGCTCGCTACGCAATCTCATCATTGCCATCCATCGCAAAGAAACATGATAATGATACTATTTTGTTTTTTTAGTCCGCTAGTTTTATTTTTTAACCATTTTCTGTATTTTTCTTTTGAATAAAAACTTTTGGAAAACATTAAAATTGTAATGGAAAGTATAACGATAGAGGGTAAATTGGTATTATTAAGAGAGAGTTACAAAGGGAAATTATAATAAAGGAATAATTTCCTTTACTATTTGTTTACTTACTTAAAGGTTTTGTAACGACAATGCGAGTGACTCACGCGACGCCAGCGCCGCTGTACGCTCACTGCCCGAACCGGCGGTGGGAGTGCGAGGACCGCATGCCAGCAGACAGCGGCCAGTGCAAAGACATCGCCAGGCAGCTGGTCGAAGACTGGCCTGGGAGGGACCTGCAGGTATGAGTAATTTATACTTATGTAATTTGAACGTTCCCGGTCTGAGCGCAGACTGGAGTCACGCTGTTTTTAAGACTTATTAGATTACAATTTTTTTTAATAATGCAACGTTGACTATGTGAGGAAAGTCTGTCTTAAAGCTGTCGTGATGCGAATATACGCTCAGCCTTACCTACAGGACGTAAGATTTGACTACGGAATTAGTGCATTTTACTTTAAATTTTGAGTGTCATCTGGTGTCATCGCATATTTTATAGTTTCAATCTCATGCATTGCTCGTGAATTGCTATGTGGCCGACAAAAGGGTTGAAAACTGTCCTAAAAATCTGGCTTGTCTTATTTTTCGATGCCAACACGCTTACACCAATTTCCAGGTGATCCTCGGAGGCGGGATGCAGATGCTGGTCTCCAACTCCTCAGGCACCGCCTCCGATCCAATCGACGCTTGGTCCTGCAGGCGCCAAGATGGCAGAAATCTGGTCAATTCTTACATCCAGGATAAGGAAAGCCGTGGTTTGAAGCACAATGTTGTCAGAAAAAATCAAGACTTGAGAAACTTGAATATAGATGACACAGATTATCTTCTTGGTGAGTACGGTAAATAATGCGGCTCTACTGATAGTAAATCAAAGTTACTTAGGTAAATTTCATCCAACCTGTGCTAGTCTAGACATAGGCACATAAAATTAAATAATATGCCAAAAATTTTAGACTTCGGCGGGTCTTGAACTCGCGACGTTCCTTCAGTACGGGATGCGGTAACCTTTGCGCCGAGGGATATTACTTATTTAACTTCCTAGAGATTACCCCAGTGCGAAGGCTTACGTACTTAACAAATTATCAAAGGCACGTAATAATATTTAACTTACCGCTTTTAGCATAGGTCTGCAATGTTTTATAGACCGTCATCCCATCTAGCTCTAGGCCTTGTATTGTATGATTTCATACTTGATACACAGAACGCAATAAAAGCAGTCCACGTCTCATGTAATTGCTATGTTTACGTTCGTCTTCCGATGGAGCAGTTTAGTGATGTCACGAGCGATGGAATGGATGGTTATCTATTCCTCACAAAATAACACAGTGAATGTGCGACAGGTATATTTGCCAATGGCCATCTACAGTACGAGTTCGAGAGGGACGATGGACCTGAAGGCATGCCGTCGATCGTCGACATGACAGAAGCTGCCATCAAGGTGCTGCAGAAGAATAAAGAAGGGTTCTTCCTTATGGTAAGCAAAATTGTATATAAGTTATGGCCAAAGTAAATCCCTTTGAAATAAACCAAACCGAGTTAAATGCGAATCAGATTTGCTCACTAAAGAATATAACGGGACCTTCCTCAGTTTGGAACGGGCTAAACTCCGCCACGAAATCAATACGACGTAGTGCGTACTGAGAGAAGGTGGTGGGTTCCAGTTTCGCAGAAAACGAATTTTTTTGAGATATTATATAGTTGCTATATACAGCTTTTATAGTACTAGTAATAGTCCCTAATAAATTAAATAATATCCTAAGAAATTTTGTGTTATAAATGTTAACATTCATAATGAGTTGTTAGAGGTAACCCAGAAATGATAATGACGATCCCTCCTGCCAGGTGGGGTGACGATCTGCGAAAGACTGCTGGCAGATGCTGGATGCGACAAGCCGAAGACAGGGCGCTATGGCGCTATTTAGGGGAGGCCTATGTCCAGCAGTGGACTAACATAGGCTGATGATGATGATGATAATGACGAAATAACTTTTGAAGGTAGAAGGCGGAAACATAGACATGGCGCACCACCGCGGCCGCGCCCGCACCGCCATATCCGAAGCCGCTGCTTTCGACGACGCAGTCCAGCGGGCTCTGACCCTGACAGACGAGCGCGACACATTCATCGTGGTGACAGCTGATCACACGCACACGCTTTCTATCAACGGGTATCAGGATCGGGGATCCGATTTGTTTGGTAAGGTATTTTGAAGAAAAGACTTTAATAGAGTTCCAAATCTTATAATGTTTTAAAGTTTACCATCATCCACCACAATGTTACTTCTTGGGGCTTTTATAGGACCTAATCTTATACCAAATTTTACATTGAAAAAATGTTCTAAACTTGTGAATTAGGTGATAAATAAGTATACCTACTGAACCAAGAAACATAGTCAAAGCTACGTAAATAATTAAATAGCCAAGACAACAATAAATAAGTATATAAAATTGATTGACTGAATGTTCCTTGATTTATTTTAAATACCTACTTACTATCTCTGTGTATTTAATTTTACTCTGTCTCCTCAAAAAGTCCATGTGACCTTTTTATTAGTGGTTACAGTCTCGAATTATGATATATTGCATCATAATTACGATATGAACCACTGTTCCAATACTATCAGCTGCATCATCTTCAACTTCTTCGATCTCAATTAAGGCTTAGCACAAGCGTCCCGTCACGACAACACCAACTACACCACCCTCTCGTACGCGACCGGCGGACCTGGCGCCATGCATTACTACGCTGCCGAGACGAATGGATCGGATGGAGTGCAGGTGAGAACGAAGAATATAATAGAATGGAACGGAATAGCATTATTGCACAGTCAATGCCAAAATATTATAATTTACACGAGATAAAGTTTCTTGTATATAACTTGAGTCAAATACATCACGATGGAAGAGGTCTATCGATAGCATCCATCATGATGCAACTAGATTTTTCAGTCAATTTAAAACAGCTGACAAATGTTCTTAACAGAAATATTGTTTAAATATAGAAAATTTACATTATATAATGTTAAATATTATGACGAAGATAAAGGGGTGAAGAATTTTACATTTTGCTGGTAACTGACGCACGTTCAGCGTAACTGGTCCAAGTGGGAGGTGGGTTTCGTGTACCTACTGCTCGAATAATGTGCGTCAAGAAAAAAAGAGAGACGATAAGATAAAACTCGCAAAAATAAGAGTTTGTATGGAGTCTATGGATGGATTGTATTGATCATTAAATAAATAAATAATGTTGGACAATCCACACAGCATCATCTAGCCCCAAGCTAAACAGAGCTTGTGTTATGGGCACTAGACAAAGACGTCACTAGATGACTGATATACATAATACAATAGGTTACAAAGATAGATATTTTTTATTATAATAATATTATAATAAATAATAATAATATGAACAAATATCTGCAGATCGTACAGACATTTGTCCCTCCTGCGTCGCAGGCGGACCTAACAGGGGAGAGGTTATGCTCAGCAGTTGACCTTTGTGAGTACAAACGTCAGTTATGATGATGACTATGAAAACACAGTCACTTAAAAGAAAATAAGGAGACGATAGGTATTTGAAGCTTTGCCTGCTTGCTAGGTGAAGAGAAGAGACCCCAGTCTGGAGGACACGACAGACTTCCACTACGAACAGGTGGCGGGGATCATAACGGACGAGAATACACATGGAGGTGGTGACGTCACAGTTTATGCTCGAGGTAAGCATCTTAATACCTACTCAATATATTAAATTTTATTTAATTGCGAAATCAACAATTAATACAAGGAACACAAGGTACAATTTCGAGAAGGAAGAGGAGTATCCGTCTGGGCTGGGAAGTGTTCGGAGACTTCTTGTCATCCATACTGCAATGCCTAAAAAAGAAAGTTTTTTATCAGTCCGGCCTACCTAGCCACGACACTCACGGTAGGGTTGGTCCACCAGTGCAGAGTGAGCTATCGGTAAGAGCTATCGCAGCTCGGAGTTTCTCTGAAGGATAGGATTTGTAATATAGATATTTGTATAATAGATCTGGCAGAATACTAAAGCTAGAGGATAAGGAAACTGAATAAGGCCGGGACTCCACCAAAGCGGAGACGAGACGAGCGGAGAGGAGATGTTTTTTAAACAACCAATAGAATTGAGTTATTGACACGTCTCCTCTCCGCTCAGCTTCAGTGGAGATCGCTGTGCGGAGATGTCTAATATTTGTATGTCGCGATGGAAGCGGAGATGTGAGCTGTGCGCGGACGACGCGCAGTGGAGACGAGAGATGTGAGCGGCGTGCAGTGAGCGATGTCACCCTCCCCCCTCTCGCCCGCTAGCAACCCGCAGAACCCCGCGCGCGCGCCGGCCGGCCGGCCATCTTGCTAGTACCGTGCACGCGAGCACACGCTTTTATCGTGAATAATTTGTGCAGTTTGTATTTTTCAACGTAAACAATTAGTTAATTTAAATAAAACGTAATGGATGAACAATTTATTGAATCAGTAAAAAAATATCCATGTCTATGGAACACATCAATAGATACCTATAAACTTACTGACGTCAAAGATGCAGCTTGGGAGAACGTTTTGAAAGAAACTCAATTATCTGACGGTAAGTGCAATTTATTATATTAAGTATTTCGTTCAAGTAATATTGTAATACGAGTGTCTTGCCATGGAACGGCGCCCTCGTTGTTGAAATAACTACAGAATTTTTCTCGAACTTGATAGGCATCCATATTGTCATTCGATAATAGATTTTCCACGTTTGTGTCGTTAAACATAGTCGTGGCCAAACCCGTTTCATTATTATCTAGATAGCCAGGCATCTTGTCAATTAAAAAGTTGTGTAGAACACACGTTGCTTTTATCACTTTTTCCACTGTTTCTATTTTACATTCAAATTCTTTACGGTATACGTACCATTTCCGTGATAATACACCAAATGTAGCTTCCACAATACGACGAGCTCTTGAAAGTCTATAATTGTATGTTCGTTTTTCGTTATTTAAATTATCGCGTGGATATGGTCTCATTAAGTTAGTCATCAAAGGGAAAGCTTCGTCTCCAATAAAAACAAACGGTACAGGTTCTCCATTTTGGTACAAGGGTTGTGGCTGTGGTAGATTTAGTCTGTTTTCTCTCAAACGAATTCCGAATATACTATCAGCAAAAATACCACCATCGCTGAACCTTCCCATTGAACCTATATCTACCATAATTATTCTTCGGGTAGCGTCGGCTACGCACATCATTACAGTTGAAAACCTGTGTTTATAACAGTAATATGAGGACCCAGATTTTGGGGGTGCAAACATGTACACATGCTTGCCATCAATGGCCCCGACGCAGTTTTTGAATTGCCAGATTTCTTCAAATTGCTTTGAAATTTTTTTCCAATCATTTTCATTAAGTTCTGGCATAACCAAAGGTTGTAATACTGTCCACAAGGCATCGCAGACATCTTCTATAATTCTTGGAACAGTCGATTTTCCAATCCTAAAATTTTCAGCTATTTGTGAAAATTTTGAACCAGTCGCCAAATACCTGTAATAATTATAATATAGATTTATATTTATGTGTCGTGGTTTCAGTTAGAATAGAAGGGTCATTTCAAAATAATATCTTAATCAGTGTCGTGTTGTTTCCGGAACTATAAAAGATTAGGCATTACTGAAATTATGTATTTACAGAATTTTCACTCGTTCAAAAGTTATAGCCATTTTTAAATAATAGAAAAGAAACAATTAAAAGTCTAAGATTCACACGAGCACAACACATTGAAATCAAACAAATAAAATGGATTTATCACTCGTTATTTATTAACATTTCAAATTTCGACGCCGCCGTCTGCCGCGACCACGTACGAGAGATACAATCCGTTTTGTTTGTTTGATTTCAGATTTTTTTTTTTATAAATTGGTTTCCCTTGAAACTCTGGTATTTTTTAAATATTTATAATGGTTATAAATTCTGCATGAGTGATAATGCGGTAAGTATATTTTGACTATGGCAATGTCAACATTTAATATTTATAATGATTTCAATTATTTTTATTTCAGTAAAAACGGCTAAATCTAAGTGGAAAAAGTTGAGAGACAGCCACCGGGACGCATTAAAAAGGAAGAATGCCACTAGAAGTGGACAGAGTGGTAAACAAATTCGTGAATGGAAATATGAGAAGGTAATGGAATTTTTGATACCATATATGACGAATAGAAACAGGACTACAAATTATACCTCACAAACAAATTTAAATGACACAGGCACCTGTTCCAAGCTTGGAAGATACGCACATGACCGATGAACAGATAGAAGAAGCATTCAGAAACGAAGAAGACACATATGATAATTTGTAACTATATGGAAAAGAAAGCAATATGTCTCATGTGATTTACTGTTATAATTTTTTTGTACGTTATGTTTCTAATATAACCTTACGTTTTTTTTGCTACTCCCAGAACGGCAGTTGATTTTTTTGTTTTCTTTATGAATAAATAAGATAATATAAAAATAAATTTGGTTTTTACATAATATGCATCACTCCAGTCTCCCGGAGGGGTAGAAAGAGACAACGGATCTCGATTTCTCGTAATCCTTACATACTCAGTTTACATAATATTTTTCATGTATTCTCGTACTTCTTGATTCTCGTTTTGAGTACTTCTCACTTAGCCCTTTTACACAAAAAAAAACAAACACTCAAAAAAGACTGATCACATTCAAACGCAGATAACACACATAAACACAAACGTGTGCGTTCGCCCAGCAAAAAGTATCGTCTTTTCAAGAATCGAATGATGCAGATAATTTGTGCCCTATGTCGTGTAAATGTGCCCAAAATTTTAAATTTGTGCCCCAAGGGCTGCAGAGTTATTTAGGAAAATCTGATTTTGCTGCACGAACGTTCGCCCAGCAAAACTTTTTTTAAAAAAAGGGTATAGCTGTATTTTAAATATGCAAAAAGATAGCTTAAATACTAGTCTAAATGTGCCGTTAAAGCAAAATTTGTGCCTCTAAAGGTTTTAGAGATATTTAGTTTTTTGCTGGGCGAACGTTTTGGTGATTTCTATATCTCGGAAACGGCTGAACGCACAGTCATAATTTTTTGTTCCTACAGATACGGTAAATTTGTGCCATTTGTGCCGTAATTTTCATTAACATGAGTAGCATGGTTCAGGAGCTATTATTGTTTTTCCTAGAAAACGGAAAAATGCTCTGGCTCTCGAATGAACAAGAGCAAGGGACTTCGCGTTAGTGCCGACTGGTACCCATTATATATTCACACGATCCTGTAAAGTTTCACCGGCCTACTACTTATAATAGACGAGTTATTAACGATTTTGTCTTTTTTTTTGAGGTTATTTTGAGTGAAATTACTTAGGATACGAAAACACTAGTTTCCTGTGAGCTGGCTTATTACATGCTTCTACAATAATTAGAGCCCTATTTTAAGAATACGTATGCAAAAAATCATCTTTGTATACCCAATACTTTTGACAATAATGGTAATATACCATTCGAAGTATTTTTGGTAGATAACCAGACCAAATTCGAATGAACATTAAAAAGCGGCCGTACGATACTACAAGCTATCCTTCTTAAATCGTCATGATAATATTTAGTGTTTAGAGAACGTTGCGTACAAAAGTGGAATTGTCATTTAAAAAAATATACTTTTGCGCTCGTTTGATTTTTAAGTATAATATGATGATGAATGATGAAAAATGATAAATATAATATGCTCTTTTCAATAAATAATTAAGTAGGTACCTACTTAGTAAGTACCTATACGTAGGCATACCTGTAGGTACCTACATATGTTTTTTTATCTGATAATCCTAAAGAGCATCCCCTGTTATTTAAGAAAATAATCCACGGCTCTTTTGCGAATAAATAATTAGTAGGCTGGTTTGTTTGTTGCTAAATCCTAACGAGCCAACCTTTTGATAGGTACCAATATTATAATGGTAGGTAAGTATTTGCCAACACGCTCTACAAATTGATAAGTAAATACAATATTCAACTCGGAGTGACCGACGACCGTTGTGTGTGCTCTTCGAATGCACACACACACACACACACCCTTATTGCACGCACCCATAAGTAATTAGTTTTTGAGTCTGCCTCTCGGGTTATTGTAATTTACACTCTATGTTCGTGGATTAAGGGTGCTGGTGAAGGAAGCTCAACGCACGGAAGCACCGCGTGCCACATTGACCAATGAACGACAAGTTTTGGTTCACAATGGTTTATTTTATTGTTTGTTTGTTTAGTTCTCATCTCTGCCCCGTCGGACCCGGGGTGTTTTATACCTATACTGTCAACGGCACATCAAGCTAGATCAGATGTCAAGTTGTACCTATAGGTATTTGGTGTTAAATCATTCATTCATTATTATCTCAACAGGTCACTGATGTGCCGTTGTCTCCGGACAATTTATTTTTAGTAATACCTACATTACAAATTATAGTGTACTAGATGCACCCCGCAGCTTTGCCCGCGAACCAGTTTTTTTCGTATAAATTTCAGAAATTTATTGCACACCCCCTAGGGGTTGTGTAAAAATACCTACATGTTTAATTATTCAGTCCATAGTTCATTTATACCGAGTTTTGAGTGAATCGAATCAAGGAAAAATTATTTTCCATACAACCCTTACCACCATATTTAACCCCCTCAGAGGTTAAAATTTCCAAATTTTAGCCTATTTAATCCTACTCTAGGTCCTAAACTATCTACCTACCTACCTACGAAATTTCATTTAAATCACTTAAGTAGTCACAAAGATTACCTAGGTACTTATAACGAACATTCACACAGACTTTCCCATTTATTATAATAGTATTATTTTATTTCATGTATAATATTTTTCGTGACATAAATATTATTTTCTACTTAACAATTCTGTACGCATCTGTACTACTTAAATTTCATTACAACGCCACCAAGTAAGGAAGGATAGCTTGTAGTATCGTACGGCCGCTTTTTAATGTTCATTCGAATTTGGTCTGGTTATCTACCAAAAATACTTCGAATGGTATTTACCATTATTGTCAAAAGTATTGGGTATACAAAGATGATTTTTTGCATACGTATTCTTAAAATAGGGCTCTAATTATTGTAGAAGCATGTTATAAGCCAGCTCACAGGAAACTAGTGTTTTCGTATCCTAAGTAATTTCACTCAAAATAACCTCAAAAAAAAGACAAAATCGTTAATAACTCGTCTATTATAAGTAGTAGGCCGGTGAAACTTTACAGGATCGTGTGAATATATAATGGGTACCAGTCGGCACTAACGCGAAGTCCTTGCTCTTGTTCATTCGAGAGCCAGAGCATTTTTCCGTTTTCTAGGAAAAACAATAATAGCTCCTGAACCATGCTACTCATGTTAATGAAAATTACGGCACAAATGGCACAAATTTACCGTATCTGTAGGAACAAAAAATTATGACTGTGCGTTCAGCCGTTTCCGAGATATAGAAATCACCAAAACGTTCACCCAGCAAAAAACTAAATATCTCTAAAACCTTTAGAGGCACAAATTTTGCTTTAACGGCACATTTAGACTAGTATTTAAGCTATCTTTTTGCATATTTAAAATACAGCTATACCCTTTTTTTAAAAAAAGTTTTGCTGGGCGAACGTTCGTGCAGCAAAATCAGATTTTCCTATATAACTCTGCAGCCCTTGGGGGCACAAATTTAAAATTTTGGGCACATTTACACGACATAGGGCACAAATTATCTGCATCATTCGATTCTTGAAAAGACGATACTTTTTGCTGGGCGAACGCACACAACACAAACACACTTAACAAAAAAATAATTAGGTAGGTACTTACTTCAAACATACTGCTAGCCGCTCTTGGGTACAGATAGATCTCCTGTAGTTAGTATCTTGCTTAAATATATGCGGTTTAATTAAGTTATGTAGTTCGTAGAATATATTCCTCGGTAGTCTGTAGGACTTGGTAAAACTTTCATCATCTAACTCATTAAACAAAGTAAAAAATTCTCCATGACTGGTATGGTAATACAAGTGACTTCTTTTCCAAAACCGATGTTTTCTTTTGTTTAGGTAGTATAAAGCTATCAATTCTGCTTCTTCAGACTGTAGTTCTTCTTCAAGTAAAAGAAGATACTTTTTTTGTAATAATAGCGACATCGTCTACCTTTCGTGTCAGAATGCGTACTGAGCACTCAACGCCCCGCACCCGAGCTGAAAAACATCTCTTCTCGCACAGCACACAGCACACCGCACACATCTCCGCTTTGGTGGAGTCCCGCGAGCTGAAAAACATCTCTTCTCGCACAGCACACAGCACACCGCACACATCTCTGCTTTGGTGGAGTCCCGGCCTAAGGCAATGGGCCGGTCATATCTCCGCTGGGGATACCGTCCGTGTTCTTGAGTAGAGACGCGACTCGGCAAACGTAGTGTAGGGTGCCCCGGGCCAGGTGGGATGATGACTTGCGAAAGAGTGCAGGCAGATGCTGGTATCCCTATTGGCATAAATTAATAAATAACATGATAATGGTATTTTGGTTATGATGGCAATGGCGTCGGAATGTGAAGCGTATCACTCCCTGATATCATTTTGACACCCACCAGGCACCAGAGTGATCGTCAAGAGTTTAGCAACTAAGAATAACGAAGTAATTGATTGTTATAAGTAATTGATTGGCTAAATCATATTAATTAAAAGAGTAGAAATAAATAAGTACGTCTCATTATTAACAATGATACCAGTTGAACTAATGCAAACTACAAAGAACCAATCGGAAGCGTCTCCAAGACACTGCTTACCTACTGCATTTCCCCGCTGTATGTATAGTATACATAAGTATACACCAGATACTCATTCATGGTATGTAATAATAACTCTTACTTCATCACACACAGGTCCGTTTTCCCACCTGTTCCACTCCATCCACGAGCAACACTACGTGTACCACGCCATCCGATTCTCAACGACCAGCTCGAACCCGGGGGGTGGCGCTCATCACAGTGTTCCTCGGCTATCCTACCTCATACTGTTGCTTGTATTTGTTAAATTTATATGATATTATAAACTCGATGTTGCCTATTATAAATTATTTTATTTACATTAAAATTTGGTTTGTTATTGTACGAACTAAAAGTGCTGGTGTAGGAGTTTCAGAAGCTAGCTACTCCCCGCGGCGTTACCCGCGATGCGATTAATAAGGGTAGGTGTGTAATTTTTTTGTTCTTTTCTTAAATAGAATAAGAATACATAAGAATCTTCTAATAATAACAACAAAATAAAATTGGCTAAACTGGTCTAGCTGTGATCAAGGGACATTAGATAATACATGTTTATCCAATAATGTATAAAAGATAAATTTCTTTAAACAATGGTTTACTATGAAAGTTGTTACAAAATGAAACGCACAATATAAGTAAATGACGTATAAGTAAATCAATTTATTCCAAAAACTGACAATATCATTCATAGTGAATTTGTCTTGCAAGAGCAAGCGTTTAAGAAATATTATAAACCTTAATTAAAAATGCAATAACATAATTACTATAATATAAACAATAAACAGTTATGTACATGTTTGTTCATAATTTTAAACAAAATTTTGATATGAAATAAAAATTCTTATAAAGACAAAAAACTAAATTATTGTCAAACAATAATTAAATGGGTTGACAACTATAAAAAGCTTCTAAAATAGTGATAGCTTAGGTGGTTTGCATTAAAATCTATTTTACTTTGTATACGAGATTTTTTGTAAAGTTCAGGTCCTTAATAACTAGGTACGAGATTTAAAATGGCACAACTGTTTAGTTAACGTTGCTTTGGTGAAGCCAAAAGATGTCTATAAAGGTAAATAGTTACCAATAAAACCATCGAAATCTTAATATGTCAAAATGACTGTGCCATTATCTAAACTGTGTACATAAACGTGCCTTGGAATGATCTCTTTTTCTCTGTACTTATAAGTAAGATAAAGGACATTTTAAAGTGCAGTGCACTTTTGTGAAATATCTTTCTGACTTATGCTACCTTAAGAAGTAAACGACTAGTGAGTGCTCAACAGTCGCTTAACCTGACAGGGAACGAGGTACAAGGTATAATTCAAGAAAACTGATGTCAAAATACATCGCTCACTGTGATTATGTTTGTTAACTTAGGACTTATTCTAATATAAAGTTTATATAAAGCACACATTCATGACAATTAAAGAAAGCCATACAATTATCTTTCAAAAAGCAGTACCTACTGTACTTGATTGTCTTCCAAAGCAAACAAAGCAGACCCCGATCAGAGTTTACAAGAAAGACGTAATTTTTATTATTCTTCTATAGAATAAAAAAATAATCTTTCATTTACTCTCAATTATCATTTTGGTTGGTGTACATGGTAGGGACTGTACATTATCGAACTGAGTCCAACAATCAAGCCCTGTTTTTTCATGACATAAGAACTTCTTTTACGCGACGCAGAAAGCGTCCTAAAAGTCGGCAAGGCTTCCAAAATGTAGGTAAATAACCTTTTTAAAATTTTGTTATACAGTTGTTGGAGGTGATCGAGTTGTTTGACTTGATCAAGTTGTTTGACTTGGTAGTTATAGGAGTCCGCTTTATTTCCTGTATGCTCCCTCGGCCGCGGCATCGGGAGGAGTCCAGACTTGGTGTCTAGGCAGCGCTGTAGATGGCAGGTCCTCGCTCCGGAGTCCTCATGGCAAAGTACTGGCTCCTGATGATCAGGGTGGTGTAGATGTTCCAAACTGAAAGTAAATACTTTTTTTATATTAAAAATACTTTTGTTTACAAGCTTTTATATCATCTAGGACTATAGTGGAGAAGAAAAATCTAACGAACCGAAACTCGACAGGGTTAAGTTTCCAGTCGTAGTTTCTATAGCCTGTCCACCTGCCTCCATCAGAATAGCTCGGTCACCGAGTTATTCTGATGAAGGCAGGTGGACAGGCTTATATATAAGTAATGCAATGTCATGGTACCACCGAGTCTCGGTGTCATAGAACTTATAAGCATGCCGAATTTTAGCTCAATCGATTGAGGATAACTACATACTGGGTTTATTCAAGACTAGAGTGAACAGGTCTTCGTGATACACTCATCTTCACTTTCCATTCGGTGAGAAAGTGGCCACACGGACGTCTATCAGTTTAAAAAAAAATTATCTAATATTTAGCAGCACGATTTTATCCACACAACAGAAAAAGCTTTTGAAAATACATTGACATGAAAATAAAACATTATTGCGTCGTTTTGCTTACTTTTCTCAATTGATTTACTTCATAGGCTCTTGGAGCTTTAGGTTTCATGTCCTATATCATACCAAAGTTTCTATATTAAGTTCTAAAAGTCAATTTCTTCTGAGAGTTCCGCCGGAAAAAGGACTTATCGAATTACCTTAAAATTTGAATACTTACGGATGTTGAAGATGCTCTGACCGATGGAAGACTTTCCTTCAGCGCTGACAGCTGATCCGATGAGCCCCAGGATCGAGAGGACAATGAAGATGCAAGCGTAGACCAGGTATGCCTTCAGATGGCCTGGCTTGTTCTGGAACGTAAACAGATATTGAAAAATGGGAACCATCTTTGTTTTTACGCTTACAAAACATATACCGAAAATATTGTGTCCCAAACGTAAGCAAATCAAATAAACAATAGTTTGCGCCAGTATACTTGTAGATAAGGGCTAAATAGAAATAAAGAAATTGATCTCCATTTAAATTAGTCAAAAATGCAGTAAAATAACAAATTATTCAGTATACTAGTGGTACCTTGTATTATGTGAGTGATAAGAGAAGCATATAATTTTGGGAGCAAATTATATTAATTTTCGTGGGGCGTGGAGCAAACTATAAAAACGAGTAGTCCTTGCATGTAATGACCGTATCCTGTTATTTTTTGTGTTACTTTATGATTTTCTGAGTTCAGTTTGCGTTGAGCATCGGGGAACAAATATGGGGTCCCACGGCTTATATGGGGTCTCACGGCTTATTAAGCACCAGGGAACTCCCAGACTTACCTTATGTAATCCCACCAGGAGAACAATGACGAACGTAAGCATGAACACCACAATCAAGAGGATCAGAGCAGAGACCACCATGATCGCAATGCCAGCGACCTGAGCGGACTGGTCTTCCTTGGCGAGGCCGAAGCTGTTATCCTTGTCCTCAAACAAGGTGTCCTGTTGCGAGAGGACGGCGCCGCCAACGATACCGAGGATGCCCAGCACGGTTAGGATGGAGTAGCCGACCTGGGTAGAGAGACAGACGATTAGAATTAATATTGAATGTCTTTTAAAGATGTGGTGGGTGATATTGCTTCAAACATGGTCTATAGTAAAGGTTTAATTCAAAAGTAAATTGGTACTGTTTAACGTGAACTTACAATTATAGTAAGTAATTTATGTTTTTTATTAATACATTTTTAGATGTTATGCTTGTTAATGCTGTATGTAAAATGTTCCCCTATGCATTTTTTAGGCAATTGTGTCGCTATTACTTCATCAAGTTATTCTTAAAACCATTACATCAATTCATCACTGTAAACTGCCTTAGGTAGGTAAGTAGGCAGTTTCCTATAATAGTGTATGAAGTCAAAAGCATAAGTCTGATTTTATGGCGTAACGCCCAACAGCCTTCATGTCTGATTTGATTATTTTTTTTACTATATGTATTGTTATTTATTATTTAGGTAACACCAGTTTCAGTGTTCTAGAAAATACGTTGCGCGTCTATCGCTCTTTACTTTTCAATCCTGAGAAACCCATATCTTGTCATCCTCTCTAAATCCGTCTCGTATGGGCATTAAACAACTGATTAAAATGAATCTTCTAAATGATTTATATGCTGAGATAAAGAGGACCATTCACCAGGCATCAAATTTCGCTTCGTCTATGAGAATGTAAGTTGTTTTGGTTCAGTGCTCATGCATAAACAAAATGATCTTATCTACTCGTACCTAAGCAAAAGCCAAACCCGGAGTAAAATTTTTGTAAACAAACCACCCATGCTTAAACTAATATGCACGTTTATGCCGTTTTATACGCTATTTACTGGTAGCATTGAAATCTCCAGTAAATATTATTTATAATTTATACCTGGAACTAGAACTACTATCAAGTGACTTTACTTATTTGTGTTGTATTTTTATGAATATTGTATAATGAGAACTGGAGAATAGCGGTCTCGTACTCTCGAAACTTCTTTGTAAGATTTCAGATAAATAAATCGTATTTTTCTCACTTTATAAATGTTATCTGTGCTTTAAAACTAGTTAGACGATGCTGTATGAAAAATTACATTAGGTATGTAGCTATTAACCGCAGCATGGTAGGTATTCAATTATAAATTATACTATCAACATTTTCAACAATACAATGCTTTTTTATCATGAGCGAGTGAGAGAGTTTGCACGGACCTATAAGGGAAAACCCCTTGTTAAAAGCGAAGTTCTGAATCAAAAATAAAGGTTTATTTTTGTACCTATAACATGCATTGGTATCAATCAATGCAGTGCGAAGCCGGGGCGGATCTCTAGCTTATAGATAATAAAGCGTAGTGATTATGGTTTGAGCATATCTTGTTCTGCAACGGACTTGCACTCTTGAGGTCATCATCATCATCATCACCAGCCTATAATAGTCCACTGCTGGACATAGGCCTCCCCTAATGAGCGCCATAGATGGCATTATCATTTGGGGGTTAATGCCCATAATCCCCACGCTGGGCATGCGGGTTGGGGATCGCAGTTCGGTGGAGTTATTCTGCAGAGGGCGCTGCTGCCCGCCCACCGGTGTGTTTCCCTTAGTCGCCTCTTACGACAACCACGGGAAGAGATGGGGTGGTGAAATTCTATGCCGGCACCACACGGCACCCTTGAGGTACCTACCTTGTTTAGGTGACTTACCAGAGACAGGTACGCGATGATGAAGCACCCTGTCTTCAGCTCTATGCAAAAGCAGCACTTTTCGAAGATGAACGCGCCCATTTTGACTCTGGAATGATAAAGAAATTACAAATTATTCACACAAATTATTTACTCGTTGGCTCTGGTTTCGAGAAATTTTGTTGTCTTATAGGCTCAAAACGAAACGTGTTCTTGAGTAGAGACCGCGATCCGGTAAGCGTAGTGTAGGACGTACTCCTGCTAGGTGGGATGACGATCTGCGAAAGACTGCTGGCAGATGCTGGATGCGACAAGCTGAAGACAGGGCGCTAGGGCGCTCACGAGTCGCTGCTGGACATAGGCGTCCAGCAGCGACTCGTGAGCGCCATAGCACCCTGTCTTCAGCTTGTTGCTGGACGCCTATGTCCAGCTGTGGACTAACATGACCTGATGACGATGATAGCCTCAAAGAGGCTATGCGATCGGGTTTGTCCAATCCGCAGCCATGTGCACAAATTATCATAAAATGCTCAAGTGTGCGTGACGGTGCACTTAATGTTCCCTACTTCACTATTTCAATGGGACGGTTGACTGACATATCCTGGGCGAAGTCAGGCGCAGTACCAACGACTTGTTGACGTAATATTAAGAGATAACTACAGGTAGGTATAGGTACCTAGCCCAACCAAGTTAGTGCTTTTCATTGTAATACCATTACGTGCTTTGGTTATTTGTTTCGGTTGAACTATTTTAATTATTGGTGTTTATGCGCTATGTTGTATTACAGAATGAAAACAAGATGGCCGCGCCACTTTCTATCAAGCTGCACCCTAACAATGAACGCTGAGGTTTGTCCCCGCGCGGAAAAAACCCGGTCATTCCCCAATCACTCTCAATATACTAACCTATTTATTCAGAGCGCCAATTTGGCGCCTTATCACGGTTTAGGTGCTTTATTCACGAGAACCTACATAATTATAAAGAACGATTAGGTATGTTCAAATTGGAAGATTAAATTATTGTGGTTAGGTCATCACTTCATCAGAGAAGCGGAAACGGAAACTGTGATTAATTTGGTCACTTAATACCGTTTCCGGTGTTGTATTTGTATATCTAACAATCAAGCTTCACAGTCAGGCCTGAGTATCGGTGACGGAAAGATTACCTTTGTTTATAAAGTTGGCGTTTTATTATATACAATTAGCGCCTTCCAGATAAACTAGGGACTTTTCGTAGTAAGGCAGTGATGTAATTGTTCCTAAGAATTTATGTACAAGAGAGCGGTAACAGTCATATTATTTTTGTGACGGATCGAGCCGGGAGCTAAAGAACAAGATCCAATAGTCCTCTTTGTTTCGCACGTCATAATCACGAAATATTGTTAATGTAATATTCATGAATTATGTATGTTAAAACTTGCTCGTTAACCCCAAAGGTTCCTGTTAAAGATATTTTACTATGAGATTGAAAATATGTAGTGAGCCAGGCATAAGTAAATCAACAAAAATCCTTTAAGAACAAAACCTAGCAATACAGGCGACAGTAGTTTCAATAACCCAAAGAAACGTGGAACGGAATCCTCACAGTAGGAGGAAGAACTCCCACAGTTCATAAACCTTTTAAATGTCGTGTTACGTAAACTTATGCTAGACCTGAATGTTGATGGGAGAAGTTATAAAAACTCAAAAATTACTCCCAACTTGAATAAAAGTATGGTGGCGCCACTTTCGCTCTCCAAAGCCCGTTAATTTAGCTTCGTTTAATTAGTGAGGCAGCCAATTGGGCGTGTGTTGTGTATACCAGTTGTCCGTTACCACGTACCAGACAATAAAATAGATTACCGTGGAGCCCACGCCTGGCCTTGAATTCAGCACATTGTATTAATTATTAAGGCCATATAATTAACCTAACCATAAACCATTTAAGTCATGAGCCATTTCGGGGGTTCTGCCTGTATACATAGTTTAAAGTTAAATTGCCTACATAGTGACATCATGGCCTTTGTCTACGTATTCAACAGACACACAAAAAAATATTTGCAACTATAAATATTCAGTCGGTACTACCAAGGATCGATTGCAGTGAATAACAATATTGAGTGTTGCATAATGATTATCACTTACATCATTTTATCGCGTCTGTCTATCTGTCTGAACACGATATAGTCAATAATTACTGAACGGATTTTCATAAAGTTAGTTAGTAATTTTCAAAAGTTTTTATTGCATACACGTTATCTCATACATAACGATAAAAAAATAGTAGTCGTGTAAAAATACAAGTTTAAACCTAAAAGAGTTTTCTTACAACAAACCTATGGGTATAAAGATATTTTATAAACCAAGTACTTACATATAAAATGAAAAAGAATGAAAAACAAAAAAAAACACCTACATTTTTTTTGTTGAAGATATTAGAAAAAATGCTGATTTCTACTTTGAATACGACGATGGTAGAACAATTGAAGTTCTCCGCTAGCGGTGCAAAGCCGGGGCGTATTGGTAGTAATTGTATAAAACGGTATCCATGCCCGATAAGGCTATAGCCGACGGGCATTGGCGGTCGCGACGAAAGAATTGACCCCTGCATTTCAGCGCGTAGATATCGTAAGAGCCTACTTAAGAAACCTACCAAAGGAAGGATAGCAGCTTTTTTCTGCATTTTTAAGCCCTGCATTGTGTTTAAAAGTAGGCACTACAAGCGTGGTGATAAGGCGACCGAGGTGATAGGGCGACCCTCCTCCTTTGGGGTGGGGGGGGGGGGGGGGGGGGCTCAGCACGTTGAGCAGTAGATGTGTGCGTTCCGATGCCGATGAGGAGAGGAGTCTTGTTATGTGTGAGTTATGAACGGGTACGTAAAGGAAAGGCTGCCTCAGTGAAGTTATAACCAATATGCATTTTTATACCAGTATGGTGGCAACATGCATTCCGTACTGATGGAAAGCACAGCTTATGGACGCCTGAATAATGTGGAGTGGACGGTACACGCGCTTTAGCGATCCTTTGAATGTCTTGGAAATCTCTTTTGAAAAACCCCATGCTGTATGTAACCCTGAGGCAAAACCTCATTCAAGTGGTATGTAGTGTGTAGATTACTGAGAATAAGAGAAGTTTAAATGCGAGTTGCGTCGAACTACGATATGATTAACACGTGATTGGTGTCAGACTACTGTCACTTGACCGTAATAAATTAACCCGTTCATTTTCAACCTACCTGTAGTACATACATAATTTGTAAATATTGTAACTCAACTCTATAAGCAACCACTCCGGTAAGGTACCTCCTACCATACCTTCAATATTCTATATTCAACATCGATTTAAAAGTCAAGACTTATTGCTTTAACTATACTAAAGTAATTATAATTTGCCTACATAAAAAACTTCGGCCGAACGTGGAGCTAAAAAGTAGGACGAACGAAGATTTTTTTTATATGAAATAATAACAGTAACCAGTTAGGTAGTAATATTACTTCAATGGAGTAAGCGCCATCCCGACAACGCTCCCTGCGTTGTCGATCTCGACAAAAACACATACCGACCTAAAGTTTACGTGATCGGGCGATATTTATAAATTATCGCTAGTTATTTAAATGCGATCGGCTCTTCCCGCTTGTTAGATATCAAATATAACACCCACCGCACAAAATACGAAAACAAACCATCGCAGCTCAAACAATTCGTTACCGATGACGTCATGTGCCATCAAACACAAGGTCAATATTCGGCGCCAGATAGTCGCTAGCTAGGGGCATCGCGCGAGTGATAATATTCTATTTGTTGTCAGGAAGAGTATTGCGAATGAACGAGTAATGGTTTTCTAGGACCTCGCACTAAATTTGAAGGTATTTGTGCGGTAATTATATTTACTAGCAGGTGATATTGCGGTCAAACGATGAGTGCCTCGTTGCCTTTTTGTCGTTAATAGTCATTAATGCCAAAAAAGATGATAAAAATCATAAAACGGCTCCATATAAACTACTGCTAAATACACCTAATGTGTTCGGTTTTATTATGCAAATGAATAATGTCTTTGCTAGACACCGCCCTAGACAGCAAACATCGCGACGCACGTTTCGCAAGATCCACACAAAAAACACGGAAATTATGTTTGTTCGTTCTTTATATAGACAAAAATACTTAGCAACAATGTATTGTGTTTGATGAATGATGATACACACTAAGCTCGACAAAAAGGTTTGATCTAGATTGGTTTATTAGAATCTATTGTTTGGTATACATATAAATCAGTATACATTATATACATTTTACGCACAAACGCTTTTGTCGCTCAGTAACTGTAACAACCAAGAATTGTTGCTAACCGCCGTCGTTTAAAACCGCTAGTACGTACCTACGGTTTTTAAATGACATAATTGGGTTATTTTAGATCAATGAAATGAACTTTTCATTTTATATCTATCAACTAGGTATTTACCTTTTCCGGATTGGCTGGCATTTTTTAGGCATAACATCCTAACTGGATAATCACATCCTAACTGGACGATATGTCACAAAAAAAAAATATTTACATATTAACAAGAATCGTGTTTACTTTTAAATTTGTGGAGATATTCGAGACCTATTGCTGATAAGTACCAAAATATGTTACGATTTTTGAAGGCGATTTAGAATAATAAAGCACTGATCTTACAATATATAAATTAACTTATACAATATGTTTGATAACATTACATAATGTTTGTACATAACATATCAGTTATCTATTACACATCATAAGCATAACACAAGCTCTGCTTATCGTATGCTATAGGTAAAATTTGAATTATCTAAGTGCTTATTGTAAGCCTAAAGAAATAAAGTTTATGAAATCTGAAATTTTTGGGCTAGATTATGCTGTGAATTGTTTAGCGTCCTTTATTTAAAAAAAAATATTTTATGCTATATTCATTAACCTCTTCTTACTTCGGAGCCAGATCTTTCTGTGTGGATTGTCCAGCGTAATTTATTATTATTATTAAAAATATAGTTGTCAACCTGTTTGTTTGATCAATCAGACAACCCTAACGTTTTATTATTATCACTCCCATTCTGTCCCAATTTTACACGGCTTATAGTAGACTACATTATTTATTATGTGACATTAATATGTACATTCAACGAAAAACCATTTTGATGTTAAGTTACCTAATAATATTCTGAAGTAGGTACAAATTTATTTATTTATTTATTTATTTATTTATTTATTCATTCACAAATCAGATAACAATCAAATTACTTACATTAAACTTATGGTATTTACAATTCTGATCTAGATTGAAATCAATTATGTGAACACAGAGAAAATCAATAATGTTGCATGCATTAATATTAAAATTACCTAAATAAAGAGAAAAAAGACATAATATATCAACTTGGTTAGACAAATAATAGCTTTACAAGATCTTTTTTATACTACGCTTAAATCTACAATGGTTTTTATCAAAAATATCTACGTCATTGGATTTCGCTACTTCATTCATTATACAATCGACACATTCTTTGTAGGGGAATATTGTATGAAACATTGTTTATATAAACTCTTATTGAAAATGTTTCAGGGGAACGGAACCTGTATTTTGTATTCATTCTGATAGACGCTAATAATTCAGGACAGTCTATATGGGAATGGAGTATTTTGTGCAGGTACACGAGGTTAATATAATCTCTTCTAGTAGATAAGGAGCCAATCTTATAGTGTTTACATCTGTTATCATAACCTGCAAGTGAACGACCCAGTTTGTGACGGATAATGTAGTATCATCATTTTTGAAACGATTATCTTATAATAGATGTTATCATAATAATCAGAAATCAAAAGTTTATTGCCTTTTTACCTTTGATTATTCCACGGAAAAAATTTAATTAGCACTGAAACTGTGCTCAAAAATTATATGGGTTGCATCCGTTGTCGGGCTATGTTTATCTTATCATAATAAATACAGCAGCTGTAACCTTTCAAGTTCAAGGTGATACCTATACGTTTACGATAATGCTGTCTCTATATTTTTATCTCTCTCGCTCTAAAGCTATAAATATGCTACTCCAAAAGATTGCCGAAAATCAGTAGAACAATCTTTTGTTCCAAGGAAGTGCATTATTCTAATTTGCTCACTGTTTTTGAACAGCTATCTGTTTTCAAGCAACAGTGGTAAAAGAGAGCAACATACGCACCCCTAATTGTAAAATAAACACAACGCCCTGTATCACTACAAGTCAAGACTTCAAGGTCCTATCCAGGAATGGGGTCGCCATGGGGGCGCTTAGCGATGACATCAGCCTATGGGTGCGGCTCCGTGTGAACACCATCGGGAGTACCACAGATTATATAAAGTTCCCCGAGGACTGTAACCTCTTTATAACTCAATAAATGAGCTTTTGTTCTTGGCTAGCACAAACATTATTAAAACTTGACGACTACGTGAGTTTTATTGTAGTTTCGATTTAAGATTTCAGAAAACTTTGCCTGTTTTTCAGTGGTGTATAAAATAACAAGTACCTTGGTGATAAATCTACATCATTAGAAAAAAAATAATACCGTCTCATTATAAATACAATAGTTCGACGAAATCACAAAACCCGCTAAACTTAGGTAGGTAGTTGACCTAAGATGAACTTAGATAATGATATTGATAAACTTTTACTTACACATTTGAATACATATTAGTTAGGGACAAGTTTTCTTAGTAAATAGCAGATAAGTAGGTTAATTCACAGTTTGATAGACTGTTTGGGAACCTGGTAGGTATTTCTGGAGCTCCATGATAAAAATAGTTTTATTGAGCGTTTGGGCAAAAAATACTATTTTCGGTTCTCATGATTTTCATATCCAATGTCATAAGAAAATGTTGAAGGTGGCAAATATTTACTTACTAATTAAGAGATAATGCTTACCTACGCAGTTGATAACTGAAGTTCAAGATCGGTCGCTTGTTTTATAAAAATTGTTTGTAAAAAAAGTTATCGATTGGGAACAATAATGTAACTATAAACTCTTTGCCCTGTGTAAGAACTGATAAAATTTTCCACACGAAAATAATATAATGATCATGCCAATATAAAAAGAAATGAAAATCACTTGAGCCACTTCAAGTAGGTACTCATTATGCATTCAAAGTCAAATATGAACGGCACGTGTTTTCGATACCGGCCTGCCAGAAGCCGCAAACTCACAGTAATTTTCTTTAAAAATATCTATAGAACTTCAAACTAAACAAACTGGTGTGGCTCTAAAATTAGATAGGCCACCTCCCGAAAACGCGGAACACCTTGAATTTTAAAAACGTTCAGAATGACGCCATCTTTCAAGGACAAATCAAAAATTTTTACGATTATTGCAATGCGAATAATTAAAAAAAAATGCAAGAAACCTTGTCTTGTCTGTTCATTGGATAGTAAACTAGTAAATAAAGAAAAAGGATGATACGCACGTTTTTTTTTTTGTTTTTGGATGACAAGCCTGGCGCACGAGCGATGCCCACTACTATAGTCTGAAGACTGGCGTGGTGTTTTAGGCGGCGACCGGCGCGGCGTCGGCGATAAAACGGGTTTGGAGACGTATATACACACAATAGTATAATAATGTCGCAGAAAAATGGCAAAATCGGTGATAATGAAGGTTGTCGCAGATCTTGACCGCACTAACTGTTGCGTAGCACAAAATTGCAGTCATTCTACATACATTTTATAATATATTTACGGCAGGTAACAGACAGTTTGCAGGTTGCTTGAAGCTTAGGTTAAGCCCTTGCGGTGAATGTGTATTTGCCAAGTTAGTATTGGTTTAGTTTCTTACAGCAATTCTTCATTACTTTTGCAATTTAATGCAAAAGAATTTTAATGTATTTTTGAATAATACTTTTGATAAAAGGTGAAAGGATGGGCGTAGCTTAGAATAACTTTTTGTATTACCTCAATTATTCTTGTTTTGTATTTGTATCTAATTATTTTGCTTAGTTGAAAGATAATTATGAGGGTACTTAAAACTACCCACAAGTCCAGAATTATAATAAGGTACTCAAAAGTCATTGACGACGCGAGCAATGACGATACCAAATAATGAAAATATCGATACTATTACCATGATAAAATAATTATTGATAATATTATTTTATCAAATTATCATTTCTATTCCAATGGTTGCAAATTGCCTTGCTGAGAGTCTTTTCGTCTTCTTCGTCGAATTCAGATAACGGCTATTAAAGCTGTTATCAAGAATAATATGTCTCAGAAGCTTCACGCTTATCAAGAGGTCAGTGGAATCGCGTTGTAATTAGATTCTTTTGCAATTAATATTCTAGAATTCAGTTACAAGAAATGTTAGGTACATGCTTAAGTTTAATAATATAAAAAACTACACGATAATGGGTAAAACGTTTAATGACACATATAATATAAAATAACCAAATTAAAACTAGTATTTACCATTGAAACAATTTAGGTAACTGCAGACTGTTGCAAATAACTACAGGAAGTGTCCCTAGATGCTGGTTGCGGTGCCTCGCTGTATGGCAATGCTGATGTACTGCATCATCTCTCGGGTCACACATCGCTTCGACCAGAAATACCAAAAATACACTACTAATCTAATTTATTAAGATCCTGTAAATTGTACCCATGTGACAATAGATACAAAGCGTGGATTCAATTAACGATCTTCGTTGTAAAGACTTTTTGGTTATAGCAACCTAACACCTGACTTTAGAGCTTACTGTAGGAAAAACTTAAGTTTATAGCGACTGATGTAAGCCTTCGGATAAAGCGAGTTAGCGACTAGTTCGAGTTAATTATTTGTAACAAGTTCCTAAATATTTTATGCAGATTTTGCGGCCGCCCAGCACGAATACACAGGATAATTTATAAATAAAGTTATCTTTTGTTTACATCCACAGACTGTCAGCCGTTGTAATAATACACATTAAATTTGTTTATAAAAGTTTAGGCGGGTAAAGTTACATTTAAAATCGAGAGGCAAAAAAATAAAATTACAATGATCTAACTAAATAAAAACTAGTATTTACAATTAAAACAATTGAGCTAACTGCAGACTGTTGCGAACAAATTACAGGTAGCTCAACTGATCCATATCAAATAAAAATAAATAAATAAATAAATCAAGATAAATTACGGTGTGTTTATTTTGCTACCTACTTAATAGTACTTAATACTGTAGGCGAACCTAACAGTAGGGCAAGCACGGGCTTTCTTGTCTAAGGTAGAATAGAGAAAAATTACGTCACTTTGTCATCTAATGCGTAAATTATTTGAAATTAACTTCTTCAACTTCAATAATGTACGCAATGTATGGCGATGTGATGTCATTATTGTCTATTCTACCCTAGATAATAATCCCCGTACCACAGGTTTTGTTATCGGGCTAGGCTGATACAGATCTCTGTATTCACGGATAGACAGGTGTCTACAACAACACGAATTTCATAGAATTCAATATTATTGATTCAATATTATTAAGCGGTTGAGAATAAAATTCGATAAAAAATCCTGAAAGTGTATTGTGTCGTTTAAATATTATGTATTTGGTTGAAATATTAGGAAAGCGGTCTATCGAAATGAATAAAAATAAATGACAATCCACACAGCATCATCTAGCCCCACCCATAAATTATGTGTTTATATGTAGGTAGATTATTATACTTACGATTATTTTATTATATATGTATTTGGATTCTCCAAGTAAGTTGTGTAGTATTCTTTTATTTATTACACAATAATTGGATTTCGCGCGAAAATGTCATTGTTTCTTGGACATAACATATCCAATTATCCAATTATGAAAACACGAGAAAAAAATTACAATTTGAAATGAAATACCTACTTAATTATGAATTGCCTACACATAAACCTTACGGTGAAAAAGTAACTAACATTAACTAATGAGTATGGATGTGTCCAATTTGTGTTCAAGTAGCAAGTTATTCTGATCCAAATAAAAAAAGCAAATTATTATTTTTTCGAGACTGACAGTCAATGGTGAAAACAATTTTTATCTATTTTAGCGACTTCCAGTTTTACCTAGCGATGGACGTGCACCATTATAATTATTATAGCCAAAATCTAATGTAGGTATAAATAATAAAACAAAGCGAAATCCAGTTTTTTCTCTTAAAGGGAATTTTTAAGGAGGTAAACTGGGATGAACTGATTTATTCACATAGCATATTTTTCTGGTATTTATCGCGTACCTTTTGTTTTGCGGAAAATAAAACAAAAGGTACGCGATAAATACCCGATAAATATTCTTTAATATGTCAACAAATCGTGCAAGTTTAAAAAGTTTCACATAGCACCTACTTCAGATTTTATACGTAGGTAGGTACAGTCCAATGTATGTATACTGTAACCGAGAAATAAGCAGAGATTGTGTTGACGGATACGAAACCAGATAAATCTAATAAAAGAGCACATACCTCGATATTTTTTAGAAAATCATAACAATGTTAACGAATCAGTTATACAACCTGTAGATTGCTTGCAACAAATAATATCAAATACTACTGTAGTACCTAGTTAATAAACAATAGCAAATACTACTGTAGTACCTAGTTATTTAATTGTCGTTGTTTTTGTTATTCCAGGTTTTTATTTAAGAAAAGCAATATTTATTATGCCTTATGAATTTATAAAATGTTGAATAGATTAACTATCATTTAATTTAAAATTGTAAATGAATAATGAATTCTGAAATGAATAAAAATATATTTTACCAGATCATAGTGAGATACCCATTATTTAAATTTAAAGTATACCATCTTAATGCCATGTTTATTTATTTATTTAAGCACTTTATTTCACACATCTAAGATACAATAGCGTAGAAAAAGTGGGCATAATGCCTGTGGCGTTATCTACCTGCCAACCAAACATGGAAACTAAAAACAAAAAGGCGTGCTTTAAAATTTAGGCTAGATATAATTTTATTACAGATGAACTCCAACAATAAAATACTAAAGCTACAATGTATAGTATTTATATAAATTTATGTAGACAATAATTATATATTTTAGGTTCTGCTGAATACACCACCGAACTGATATCATCTTCGTATTGTCCTAACGAGGTGTGTCTGTGCAGCTCTCGCCTTTAAAATTAACTCACATAAAGGGCCTCTGTGCTGTTGGCTAGCGGCCCCATGCATCCCAAAGGACTGGGTCACTACTATATGGCCCGTGATTATGGAAATCAGATACATAATAAATACAATGAGATAGACTAATATACTAAACTACATATGTAGTTTGAGCTGTCATAATGAGTTTAAAAATAAATAGGTCAGCCTAAACCAAACACGACCTCACAAAAAGTCCTGTTGCCCAAACGTTAAAGGGAAAAAAAACATTTTGTGCCTTTTTTTGTATTTTACATTTAAATAATCATAATCAATTAATTTATTTGTAAAATTTATATGTTATATGGAAGAGCATCCTGACACAACTATATTTACTTACCTACTTAATAGGATGTCCTTTGAGTACATTTTTATTTTGAACAACATTTCAAATTTCAACTTACATAAACTGTGTTTTAATAAACTGCGATCAACAAGCTCCTCTCAACCGCAGTATGGCTAAACAAAGTTTAGTGGGGAGTAGTAGATTTACGTATGTGTAATGCTAATGAATAAAGTCTTGATGCGGGAAGAGTACCAGGAATTTCCCAAATGGCCTTTCTTCCAAAATCAAAATCAAAGTGCTTAATTCCTTTAGACCTACAGGACTCTTGGACACGTCACAAAATACAAGTTAAATAAGATATAAAAATGGGAAATAAAGTGATCACTTTGATTAATTGTTCACTTCAATCTTTTTTAGGTAAAGTAAAGAAGCCAACAAGAAACCTTTACCTTGTTAGATTGTTAGTTTTAGAGTTGGAGCATAACTCGTCCCAAACTTTTTTCTCATCTAGATAATCTGATATTTTATAGTAAGCATTTTTACAATGTATATTTTTGACAACTCGTTTTAATTTATTTATAGATAATTTTTGCAACTCACTTGGAATTTTGTTGTAGAAGCGTATACATTGCCCTTTAAAAGATACATTAATCTTACGTAGCCTAGTAGTGGGCACAGCCAGTTTGTTCTTATTTCTAGTACCTATTTAAATTATGTATATCGCTATTTTTAATGAACTTATTGATATTTTTATGAGCCACTACGGCGATGAAGTCATCCAAATGCTATTTTCGTCCTGGCCGATATCGACCACAACATTCGTTTGGCCCAATTAGATGGGGCCGGAGTGGCCCAAAACAACATGGGGCGAAAAGTAGTATCTATGACGAAAAATATTTACCAAAGGAACTTGTTGGTAAATATTTTTCGTCATAGATACTAATTATATTTCTCATAAAATCCGCGCATTTTTAACATCCCAATAATATCCTCTTTAACAACATAATAATATTAAATGTACATTGTACCTATTTGCTGCTTACTTAGATTAAGCAATTTAAAATTTTAATCGTAATTTTTCTATACTGATATTATAAGATATAATTGTTTGTTTGTTGGGATTGAATAGGTTCTGATACCACTGGACAGATTTGAAAAATTCTTTCACAATTATCTCTGATGAACATGGGTGATAGAATATTTTCAAAAAGTTAGGGATTTGTTCGTATAAAAACCTAAATAAATAATAACCGAGAATTTAATGTGTGTGTGTGTGTGTGTGTGTGTGTGTGTGTAAAAAAATCGAGTTTTTGTTAAATACCCATGCAAAGCTGCTAGTATGTTAAAAAAAGTTATACTCGATTCCTAAATAATTATTATACTATTTTAACGGGTATTAATCGCGTTTATTTATCTCTTTTTTTGTTAATTTATTTTTCACTGTGTGTAAAGTAAACCTGTTGAAACGTCGGAAAAAAACAATTAATACAAAAAGAGGTAAATTAACGCGATAAAAAATAGTACCTACTAATAATTATGTGTTCAGATCGAGTAAGTTTAAAAATATCGATTCCTAAAGTCCTTACTTAAAACAATGATTATTTTACTCCTCAAAGAGAATTTAACAAATCTATTGAAACGTGCTCTGCTAAATTACAGTAAAATCTCGATTAACACTAACTCAAATTATTATATTCTAAGCGGAAGTTCCAAACAGAATGAATAAAACATTGAAAACAAACCATTTATGCCATGCAGCAGTGAGAAACGAGACGTAGGTAGATCCAGACGAGTCTTGTAAAACCAGTTTTCGCCTAAAAGTGACCTTGGCTGTCTTATTTTAGTTTGGAGATAATAAAATTTTGCATCAGTTCGCAGATATCTATAACAGATCTTTAGGTGCTGTGTTTTATATTATCTGTGGTATTCTTGATCTTCATTTAACATAGTATAAAACAAAGTCGCTTACCGCTGTCTGTCTGTACGTCCCTATGTATGTTGTTGTTGTTACCCATAAAGTCCTAGTATTTCTAAACTAGCGGTCCGCCCCGGCTTCGCACGGGTATTTAACAAAAACTGATTTTTTCTTGCGTATCCCTAACTTTTTTGAAAATATTCTATAGGGAAAATTAAGGATGATTGTGAAAAAAATTTACAATCAGTAAAGTAGTTTCAGAGCCTTCTCAATTCAAACAAACAAACAAACAATAAAATCTTTCCTCTTTACAATATTAGTAGGTATATATATTTAAATCTATCACTTAACTTACAAAAGAACAACTATGGAATAAGCAACAGAGTCTGAGAATAATAAAGGATCGTTGCACTGTGGTACCCGCCGTGTGGTGCCGGCATAGAATGTCACCACCCCATCTCTTCCCGTGGGTGTCGTAAGAGGCGACTAAGGGAAACACACCGTGTGTGGGCAGCAGCGCTCTCTGCAGAACAACTCCACCGAACTGCGATCCCCAACCCGCATGCCCAGCGTGGGGATTATGGGCAATAACCCCCAAATAATGAATAATGCCATCCATGACGCTCTAGGCCTATGTCCAGCAGTGGACATATAGGCTGGTGATGTGATGTGAGTGTTATGTTGGACTGTACATGGTAATATATCTGTGTGCATATTTCAAATAAGTACATAGGTACTTTACATTCCAAACTACAATTTCATAACTACATTTATATTATTGTAGGTTTTCGTTCAGTTATGAATGTGTCAATGAGTGTCAATAAGATATGGCAAAAGACTACAAAGTCACGAAAGTCACCTATTAAAATATATAATGCTAGATTTTCCACAGAGCATCATTTAGGTGATGTCATATATATTTTACTCTGCATAGAAAACGCCCAGAACACTTGGGACAAATATCTGCAGAACGTCTCAACATTTGTCCCAAGGTGGGAAACGAACCCGCAACCCCCTACGTCGAAGATACTAAACAAATAAGTAAATAATGCTGGACAATTCACACAACATTATCTAGCCCCAAACTAAGCAGAACTTGTGTTATGGATACTAGAAAACTTATATAGGTAAGTACGTAATAATAACGAGTTCATAAATATATATTTTTTATTATACATAGAAAACGACCAGAACACCCTGTACAAATATTTGTCCCAAGACGGGAGTCGAACCCGCAATCACCTGCGTCGCAGGCGGACCTTCGCCTACCGCGCCACCGAGATCGTCCAATACTATACTGGGATGCATTCCAAGATATGTTTTCACTGTTCAAAAGTGAATGAGATACAAAGTCACATTATTCATTTGGCATTGGCATTGAAAAGTCAATAAGAGTCAAGTAGTTCGCGCGTTATGTTGTTTCCGAAATAGCACCAGCAAGTACCAAATTAGATGACATCTTTGGAGTGGTGCTAGGGGATTATGGCAAAACCCCCATTATTTAGGTCGTTAAAAAGTGGACGTGTATGTGCCGAGAAGGGGGGGTAAGGTAATTTAATACTTACTAATATAGGTGCCTACATACCTCCCATGCCCAGCGTGGGGATTATGGGCATTAACCCCCAAATGATAATGCCATCTTTGGCGCTCATTAGGGGAGGCCTATGTCCAGCAGTGGACTATTATAGGCTAGTGATGATGATACCTCCCTTACCTACCATATAGCATACCGTACTTACCATACCATGGGTTGATAATATCAATAAGAAGCAGTGTTGTATTATTAATTTCTGATACTACTATGCACGCGTATTATAACAATCTAAAAAAAAGCTAAAATTAATGTATCAAGTGAGCTTACTGCAAATTGTTGCAAAAGATTCTATAGGTAGCACCACTGATCCATCATCAGTACCACTCTGAAGCACCCCCAAGCGCTGGTTGCATTGCCATGTGATATGGCAATATTTAGCCGTGTGGTGCCGGCATAGAATTTCACCACCCTAACTCTTCCCGTGGGTGTTGTAAGAGGCGACTAACACACAGCGGGTGGCGGGCAGCAGCGCCTTCTGCAGAACAACTACACCGAACTGCGATCCCCAACCCGCATGCCCAGCGTGGGGATTATGGGCAATAACCCCCAAATAATGATGCCATCTATGGCGCTCATAAGGGGAGGCCTATGTCCAGCAGTGGACTATTATAGGCTGGTGTGGTGATGTTGTTGTTGATGTTGATGGCACTATTAATGGCGCTGCACACGCTAGATACCACCTACCCTATCAGCTCTCGGGTAACGCGTTGCTTCGACCAGTTCTTAGAAAACATAAACTGCGTAGGTACTTTCGAGAACTGCACATTTGTGCCTAGAGGTCCTCAGTCGCATCAGCCGCCCATCCCTCACGGATGCGCGCTGATAGATTGATATTTGATATAATGACATTTATATCAAATATTATATTGTCGTCACATTTATATATGTGACGACCACTGTGGCGCGGTAGGCGAAGGTCCGCCTGCGACGCAGGAGGTTGTGGGTTCGATTCCCGCCTCGGGTCAAATATTTGTACGATCTGCAGATATTTGTTCAGGGGTTCTGGTTGTTTTCTATGTATAATAAAAATATATATCTATTTATTAATATTATATGTATAATATGTATATCAGTCATCTAGTACCCATAACACAAGCTCTGCTTAGCTTGGGGCTAGATGATGCTGTGTGGATTGTCCAGCATTATTATTATTATTATTATAAGCATGAGTCCAACTCCCATAGGACTCTTGCTATCGTCCACGTTAACCATTAGGATAGGCGTTTTTTGGTCGCGTTAGTTGGAATAAAAGTAGTCTATAATGTTATTCTAGGTCCAGAAATTTATGAGTGTTCAGTTCAACTCGATCTATTCAGCAGTCAAAAACTCCAAAAGTCGCTACACAAACATGTGCAGAACGACACATATATTCGTTTTTATAATAAGTAGGGTTTTTGCAATTGTACATCCACACAGCTCGGCTGCATTGCCGTCGTCGGCTTAGTTACAAGCAATGACGCCAAGGGAGCATTAATCGGTTCACAAAACCGGCGGCAACGGCGGGAGTGATTAGATCTCTTCCCCGAAATCGTTAATTCCGCTTAGCAAATTTTCCATTCGCATTTTTCCCCACTCGAACTTTTACCCATTCTCCTTTTTTATCATTCATAAAGGCCGTCTTGTGCATCCACAATTTCACATAGCACGACATGCTACGTTGTCGATTTTTAAACATCCTCAACAACTGATAGCAATGCTGATGCTGAGCAATACCGTGATACATTGCCGGCCGCCATGGATCTCTCTAACGTGGTAACATTGGATTGAGTCCAGTTTTTCTATAACAGCACAAGTTCAAAACTGTTCCGCACATAAGCTATTTAACATAAAAATATTCACATGGATGGGAATTAGATTACGCCTAATACAAATATGGTAGCAAAATCCTCGCTTGCCACAATTGCAATAATTTCCGCCTGGACCTTAAATGGCTAAGTAAATGAGTCCGTAAGAGTGTACACATAAATATAATAATTCAGCTACCAGGCGGTCACTATTACATTTTGCCGAGAGCTTCCTTACTAACATTTGATATTAGAAGAGGCACTTTAGTATCCACCGCAAAAATAAATTTATCATTGGGTTTCAGTTCACAGCCTATTTGACCCATTAACTTGTAGCGCTTACCAGATTTGCTACGCACTATCTCACTTTCAGTCCCTAACTACATGACCTGTATTCTGTACCTGGGCAAATGATCGCGCGCATTGAGTCGAGTAGACTCGATGCGCGCGGTGGATCATTTGGGTGAGTTTACATTGCCGCTGGCGCAGATAGGATCTGTGACCCGAAGGGCCTCAGAGAGCGACCGAACTGCATACTCCGCCGTTGCAAATCGCCGCCGCCTCCACGACAACTGGTTTACATTCCGCCACTGCGGTTTCCACGCGCACCGCACAATGCTTTGTCCCACTCGCACCTCTAGCACACTCGATTCTCGCTTGGTAATCTCTCTCATATAACTCTACCGAAACCGTGGTAGTGGCCTCCACGTGCCAATTCATCGCTCGATTTTGTATGTTACTGAGTGATTGACCACTACCCGCTGTTGTTTTATTTGCTGAAGATTTCATCACTACAGGCGGCGACAAGTTTTTAACAGCTGATGTCTGAGACATGTTTATAGGTACATACTCAGGTAAGTAGTAGGGTCCACTATCTTCTTCCACGCTTGTTTCACGCAAATCAGGTCCTCTTTTCTATAAAAAAAAATCATTAGCTCTTGAAAAGAAGATTAATTAGTAATACGTGTCTAACTCCAAGCCCTCCTCCTCCCGTATAAGTTGTTTTAACGTTGTATCCAGAGATTTTGTCATTTTCTATAATTCTCCTCAAAAATGTTGTAAAAGTGTTGTGTTGTGAGTAGTTCTTATATTAATTATTTTTAGGTTAATAAAATTAATAATATTTTAAGTCATGTCAGTTATTATATAGAAAGAAAGAGAACATAACAAACAGAAATAGACAGGTTGCATTAGATCTGAGTTTCCCAAGTATTATTTCTCTGATTTTGGATGAATAATGAACGATTAGCGAAACAACTTTTCAAAACATGCAACTTTTGCGAACAGAAAGTGCTGCTCTGGTGATTTATGCATATTTTTAAATGTCCTATATTTTTAATCATAATAAAAACTGTTTCAAAATTAAAACTTGAGCAGATAGCTATGAACTAGTACAAAAACAAATATCGTTTTTGTATTGAGTGACTTTAAAAATAGATATCTACATTTTAAATAATGAATACTATTCATAGGTTCATGGATTAAATGTCAAGAATATATATTTTTTAATTCCTTTATTATTTTTGGGACTTTGAGTCAAAAATAATCTTACAGCTATGTAATGTCAAAGTACCCTACTCGCAAGTTGGTTTGCTAATATTAGACATTTTCATTTATTTTTATAAGTCGCGCATTAAAGTCACCTTAGATATTTGAATGCACCGTATGCATATGCGTATAAGTATTAATAATATCTTAAGGTTAAATATCTAACATCACCAGCCTATAATAGTCCACTGGTAGACATAGGCCTCCCCTAATGAGCGCCATAGATGGCATCATTATTTGGGGGTTATTGCCCATAATCCCGACGCTGGGAATGCGGGTTGGGGATCGCAGTTCGGTGTAGTTGTTCTGCAGAAGGCGCTGCTGCCCGCCCCCCGCTGTGTTTCACGACACCCACGGGAAGAGTTGGAGTGGTGAAATTCTATGCCGGCACCACACGGCAAATATCTAAAGGTAAGTTATAACATAAGTCGATATTAGTCCCTAGTATGTTCTTGATGGAAAAAGAACACTTCGGTACTTAAGTTAACTTACCCTGGAACGGCAATGGAATGGGCGGCTTTATCGCCATTTTAAGTGAACCGAAAAACCTTATTATTTTATAAATGAGCCATAAATTTCCTGATTATTTCATAAATAGATCTAAAAATAAACACATCTCACATAATAAATTAGTTAAATCACATTTTATTGGCAATAAATTCTTATTCTATAAAATTACCTACATGAGTATATTATTGGATATAAATTAATCGAATTGAAGACGAGTTGATGAAGATGACAGATCACAAACAATGATGAAGTTATTTTAATTTGGGCAAAACACCTCTTAAATGCGAGGTAATGCCAAAATGTGACATGTCACCCTATGTACTCACGTCTTCAATTACGATCCGTTGACCATGAAACATTTCCATGCGCTGTTGCCATTGAGAAAATAGAACAGCGTATTTGAACTATTTATTTTCACATTTTATACATTCATTCAGCATGAAGCGGCACAATCACTTGTTGATTTTCAGCTGCACGGATCCGTTCTTGAAGACATTATACCGATCCACACTCTCTTCATTGCGAAGGTGGAAATAATAGCTTCGTATCACCGTTAGGAAGTAGAAGAACACAACTGTAAAACAGAAAAAACAAATGAATAATGCTGAAACTTTCAAACTGAGATTGGTCATTGGTAACCAATCTCATCACATCATCGTTCTGCGACGATAGCGAAGCCATTGCCATTGATATCGCTTTCACTATAGTAATTTATGACGGGATGTGCGTGCGGTGTGTTTTGCACAGAGAGATTAATGGTTTCAACCTAGACACGCGTCCCTCCATCTGTAGCTGCTTCATCCCATTTTAAGTCGTTTTAGAAATTATTTTAATAATTCTAACGATCAAACCAAAAACCCTTAAAAAAGCTTTTATAAAAGTAATTCATTGAGAAGCCGGTTAATATTTTTATGCGATCTAAACACATTAAATAAACGCGATAAATACCCGTCAAAATAGTACTAATTTGAAGCAGGTCGGTACTAAATAGTTGGAGTCAGAATATAAATCAAAAGTTTATTTTTATTACGTAAATACACTCCATTTAATGACCTGACGAAGATTTCAGAGGCAAGATGGACGCTATTTCAGATGTTTTCCAGTGTATTCAATATTGTAATCCAATGTGGTATTTATGTTAATTAGTGTTCGACTGCTACCAAACGAAACAGGTGGTTAATCAACTTCATGAAATAGAAAACGAAAATTGTTAAGTTTGTTTTAATTAGACTCAAATATGTGGCTAACAGACGCTTCCGACTGGTATTGATATAGAACAGTTTAGCTGCCTGTAGTTTGTTTGAAACAGTCTGCAGCTAGCGAAATTCTATAAGATCCTTTCAGCCATTTTGTCGTTGAAAAAGTGATAGATTTAACTACTCTCGGATAGTTGATGTGAACGATGCTTATCAACAAAAATACCACATGAAAATGGTGCTTGCAAAAGACATAAACGCTCACGTATGCCACAAATAAGAATCGTTATTGTTGAAACGGCATTGTTGGTCCAAAAGTAATAGGTAATTAAATGGGAGTGAAGCTATAAAACGACATTTTCCACGTGCGTAGTGGGAAAAGGCCCGCCAGAAACAGAATTCGCAGGTAGGCTTGCCGTTGCGGAACAAATGCGATGCAGATATTTGTTTTCGGTCCATGGAAGACGTGATTGTTTGTATGGACTACATAGGCTACGAAACTACATGACCGATGTGAAATTCTTACACCATCCTACTCCCTAATGAACATAGGGCATAAAATATTTTCAAAAATGTAAGGGATATGAAAACTTTGTTAATGTAAAACAAAGTGGTTGCGTGGGCGTGAAAAAATTAAATTTCTTGTGATTTTTGTTAAATGCCCTCTAGTAATAAAAAATAATGCTGGAAAATTCACAGAGCATCATCTAGCCCCAAGTTAAGTAGAGCGTTATAGAAACTAGATGGCCCAAGCGGAGAAGAGGTGTATTTTAAACATGCTACAAACGTCGTCATCAACATACTCTCCACTGCGCTTCAGTGGATAGCACCGATCGGAGAGTTGCCATAGTCATATTTGTACATGAAGAGTACAAAGAAAGATCAGGAGATGTCAGCTGTGTTGCGAGCTGGTGACGTCACGCAGCGGAGACTGCATTTCCTCAGTTTTTTGTTATTATAGTGCATAATCCCTCGCACTTGAGATAATCCTTAGGAAACTAAATAATAATTTTCCGAAATTTTTTAATTTTGGCGCAACTTAAGCCACGACCTCTGTAAGTACGCGTGCGCTAAGAAATTAAGTATCTGACTAGTCGTTATTTTTTGGAACTCCCTTCGGACTAACGCGCCGTAAGCTCCACCTACTGGGGAAAAATAGAAGTTTATCCAATCCTGTTTAAAGGCAGTTTCATAAAGGCTTTGCCAAACAGAACGCGTTATTAGACACAGCGTTATTAGTTACAGAGCGGCGGCGTTAGCCGTACGCAACGATTTATCGCTGTGTGACAGTAGAGTACCGTCATAGTACAACACAGTTCGGCGCTATAGCGCGGCGTCAATTAACGCCCTGACGCGGCGGAATAACGCGTTCTGTTTGGAAAAGCCAAAAAACAGAAAGAGAAAAAAGAAAAAAACTATAAGAGTTTTCGTTGACTGCTTTACATTAAGTGTCCTAGAGCGAATCAAAAATGAGAGATTCAGATTCAGATTCAGATTCAATAACTTTATTTCTTTAGGCTTACAAAATAAGCACTTAGACAAGTCAAATTTCAAACAGATAATTATTAAAATAAGAAACAATTAGTTATTGATTTCTCTTCACTTCAATTTTTTGTCCACTAGTGGAAGAAGTGAAAAAGAAACCACTAGTACATTCATATAAAACTTATGAGAGAAAAGACTTTTATAGCATGGTTTATAGCTGAGGCTTGAAAGATAATAATAGTTTGAATAAAAACTACTAGCCATCAAGTCTTATGTACCAAGTTACTATAGCAAAAATTTACAACCCTAACTTTTTGAAAATATTCTATAGCCTAAGTTCATCACAGAAAATTTAGGATTCTAATGTTGAAAGAGTTTTTCAAATTAGTCCATTAGTTTCGGAGCCTATTCAATTCAAAGAAGCACCCAAATCTTTCCTCTTTATAATATTAGTTTAGACTGCTGTAATTACCATGAGAAAGCAGTTCCAAGGCCAGCGTGGTCCATTGCCAGGCTCCGAAGACCTTGGCCATGACGTGAGCGTATCTCATGATGGTGATGATGCAGAGGAGAATCCTCAGGATGTAGAAGATGAAACCTCCCACGTAGAACATCTGGATCTGGTCTTGGATTTTCTGGAAATAGAAAAATATTCTGTAGAAAAATATTAAGTAAAGCACAATTTTCGTTGTTTTATAAATAGTTCATTGTTACCCTAGGGTTGGAAGTAACTTATTTGGAGCTGGAGCGTAGCGATTGCGCCAATAGTTCGAGGGACTAAATAAACTACTGTCACCCGAGGTTAACACTGTGCTTTTCATTACAAATACAAGGAAGTATAAATAAAAACGCAAGTTTGCTAAAGATAAATGAGTGAATTTTATTTTACATAAACTAACAACTTAGGTGAAGTGTTATTGGTTTTCCACTACTGCTTTAGCCTCTTCTTTTATGAAATGACACATTGACGATTTTGGGGTCAGGGAAATCTACTTTTCTCAGCAATAACAAAACATTTGGAATTCATATTTTATGTCCTGAATTCGTCATGTTTTTACTTCAAATTGGTAATTGGTTTTCACGATTGGTTATTACAGCAGAAAAAAAATCCCAAAAACTGCTCCATAAAAACATAGATTCTCACTTTACAGGTGAACGGAACCGATTTATGCCTCTAAATTTTCTGCACAGATTAGTCTACACCCTCTTTACAAAATGGTAATTGGATTTTACATAATTATCAATAGTTTTTATTTTAAACGAGAATTCCCGTTCTGGCGCTTACGACTTTTACTTCCAAGCTAGCTCTGGCGTCACTTTGTATGCAGACGGCCCCCCTTCAGTCCGCTTCGGACCATTGTCAGCGTCGGACCTGTGTCAATCGATTTTCCGCGCACTAGTATATAATATCGTCAATATTATCCTCTGAGTAAAGTGTTTAAAATAGGGAAAATTTCTAAAATGAAGATGAAATCTTTGTATATTGAAAAATGTAAAGAAATGGTCAAGAAAAGGTAAGTAAATGTCATACCTATTATATTTTTCACTCGCACTAGGTTTATCAATTATTGTTTTATTTATAAGTAACTGTTTTTGTTCTGTGCTGTAACTGGGTTGTGTCAATAAATGTTTCTCTATCTCTATCTCTATCTCTATCTATCTATAACATTCTAGGAAACAATTGTCCGAACAAAGAAAAAACATGGAGTCGTCTCTAGGTTTAGGCGAAACTGAAACGATGACAAAAGATTCTTTAGAAGGGTATAATGTATTATTTAGATAAGCCAATTCGTGATCCGGAGTACGTGCACAGTACACATATACACTGTGGTACGTGGTTGCACATAGCAAGGAAAATTGTGCGTCAAATCTATACTAATATTATAAAGAGGAAAGATTTGATTGTTTGTATGTTTGTTTGTTTGTTTGTTTGTTTGTTTGTTTGAATTGAATAGGCTCCGAAACTACTGGACCGATTTGAAAAATTCTTTCACCATTAGAATCCAAAATTTTCCGTGATGAACATAGGCTATATAATATTTTCAAAAAAGTTAGGGATCCGCATGAAAAATTCAATAATTGAACCGTGCGCTGTATATTCAACCTCTTTTTCTATTATGGCGCGTCAGAATAGAAAAAGAGGTTTAATATACACGGTGCTTGCTTTTTCTCTACGGCCAGTGTCAGTTATGGAGTGTCGAGTCAATGTCAAAAATCCCAATGCTGTTAGAAAAAGTAAGGGATCCGTATGGAAACTTTGAAACCCATCGTGTTATTGTGTATAATTTCTGAAATTTTTGTTTAATACCCGTGCGAAGCCGGGGCGGGCCGCTAGTATTATTAATATTTCAGAAGAACCAAAAGACAAAATTCTGATACAGTTGCTGACACTGATAAAACTGCTGAAGTTGACGATTTTGCTGACGCAGACGATATTGCTATTGTAGATAGTTCAGATTATGTTATGGCTTTTTCAGAATATTGACTGCAAAATACCCACTATGTCCTCAATAATTGGATAACTTATTGAATACTTAAATTATAATCAGTCTCGAAATTTAAACGATAATTATATTAGCAACGAAATTTATTAAACACATGACACCACTTCTTACTTTTGGTTTTACTTATATTATGTCAGAACAGAATATACCAAAGTCGAATAAGAGTGGAAGCAGTGAATAAAATCAGGCGTTTGTATGTAGGTCTAGGTATATAAGTTTGTATGTAGTAGGTATGTTCACTTTCTAATGTTCATCATACAATGTTTGACCTGATGCGAAAGACGCAAAAGTTGAAACCGCGACACAGGCGTCGTCAAATAATGTTTTTTATTAGACCTCCTAAAAATATCAGCTCCCCTATAAAAGTATAAAATATTCAAATGGATATAAAATATAAATAAAGGTAAGACGACTCCATGACGTCTATGTCCCAGCGCCCGATGTCAAACCGCGTCACATGGGGGCGTGGTTCCCGATTTCAAATAATTGTTTATCAATGCGTCACCTTAAGGTGACGCATTATATATAGGGGTGCTGTGACCACCACCCTCTTCCAGCAGGCAGGGAGCATTGCGGCGAGCGAAGCGAGCTGCAATGCGACTAATGGAACAGCACGGTGAGCGAAGCGAGCCGTGCTGTGACCACCACCTTCTTCCAGCAGGCGGGGAGCATTGCGGCGAGCGAAGCGAGCTGCAATGCGACCAAGGGGAACAGCACGGCGAGCGAAGCGAGCCGTGCTGTGACCACCACCCTCTTCCAGCAGGCAAGGAGCATTGCGGCGAGCGAAGCGAGCTGCAATGCGACTAATGGAACGGCACGGTGAGCGAAGCGAGCCGTGCTGTGACCACCACCTTCTTCCAGCAGGCGGGGAGCATGCGGCGAGCGAAGCGAGCTGCAATGCGACCAACCGTGCTGTGACCCCCACTCTCTTGTATGAGGTGGGTCGGATTGCGGTGAGCGAAGCGAACCGCAATTCGACAACTGTCACACTGCAAGGCGAGCGAAGCGAGCCTTGCTGTGTGACCAAACACCCACATTTATGGGTATCGTTTTCGACTAAATCAAACACGTAGATTACGAAAAAGATGTCCATTTTCCAATCCAAGATGGCTGACAGTTTACTATCGCAGATTTTACACATGGATAACGATTTCCATCAAATCAAAGACGTTTTAGGTTATGAAAAGTTACAACTCCTACGACGATAAGGCCGCCTAAGGCGAAGCACAACCCCCGAGCTGCTTGCAGCTCGGGCACATATACCCTCTAGTTTTGTTATAATAGTTGTATGTCATTTCCATGATCACGGCCCGTATAGTGACACGTTTCTCTGAGGGCCATGCGTGGGGCCATAGCGTACAGAGGCCCTTTAAGAGAGTTAATTTTAAAGGCAGGGCTACACATAGAGGGTACAATATAATATACCCTAAGATAATATCCTCCAATCATAGACTATTGCAAAGGTAAACGAAAGGATAAAAACCTTGTGATGGAAGTTAAATGGACTGGGTGTTGTCGTTACTCACCAACAGCTTGCCACAAGGTGCCCTGCGGGCAATAATTATTGTAGTTATTATTTATTATATGGGAATTGTTTAAAAAAATACTTTAGAATTCATTTACATTTTAAAATCTAGACTAAAACAACACTTTAACCAAAATGGTGAACAGCACTTGAAGACGTCGCATTTACTCTTATTATCTAGGCGAACAAAATTGACAGCAGAACTACTTGTTTTGTGCTGAGTCAGTTAAGTTGAGTTGTTCCGGTCTGATACCCCTTGTTGTGATCCACCAGGGGGATCGTCATTATTTAAAATAAGTTTGCTACCGGTCCCTGCAGAACTGGACCTAGCTGGATGACGACATTTCCTGTTTAAAAAGATAAATTTAAATAATGCTAGAACAATAAACAACTAAGATAATCAAGAAACGTTTTAAAAAGCAATAGAGACGCAAATTTTTACGAGCAGACAAACCTTATGGTACTATGTAATGGTGTCGAGCTCATCCCATAGATAAAGAGTTTAGATAAGTGGTACAAATCACTGCGTACAACACGACTTTGTATGGCTTCTTTCAGATGCAAATGGCTGTATTAAATTTGCAATTTAGACCTTGATAACGGCTGAACATTGGGGGCCGAGGTATAGACGCGTAGATTATTGGAAGGCGTTGTTCGACCAACAGTTTTGCTTTTAATCTGAATTCTATTCAAGTTTTGGGCCCGGGTGATCGTGTGTAAAATCTTCAGTATTAGTTTTATTCATTACTAGCGGCCCGCCCCGGCTTCGCACGGGTATTAAACAAAAATTTCAGAAATTATACACACTAAAACGATGGGTTTCACAGTTTTCATACGGATCTTTACTTTTTTTTAACAGCGTTGGGGTTTTTGACATTGACTCGACATTCCAAAACTGACACTGGCCGTAGAGAAAAAAGCAAACACCGTGCGCTATACAACCTCTTTTTCTATTCTGACGCGCCATAATAGAAAAAGAGGTTGAATATACAGCCCACGGTTCAATTATTGAACGTTTCATGCGGATCCCTAACTTTTTTGAAAATATTATATAGCCTATGTTCATCACGGAAAATTAAGGATTCTAATGTTGAAAGAATTTTTTAACTCGGTCCAGTAGTTTCGGAGCCTATTCAATTCAAACAAACAAACAAACAAACAAACAAACAAACAAACAAACAAACAAACAAACAAACAAACAAACATACAAACAAACAAACAATCAAATCTTTCCTCTTTATAATATTAGTATAGATATAGATATATATAGGGGAGCTGATATTTTTTGGAGGTCCTATATCGATAAAAAACATTATTTGACGACGCCTGTGTCGCGGTTTCAACTTTTGCGTCTTTCGCATCAGGTCAAACATTGTGTGATGAACATATAAAGTGAACATACCTACTACATACAAACTTATATACCTAGACCTACATACAAACGCCTGATTCTATTCACTGCTTCCACTCTTATTCGACTTTGGTATATTCTGTTCTGACATAATATAAGTAAAACCAAAAGTAAGAAGTAGGTGTGATGTGTTTAATAAATTTCGTTGCTAATATAATTATCGTTTAAATTTCGAGACTGATTATAATTTAAGTATTCAATAAGTTATCCAATTATTGAGGACATAGTGGGTATTTTGCAGTCAATATTCTGAAAAAGCCATAACATAATCTGAACTATCTACAATAGCAATATCGTCTGCGTCAGCAAAATCGTCAACTTCAGCAGTTTTATCAGTGTCAGCAACTGTATCAGAATTTTGTCTTTTGGTTCTTCTGAAATATTAATAATATTTGACGCACAATTTTCCTTGCTATGTGCAACCACGTACCACAGTGTACATTATAGACAGTGTGGAAACTACCTACAAACGCTCGAAACGGCTCACTCACACAAGCATGCGCATCTACGAGAGCTCTAATGCTATGTTCACATGCGCGCGTTCAACTCGACATTCAACGTGCACATTCACGTTCACGAGCGTGTGAACAGTACGCCCGAGCCCGTAAACGCGCCCGTGAACGTGAATGCCGCGAACCGGGCGAGTGGCGGTTTTTTGGCAAAGTTCAAAGGATGAATGTGCGGGCGCCCGGTGACTGTTCACACGCGTGCGGCGCGCGGCGCGCCGGCAGTCAGTCTTTCTCGCGCTTTCGTGACTTTTTGTGAACTTTTATCATCCACCACCTTCTTCTTTGTCTTTTTCTCCGTCGTTCATCATTTTATATATATATAGCTAGAATGAGAATATTTTATACAAAAATTCCTATAAAGAATTCCGACGTGTCGTAGTAGACGCAAGTACTTTTATGTGAATCATTTGTAATAATTAAGATTGACATATTAAGAAATGTTTTTTTAATTGCTAAGTAGAAATCACATGCATTTTCGGATTGAAACACGGTACGGTTTGCAGCCGCTCATGAGCGTTGCCCACGCGCATTTTTTATTGTCGCCATACCAAATTCCAAGCAAACATTGATTATTTTTGTAGATATGCAATTGATCTTGCACTTGAAAATAACAAACCGATTTTTGTTAATTACTTCTTCTGAATTTTTGTTTTTTTTTATAAAAATGCATTTTGTTCTGCTGATCTAATTGCGTCTCAGTCTGAAACATAAATAAAACAATAATTATAATATGTTATGATTAAATTATTAGCATTCCAGGTCATGTAATAAAATATCGTAATAATATACAAACTTTCTATTGTTCTAGGAGTATTTTGTTCAAAATAACATGAAAGTGTATTCTGAACCCTTGGAGCCGTCCTAAAAATACTATTATTAGTAAACTTCACCAAAGACTGTGATGGATTTGCCCAGCATTGCGCCATCATAAAAGATAAAAAAATAACAAAAAGTCGCTTTTTTGAACAAAAAAAAAAACTTACGTGAGCGTCACATTTTCTAGTTCTGCATAAGACGATGACATTTCTTGTCTTCTGCAAAATAAAATTCTAGTCACGAATTATTATCATGAAGTCTCGGTGTGCTAAATAATACATTATACCCTTCTAAAGAATCTTTTGTCATCGTTTCAGTTTCGCCTAAACCCAGAGACGACTCCATGTTTTTTCTTTGTTCGGACAATTGTTTCCTAGAATGTTCATGTTAGATTTTTATTTTGTAGGTAACCGCGTAGGAATAAATACTAAATAAAGTTTATAAGTTATTGATAATTACTTATAAATAAAACAATAATTGATAAACCTAGTGCGAGTGAAAAATATAATAGGTATGACATTTACTTACCTTTTCTTGACCATTTCTTTACATTTTTAATAATATAATAATAATTAATAATAATAATATATATATTAAAATAATTAATAAAATATATACATTAAAATAATTAATAAATAATATATATATTAAAATAATGAATATTAAATAATTAATAATATATATATTTTGATAATATTGACGATATTATATACTAGTGCGCGGAAAATCGATTGACACAGGTCCGACGCTGACAATGGTCCGAAGCGGACTGAAGGGGGGCCGTCTGCATACAAAGTGACGCCAGAGCTAGCTTGGAAGTAAAAGTCGTAAGCGCCAGAACGGGAATTCTCGTTTAAAATAAAAACTATTGATAATTATGTAAAATCCAATTACCATTTTGTAAAGGGGGTATAGACAAATCTGTGCAGAAAATTTAGAGGCATAAATCGGTTCCGTTCACCTGTAAAGTGAGAATCTATGTTTTTATGGAGCAGTTTTTGCGATTTTTTTTCTGCTGTAATAGGTAACCAATCGTGAAAACCAATTACCAATTTGAAGTAAAAACATGATAAATTCAGGACATAAAATATGAATTCCAAATGTTTTGTTATTGCTGAAAAAAGTAGATTTCCCTGACCCCAAAATCGTCAATGTGTCGTCTTAAATCCATTATTTGTATCAGATGAACACATTGTAATACAAAGAAAACTTTTAACACGAGAAATCAAATGAAGATCGAATTGCCGCGTTCAAATTGATTTTGATTTCAGCTTCGAGACGGTTTAGCACTGAAAACGAACTTCGGAGCCGACTTAGCTCATATGCATGCTCAATTGGGTCGAGATCAGGACTTCTTGATGGCCAAGCCTTCATGCTGATACCAACCTTCTGAGCCGTGTGTGTGTGTGTGTGTGGCATCATTATCATCATCAGCATCAGATTTTCAGATTAGACAATAACTTTATTTCTTTATGCTTACAAAATAAGCACTTAGACAAATTAAATTTCATACAGTCAATTATTAGAAAAAAAGAAAGAAAAAAGTTGTTATTGATTTCGCTTCACTTAAATTTTTTGTCCATTAAAAGTCATTGCCATTTTAAAAGTATTTCTTAGTTTCGTAGGCCAGTAGGTATCTACATTATATACTCTATAATAATATAATAAAGTGGTAAGATTTGATTGTTTGTTTGAATTGAATAGGCCGAAATTACTGGACCGATTTGAAAAATACTTTCACCATTAGAATCCTAAGCTTTTCTTGATGAACATTATGCTATGAATTATTTTCAAAAAGTTAGGGTTCCGTATGAAAAAATTAAATTTATTTAAGCCGGGGCCTAAGCTGTACCTAACATAAATTTTGTGTTAGTCACTTATTTTGAGGATTACCTTATGGAGGCCATGAACCAAGGCCAATGTGATGAGTAACTCAAACACCATCAGAAGCAGGCTCAGGCTGAGGATCAGCTTAGAGAACTCCAGGTCATCGTTCATCAGCACCAGCCTGTGGTTGGAGCTGTCCGTCAGCCTCGAGCTTACTCCGGAGACGTGGACACAGCCGATGATGAAGTGGATGGACTGGATAATCTGGAAATCGGGAGAAATATATAAACAAGAGTCTGCAGAGAACTCATTTCTCTGCTGGCCTACAGCTTAAAGGCTTTTCTTTTCTCTCTCTCTCTACACCTAGATAGGCTCATGCCTTTTTACATCTTACGTTCTAAAAAGGGCAATAATTAAGGTATCATAAGAAAGTATAAAGGGATCCGTCAGCGACAATTCGGCCCCCCTGAAGGGGACAGTTGAGCCAAAATCCGCCTCAACGTCAACCTATCGCTAGCGTCTTCGCACCTTACAAATATTTCACAAAGCGGCACAAAATTACAAAATGAGTGTGATAGGATTTTAGTTTTAAGAATTGAATAACATAAAAGTATTTTACATTTCACTTATAGAGACTGCACCATTCAAATCAAATCAAATCAAAAATGCTTTATTGTACACCAGAAATGGAACACAACAAAAGACATTACAAAAGACAAGTACAATGGGCGGCCTTATCACTTAGAAGCGATCTCTTCCAGGCAACCATTGTTCATTAAATTAGAATTTAGAAAATCTGCTTAGCAGGGTTATCTCTTATTCTGCCTTATATCAATAGAAAAAGATAGGAAATAACAGTGCTATATTTTATAATTAATGTAATGGGCGTACGTCATTACAATTTGTAATGATACCTGTACATGTACAATATATTTAATAAATAAATAAATAAATAAATTTTATAATACTTACGACTTGAGGAAAATAAAAATCTATAACTAATGTTAGTTATAGATTTTTATTTTCCTTGGATCAATGAATGCAAACGTAAATCTCTAACCATAATTGAGGGTAAGTTTTTGTTTATTGTGGTTCTCAGTTGCGAACTTGCGAAGTGATGGTGACTGTATTTTGCACAAGTGAGTGTGTGTGTGCAAAGAGTTGTACCAGTTGCTGTATCGAGAGATAGCTGTGTTCGAGTCTACTTTCGTGATATAGGTGTTATAGACATTTTTATACTTACTAGATGCAAGTATGCGATGATGAAGCTACCCGCCCTCAAATCAACGCAGAGGCAGCACTTGTTGCAGGTCCCCAACATTTTGGAACTGGAACGGGAAAGTTTGGTAATAATAATTACTGATGATTTCCTAGCCGAATCTTCGGCCTCAGCGGCCAATCTCAACGGAGCCAGCAGCCTTATTGTCTAACTTGAAATCCATTACCACTGGGTCTACAACCTTGAAGTTCACTGTAGATAACACCGACAACATTCTGACTGCAGAATGTTGACGGTATTATCTAAGGTATTCAACTGGTCTTCAGTGTCAGCTATTTACACAATACGAGTGTGACAATCGAAGTCCAGGCTAGGTTTGAAATGGAAAAATGAAGCCGATTACGATTACCAGTTGAGTTAGACAATAGTGCCGCAGGTGCGCATTATTGTGCGCTAGTGGTGCGCAAATGCAGTACACTCTATTCACTCTCGTAATCCTATGGGACAGACTAAAACGACCCGGTAGAGGTCTGGAATACGTTGGTTCTGCGTCTGAGGTAACTCTATTCACTCTCGTAATCCTATGGGACAGCCTAAAACGACCCGGTAGAGATCTGGAATACGTTGGTTCTGCGTCTGAGGTAATTAGTAGTTTGCGTGCTCGTAACGTGCACAAGTGAGGAGTTCATGCAAAAATACTGTTTTATGTTACCAATTGTCGCATCAACGCAGGTCTTCGTATGCCTATACGCCGCCGCGCCGTATGACAGAGTCCTATATTGTAAATTATGTAGAAGATATTGACCTATTCGCGAATAGCACAGGAAATTTTAAAAAGTTATGTCCATAACTCTATTTGCTTATACAATTTTCATGCGGAGCTACCTAATTTTTTCATCACGGAAAAATTAAGGATTCTAATGGTGAAAGAATTTTTCAAATCGGTCCAGTTGTTTCGGAGCCTCTTCAATTCAAACAAACAAATCTTTCCTCTTTATAATATTAGTATAGATATACGAAGATTTCTTCTTAGGAACCACGTCGTCGATTTTAGTAACAGAAAAACTGTAGGTATTCAAACATTTAAAAAAAACTTGTACTTTGGACGGGAATTGAACCCAGACTAATTGAAAAATAAAATTCATACTATTTATATTCAAATTCTATCGATTGTGTAGTCCTTGAACTGTAAATGTTACTGTAAAGTATATTGTTTTATTTTAGTAAGTTTTGGAACTGACCATAATTATGACACGTTTAGGTAATCCTACTGTAACGTTATCTTCAGCTTCAAACGACTGACATTCAGTGACAAATTCTGTACACTTCTTCTCCTATTTTGGGAATAGCAGTAGGCAGCGTTCCCGAACCTCCCGATAAAACGGGAGATCTACTGATTTCTAAACCTATCTCCCGATCTACCGTAAAGCGATCAAGTTCTCCCATTTTTTACCCACAAAAAAATATGAATGCATCCATTGAATTTTTAAATAAGCTTAGAACGCACCTTTAACAACACAAGCCGATGGCAGGGGATTTACCGGGCCGAACGAATTGTATGTTTGCTTGCACTTGTACGTCACTGAGCGTTGTGGTAAAATGAACAAATGAAATATTGTGATCTCTCTCTCTCGTACAAATTTTGTAGAGTGTAATGTAATCTGTTTCATATTGTAAACGAAGTAGATAGATGTATGATGTATGTAGACATCGCAATTAAGCAAACTGTGTTTTCATGTTGGTTTTATTTAAAGAAGATTTTAAAGTGCTGTTTAGAGGATTTCGAAGTGCTGTTTAGAAAGTTATGTCAAGTTCAATAAAGACTGGTGATGGTTCGCCAAAATTTCCCATTTTGGTAAAATTTGTTTTTGACATATTTACTCTACCTCATTCTTCGGCTAATGTAGAAAGGATTTTTTCAAGCATAAATTTATTGAAAACGAAGCAAAGAAACAGACTTTCATCTTCTTCAATTGAAGGCCTTTTACATACCAAACGCCATATGGACGGTGCTAGTTGCTTCGATTTTAATATTGACAAAAACATGTATATTAATATGTCAAAAGAACGTTGGTATGACAAAACTGATTGAATTTTCTTAATAAATCTGTACAAAAGAGCTTTATTTTTATTTTATTTACAACTTTGAAAAACTCCCGTTTTCTACCGATATTTTGTCCACATTTCTACCGTATTATTTTTCTTTGGTTTGGTAACACTGGCAGTAGGCCAAGCACGGGGATTGTTCTCTAGGGTAGAATAGACAATAATGACATCGCATCGCCATACATTGCATACATTATTGAAGTTGAAAAAAATAATTTCAAACAATTTACGCATTCGATGACAAAGTGACGTAATTTTCTCTATTCTACCTTAGACAAGAAAGGCCGTGCTTGCCCTACTGTAGTTCTTTATCTACCTTCTTACTTGTTTCCCACAAATACTTACCCAATTTTAATAAAAAAATAGTCGTAGGCATAAAACAGGTTATTCTTGTTATCTTCTTATATTTTCGTTTTATAAACATCTACCTACTAATGATTACCAACCCACTAATAAATTGTAAATTCCTAATTTTTTCAACGTTTTAAGAAAAATAGTTGTTAATGATTTTTGGGAAATATCCGTAGAGATAATAATCTGATTTCTGCTAGAAGAAAACTCTTTTCATTCAGGGTAAGGCTCAACTATGTACACACCCTTTTAGTTTAAGGTCATTTTATGTGTTTTGATGCGTGCACAAATAATAAAACAATAGTCGTGTTCCCTTATTAAATATTGTTAATCGTGTATTTTCATGTCCTTTTGGAATAATAGATGTTAATCAAGTAAATTGGTAATACAAAATCAACAGCCCTTATATACTATACTATATATTGAATACCAAACTTACGGCTAAAAAAATCTAACAGTCTATGATGTACAAACACCATTACAGATTTGTGGAGTTTTAAATAAAAATGTTTTTAAAGTTTCTACCAGTTTCGTACGAGTATGTTAAAAGGTACGAGTAGGTACGAGTATAATTGTAGAATATCAAATTATATCAATTACTGTAATTATGTACTCAATCTACAAAATAATCATCTGTAGATTGATAGATATCAACTATAACGATAGGTAGGAAGTACCTACCTGCTATAACGACCTTTATGTTTCTTTAACAAGGGAATATAACATTTTTATGTTATGCGTACCATTTTGTTTTTATTTTTGACGAAGAAATGTTTTCCTGTCTACCTGTTTACTCTACATTTATGGTGGAATAAACAAAGTTCTTTGTTTTTCCCAGTTTTTGCAGCTTTTAAGTGTTTCTTTTAATTTAATATTAAATCTCTATTGGACAGATTTTATCCTTAAAACATCTTTAATGCTCCCGCTGCTACTATTATAAAAATTTTATATGAATCTTAGGATTAGGTTTATTCAGCCAGGTTATTCCATTCAACCATGTCGATACTAGATTATTCCATTTAAAATTTTGGATTCTTGCTAAATCTATTATGACATTTTTTTTAAATCCTGTACAAATCAATGATACTTTCGTCTATATGCAATATTTTCTAAACAATGTTCAAATCAGAAAAAGTGTAAATAACCAAGTTTTGAAAAGACCTCCTAATATAAAAAAAAAACATTTTTACAATACAATACGTTTTCATGGGTTGGTAGAAAATGGTTTACAGTTCGCGGCAAATTACTTTTCTGATATTATATTCCTACAGCAAAAAAAAAATATCACTTAAACTGTCCAAGGTCCTGACACACTACATATAAAAAAATCCTCCGTGATATATAATATTGCAATATACTCGCCTTCTCTCACTCATAACATTTAAGTACGATATAATACATATTATAAAAATGTAATAAATTTATTAATGTGGGGGCATGACACAAATACTGTGTGGGGTATTGCACTTAATCTTGTTTTATAAAGGTTTTTGTGTCGGGTACTGCACTTAATCTTGTGTTATAATATAAAGGTTTTACCAACGGGTTTCGCATGCATCTGGGTTTTACCCACTCTCTCTTTGAGGAAAACAAAACTTACCTTCGTGCTCAACGGAATGCACCAAGTCTCAGATTTCCAACGGCATTTTATAAGAACCTGACTACACAAATTATTGTAATTAAAACCTTCTTAGTAAATAATAAACATATTTATTATGTCCAGCAGTGGACTATTATAGGCTGGTGATGATGATGATATTTATTATTTTATTGCAAAAATTGCTCAGAGGGATTTGCTGAAATTACGTGTACTTATTAACGATTTTCTCTTAGAGATTTTTTTGTTGTAGAGCTATCCCAAAATTATTGATATTGATATTTAAATTTTGATTTTATTACTAATTTTAGTTTGACATCGTAAGAATTTTTTTGCTGATATTGTAACGAATTTTTGGTTGTTAACTTTTTACTTAATTTTTTGTTCTCATTGTTAACTAGTTTTTAGGTTTAAAAATGTCAAAGAAAAGCCTTATTTATTGTATCTCTTTATAAATCCATGTACTGTCTGTCTTCCGAATAAATATAAATAATAATAAAAAAAATATTAAAAACATAATATATGTATAAATTGTTGGAAACCATTGATTATTATCTTGATTGTTTTATACGGGGATCAAACATACATGCACTTACTTGCTGCTCATAGTAGAAATTCAAATAGGGTTTCGAATACAAAGAAAAGATTATACATAAAAAGCCATTTAATTCGACATGTACACTTGTACACTAAAAACCCAGTTCCCTCCTGTCTCTGCGGTGGGCAACGGGATATGGATCCATCAGAAGCATTACTTTAGGTACCTATTCAAAACATATTTCGCCTTAAAATAACTGCATGTCCCCAGTTCTTCCTATAAATTGATTATTGTTGTTGTTGTTGTTATTACTTATGTAGTTAGATCGAATTATAATTTATAAAATTAAATAAATATTGCTGTGCCCTTACTGGGTACATGTACTTACTTCTAAGCTAACTACCACCTAAGCGAAAACTATGTTATAATGTATATGTTTGCAATAAATAAATTAATATGAATATTCCGCGTACGTAGAGTTGCCTTACGAAATGCAATAACTTGAGATGTAGCGTAAATCCCAAATCACAAATATGCACAGTTGCATATTCTATCTAAATAAGGCATCAGCAAGCAATCGAAACTTATCTACATACTTATAAGTTATATCCTATGTACAGATATAAAATGACGAAGTTATGTACCCGCTATCTACCTTGCAGGTATAAAGCGACCGAGGTAGAGAGACCTCTTTTAAAATCAAACGAGGAAAAACGCATACAATAACATTGACACGTTTCACTGCAAATACCTAACGGCTTGATAAAAATTTCGTTCTCTCTCAAATCTAACTAAGAAAAGTAATGAAAACTATATTTAAAAATATACATTAATCCTGCATAGAATTAAGGAAAAATTGAGTCAAGAGAAATGATTACTATGTTAAAATGAAAGTATATATAAACAAACTCACGTTATTTTGCAAAACGCCGTCGCACTACACTGATCGCAATGCGCACGCGTCGCAAACTAAACCAACTGCCGAGCTGATCGACCAGCCGCGCAGGTATTTAGGGCCAGGCGACAGGGGCAGGATTCGAGGCCTTAAATCATGTTAGGAGCATCTTTTATCACCTGCAGTACAAAATATTTCAACCAGATCTACTTCGTGTAAAATTGCGGTCTTGAACGTTTAATTTCTATGATGTAGAAAACCTATAAGTCTGAGAGACGAACGAGTAGAATTTTATTTTGAACTAGCTGGTAACGAAAAATAAAGATTTTTTTATTTTATTACTATATACTGTGCGCCTATTTTGCACATTAATAGATAGTGTTCATGAGGAATGTTTTATGTATGTAGTATCAGCATTGGAAAAAATATTTTGCTATTCTCCTGCTACACAATTAATAACTACCGACTCATTAACCATAACTGTATTTATTTTTTATGTTAATAGTAATTTATTTATTCTTTGTTTCAGGATACGGGATCGAAAATAATGCGACAATTAAAATAAACAAACCTTTCTTGACAATGCAATAAATTTATTTAAGTGTAAAGTAAGCAAAAAACTAAACTATTAAATTAAAACCTCACATTAACATTTTCATTATTTACCTACTACCTTCAGCCCAGAGACGTATTTCCTTAATCCACCCCTGATATCGGAAAGTACGCGTCTCGACTCGGTTGCGTTGGCTTAAGAGAACCATTTGGGGTGAGCAGCGAAGGTGTGGGTTCGAATCCTGTAGTTTTCAGAGGCATTTGGGCATGAGCCGCAAACCAGAAATTCGGGAATTCCTTAACATTAAAAAATATTCGTAATACAGCACAGATGCGTGAGTTTGGATGAAAAGATATTAGTAGGTATGTTTTTTATTTCTTCACGCCAAAACTACTGAACGGATAAAATTTTGCATACCTAGATATAAATTCTTCACACTACCTCATAACTCAAAACATCACTCACCTTCATTATTTCGTGAATTTATAATTTAAAATTTGTTTATTCTTGTGACAAATTGACGACTTCTGTGGCACGGTGGTCGAAAGTCCGCCTGCGACGCATGAGGTTGCGGGACAAATATTTGTTCAGGGTGTTCTGGTCGTTTTCTATATCTAATAAAAAATATCTATCTATGTATATTGTTATGTATGTATATCAGTTACCTAATAGTGCCCATAACACGAGATCTGCTTAGCTTGGGCTAGATAATGCTGTGTGAATAGTCCAGCATTATTTATTTATTTATTTATTATAAATCTCGTGTGTCGGCCGTGCCGTGTAGACACCATAGAAATTCCATAGACTATTAAAAAACGTGTGCGAAACCGCGGGCAGACACTCTAGTCTATTATAGGATAAACTTTTCATCATCATCAGCCTATAATAGTCCACTGCTGAACATAGGCCTCCCCATATGAGCACCATATATGGCATTATTTATCATTTGGGGCCCATAATCCCTACGCTGGACATGCGGGTTGGGGATCGCAGTTCGGTAAAAATATATATAAACCCTGGTTAGAACCAATTAAGGATATCAAAAGAAGTCGAAGAAGTGTGGGTTCTATGTTCGACCCACACATTTCTTAGTACGACATGATGTGTATAAGAAAATAAAATTTTTGTGGTTTCATTATAGCGTCTTCCATGGAAGAGAACTGTTTGTGACGAAAATACAATATTGATCTGAACAGCAGACTAGTAGGCGCCACAAGCTTTCCAAAGAATAAACGAGGAGAACGACCGTGACAAAATCTACCCACGCAATAGATTTTCTGAAAAACTTGCTAAACAAGAACTTTACCTCTTTTAAAACTTTCACGATATTAAAATACTTTCGTTATTGGTAAGGGTCAAGTTGGCTTGGCTACAATAATTTTCTGCGCACAGCTCAATTCTTATTTATTTATTTATTGCATTCATGTCCTTTACAAGATGTTACATTTTTATAGGTAGAAATTACATGAACCCTGTAAGATCGTTGCAACATTCTGAGTTCTTAGTATAAAATTTTTATACATTTATTCCCTCATATTATTAATACTTAAATGTTCAAGTTAAGATCGGTATAATAGGTACACACAATTTGTAAGCCTATCATATTTAATATGTCAAAAACGAAAAATAAAAATATTCTATATATAATAAAAAAATAATAATATTCTATTTCATGTTAATTGTTTATTCAATAATTTGTTTATTTAAATAACGATAATTTAATTTTAAATTCTATTTGATGTTTTGTGTAAAGTCTAACTATTTTGCAGTACCCTTCTAGGGTCCATGTATCTAGAGAAAACTATACTAACCATTCACTTAATTAAACCTAAGAATAATATAAGCAAGCAAATATAAAAGAAATATGAAGTAAGAGAAAAGGTGGCCTTATATGGAGCACAGTTTCTCATAAGGCCATTTCCAGAGAATTTCTCATAATGGAAGCGTCTGCAAGACTCTGGCTGTGTTGCCACGCTGTATGGCAATACTGATGTGCTGCGCTAGATACTCAAAGCTAAACAAACAGATAAATAAATAATTTTTTTAGAACCCGGAGAGCCTCGTTATTTACGGATCTAGGAATTCGACTCCAAGGGGAGCAAAAACGTAGATTCTATTGAGATTATATTTGCGCCTTTAAACTCCTTTGAGAATGTAGGTAATTAATTATCAAAAAGTTTTAGGATCAACAAAATATCTGTAAACCCCCTAAAGCTTTTAGGAAGCTTTAGCGCTGAAGGGCAATGATTGGCACGCAATGTCTCATCTGTGCCACCATCTTTGGCCCTCCCGGCTCATACAGAATCCAACAGTCTCTTAGACCGTTGCAAAGGTTTAGTTGCTATTTCAAGTTTTGTTAGAAGTTTTAACTGTGTGGGGAAATAATTTTAGGAATACTATTTTAGGTGAGTTTGCTTTTAAAACGACGTTCAGATCAATAGTTTTATTAATTTACTTATTTAGGCTTACAAAATGTGCACTAACTTTACTGACGTTATGAGTGTTTTCTAATGATTTTTTGTCTGCTACGTTTAGAAAGGCATCTTCACTATTGATAAAAAACTACTCATTTTGCAGAAATATGCAACACATGGAAGGATCATGTATTTATTATATTACTTAATGATGGGTAGATTCCTACTGTTGGATTTTATAAAAAACATTGGCACTTTCCCGTTCTCTAACAAATATTGGTTTAAAGTATTAAATTATTATTTTTCGCTGTTCAAAATAGAAGATATAAAATAGTTGATAAGAAAAAAATTGTGTGGATTGCCAGCATTTTTTTTTTATTTTAGATCAAGATCAGTTGTACTTTACAAAGAGGGTGTTTCATTACCAACCCATATATGAGTTGGTAATGAAACACCCTTTAACACCCTTTCTTTTAGATTTTACTGCTCTATAACTTACTTGTCAGAGCAGTAAAATCTCATTTCCTATAGGATTTGGATTAAAAAATATAGGTAAACCATTTAATTTTTCCAGAAAAATGGGGCTCCCTCAGCTGGACTCATGCTGCTTTGTCTTCGACCTCAAGACTGGAAACATTATTATGGGCTGTTTGAACGCTGTGAGTTATATAAATAAATAAATAATAAATAAATAATAAATAAATCATCATCATCATCATCAGCCTATGTTAGTCCACTGTTGGACATAGGCCTCCCCTAATGAGCGCCATAGCGCCCTGTCTTCGGCTTGACGCATCCAGCATCTGCCAGCAGTCTTTCGCAGATCGTCATCCCACCTGGCCGAAGGGCGTCCTACACTACGTTTACCGAGTCGCGGTCTCCACTCAAGAACACGTTTACCCCAGCGGTTATCGGTTCTTCGCGAAATATGGCCGGCCCACTGCCACTTCAGCTGGCTAATTCTCTGAGCTATGTCGATGACTTTAGTTCTCTGTCGGATGAATTCGTTACGAATCCTATCCTTCAGAGAAACTCCGAGCATAGCTCTTTCCATAGCGCGCTGAGCGACTTTGAACTGGTGGACCAACCCTATCGTGAGTGTCCACGTCTCAGCTCCGTAGGTCATAACTGGTAGGACGCACTGATTAAAAACTTTCGTTTTCAAACATTGCGGTATGGATGACGAGAAGACTCGATGTAGTTTTCCGAACGCTGCCCAGCCTAGCTGGATCCTCCTCTTGGCTTCCTTCTCGAAATTGTTTTTACCCAACTGCAAAATCTGCCCGAGGTAAGTGTACTCAGAAACAATTTCGAGAAGGTGGCCATGTACGATCACCGGTCTTGGATCAATGTGGGCATTGATCATGACTTTGGTTTTATCCAAATTCATGCCAAGACCGATACATCGGGAGGCTGAAGCTAGACTGTCCAGCATCCGGTTCAGCTCCTCTAGCGACTCCGCCTGGTGGAAATTAGCATCTTGCAATTCCCTTTCCTATCTATCCTTTTCCTTCACATACACGTGATATCGCGCTGTCTCTGTCTGAAGACAACAATAGTTGCAACGATTGGAGAAATGGACCAACCAGTTGCCCTCATACGCTAATCCGCTAACGACGTGTGCCTCTCCGCTATTACTTACCTGTGTTCGTGATTTGTGGAATTTCATAGGAAGAAACTGCTAAATATATAAATTACTTTAAATCAAGTGTGTGCACATAACTTTGTGTGATTCTCTCGGATAAACTGAACAGCATGCTGTAAAGCTTCTGGCTACCGTGTGTCACCGACGCCTTCCTGCCCCGTGACGTCGCAGCCGTTCCAGAAGAAGGTACGTGTATGTGTTTCATATCCTGACTGCTGTAAACTGTGTCCTTTCTCCCTACTTACCTATATTACAGCAGACACCCGTCCTGAAATTACCTATTGCAAAGTGCTTTTAAACCGCTATACAGTCCACTATCGTAAATCTAGACGCATCCCCTTCTTTATGTGTGATTTTATATTGACCAGCTATTAGAAATAATCACCATAAAATTTGGTCCTTCGAGCCGGATATTTTTAGATATTTCCATCTCTAAACATAATCCGTCTTATTTAATTGTTCAATCTTAAAATTACTCGCCCGGACAGGAGCCTATCGCTGTCCATTAGTAAAAATATTTCTCTTGAAATCCACATGGTTACACACTTGTTTGTTATCCCGCTAGGTAGATAAACTTTAACTACATTCCTACTGATTATTTATCATATTCTCGCTCGCAATCACTCTTTTTGGCCAAGTTATAGATATTTATTTTTTCGCACCCGCTTCGCTGAACCTATCTATGAACTAGGAACAAACATGTTATTGCTATTCCATTGTCACGCACGCTCATTTAGTACTTACCCAAGGCAATACCTATTTTTCAATTTATGTGTTACGTTACGACCCAGTTGTAAAATTGGTGCAAACGTATTCGTTCGCCATAATTATCATCGTCACAAGAAAGTCTACCCGCAATTCGAGTTATAAAATCATTATTTTTCCGTTATCGCTGTGGGTTCGCTCGTAACGCAGCACTCTGGTTAGTCACACCCACACACACACAATTTCATTACGCTAAAGGCAAGTAGGTATCGCCTGTTTTGTGGTTCTACGCGTTTAAATCTTTCCTTCGTAGAATCATTCTGTAGTTACTATTTGATATTCCCCGGCACACACCGCTAATAATTGTTTTCGTAACACGCTAGTTGGTAGCAACTATTTGACCTCCCTTAATCTGTGTCAACTTTAGGCATATTTTCTTGCTTTGCATTGCTTTATTGCGCCGTCACATTTAATTACATATTGGTTGTTTTATTTTATCCTTGGAAGTTTATTGTTTTCGTATTTATTCTACTAGTTATTTACAATGAGTAAAAACAATAGAAATGAAGATACTGTTGACGAAAGTTACGATGAGGATAGCGCACAACAACGTATGCTTGAGTCTAAGCGAGAACTTTTATTCGCCCGCATGCAAGGTATTTATGACATAGCTATGAAAGTACAAGTCGATTCTTCGCAATTTCAGTCTTTGCAACACAGTGCGTTTAATATCGATCAATTGCATAAAGATTTTGAAAGGATATTAGATTCTTATAACGCAGTTTCGCTAAAAATAAATCCCAAACACACTGTTAGGTACCAAGAATGGACTAACTTCGACATAATGTATTGTTATATCAAACAAGTCATTGTGAGTCATTCGCCACTCACTAAAGGTGAATCTTTCTTGCAAAGTGAGCGACCTAGGCCGAAACTCCCTGCGATAGAATTGCGCAGTTTTGATGGTGATGTTCGAACATGGCCACTTTTTTATCAACAGTTCAAATGCACTATTCACGAAAACACATCCCTTTCAGATAGTGATAAAGTTTATTATTTGGTTGGTAAATTGTCCGGGTCCGCTGCGTCCGTATGTGCTCGTTTGCCTCCGACCGCTGAAAATTACCCTATTATATGGGAGGCTCTGATACAAAGGTACGATGACCCCAGACTACTAGCTAGCTCATATCTCAATCAGTTGTTATCTTTTAAATCGCTTACTGCCAATACCGCTGCAGGTTTGGAGTTATTCTTAGATAACTTTGACACGTCTGTAGGAGCTCTTAAGCAATTAAGCCTTGGTGACCTATCTGAATTTATTCTATTGCACCTCGCGCTCCAGAAGCTGGACTCGGAGACTGTCAAATCATTTGAATTGAATTATCGTAGGGAAAAAATGCCAACCTACTCAAACCTAATTGAATTTGTAAAAGAACAAAGCAAAACACTATCGCGATTAGCTGAACCTTCTTCAAAATCGCCAGTGCAACAAAGGGCGCGCGCTCATGTACCTACACCTAGTGCGAAGTCTAGCGCACAGACAAAATCTTTTGTGAATACTGACGAATGTAGTAACACAAATAATGAGTCAAAATGCACTTTATGTCAGCGCGACAATCACGATCAGCTTTATCGTTGTTTTGCATTTAAAAGGCTGACTCCTCAAAATAGGTATAAATTTATAAAGGATAATTCGTTTTGTACCAACTGTTTGAGTGTGAAACACAATTTAAGGAAATGTAATTCCACACATACTTGTGCCCACTGTTCGGACAGGCACCACTCGCTCTTGCACTTTAATCCTCCCGCTAATAAAACGATAAATGTTTCGGAAACATCCGCTGATAATAAATCACCCGCTATCGCTCATGACGCTAGCCCTGCTGCGTCTGTGTATACGCCCTCCCCCGAGGAACATAAATGCGCGTCTGCAATCGACATTGCGCCCTTAGCGCTTAAGGTCGACTCTTGCTTGCCCGCTCCCGCTCCCGCTAATGATTCAAACAGTACCTCAGTTTGTACTGTTTCTTACGATCATGCTTCATACGCAATAACAACAGCGCTATTGGCCACGGCTAAAGTTAAATTTATTGATAAATTTAATCGCACTCATTACTTAAGATGCCTTATTGACCCCGGCTCACAAAGCGAGTACATCTCTTCAGCGTGCAGTAAGCTTTTATCGCTTCCTATTTGTACACAAAGCCGTTTCTCTAAGGTACAAGGTATAGGAGGCGCTTCGCAGAAAATTCTGGGCGTGACCGCACTCAGATTTTCTTCCCGCTTTGATGATGACAATGAATATCACATCAAGCCTATGATTGTAGATCACATTACATCACAATTACCTGATTCGCGCGTCGATGTCAGCGCATTGAGTCATATACGTAACCTACCTATGGCTGATGACGACTTTTCGGAACCCGGTCCGATAGACCTTCTCTTAGGTGTGAATGTTTATTGTCAAATTCTCTTATTCAACAAGGTCACGGCTACCAACATGCCAGTAGCCTTAGAAACTACTTTAGGTTACATAGTTATGGGAAACGCACCCATTGAGTCACCGAGCTTTTCATTGCACACTCTTTGTGCCTTTACCGCTGATCCCCTTCATAAGCTGGTGGAAAGATTCTGGTACACCGAGGAACCACCATCTCCGTTACATTTAAGTCCCGATGAAAAACGTTGTGAAGAAATCTATACTTCCACGACTACGCGTAATGAAGACGGTAGTTATGTAGTCATGCTTCCCTTTAAAGATGATCCACAAAAGTTAGGCAACTCTTACATAACAGCGAAAAGGAGATTCTTGTCTCTGGAAAGGAAACTTGTAAACTCACCTGATTTGTATGGGAAGTATAACGATATAATATCTGACTATATAGACAAAGGTATTTTAACGCGCGTATCTCCAGACCAATGTTCGTCACCAGGTCATTACCTGCCGCATCACCCTGTAGTCCGAGACGACAAGTCTACTATAAAGGTTCGCATTGTATTAGATGGCAGCGCCATAACTGATATTGGCCTGTCTCTAAATGATCATTTGTATAATCTACAAGCCGATATATTTAATATTTTATTAAACGTTCGCATACATCGGATCGCATTTTTTGCCGATGTAAGACAAATGTATTTGTGTATCTGTACACAGCCCGCTCTTATGCCTAAAAAAGGGCACATTTCGGAGTTAATTGTTGAGTTTTACCATCGTGAAAACAGTCACGCCGGTCCACAACTACTCATGTCAATATTACGCCAGAAATATTGGTTTCTATCCGCCAGACGTCTTGTGCGTCATCGCATTCATAAATATTTAATCCGTTTTAAACTTAATCCAAAAAATACCTTTTCATCAATGGCCGATTTACCTAGTTGTCGAGTGGAACCTTGTAGTAAGGCATTTACGCACACGGGTGTTGACTATGCAGGCCTTCTGATAATAACTCCCACTAGAAAACGAGGTATACACAGTCAAAAGGCTTATCTCTGCGTTTTTGTGTGCTTGGTAACTAAAGCAGTGCACATTGAGCTAGCTACCGACCTTAGTTCCGCTACGTTTCTAAACGCCTTCAAACGCTTTCTATCTCGTCGCGGTCCTTGTAAGTTTTTATATAGTGACAACGGGACTAATTTTGTCGCTTCGCAATCTTACCTAAACGATTTATTTAAAGAAGAGTACTACTCTCTCTTCTGTAATGAACTCGCTAAACATCAAATTACCTGTAAGAGGTCACCTCCCCTAGGCAGCCAATTCGGCGGACTTTGGGAAGCTAACATAAAAAGTATCAAATCCCTTCTCTTTCACGTCATCGATAGACAAATTCTTACGTACGAGGAAATGCTTACGGTGCTTAATCAAGTCGAGTCTGTACTTAACCGTCGACCTTTGTATGTTCTGAGTACCGATCCCTCGGAGCCAACTGCATTGACACCGTCACACTTTCTTTGTACGCAACCTCTAGCCTTTTTACCCGCTGCTGATGTTAGCAATGAACGGGAAAATTTGTTATCGCGTCACTCCTTATTGGATGCGATTGTTCAAACGTTCTGGAAAAGGTTCAAAAATGAATACCTCCATAGTTTACAAATACGTGAAAAATGGAATACCGCAAGTAATTATCTTACTGTAGGAACAATAGTTCTTCTTAATAATGAAAATGCCCCCCCTCTGTCTTGGAAACTTGGAAGAGTTGCTGAAGTCTTTCCAGGCAAAGACGGCCAGATTCTCTGTGCAAGAGTGATTGCGGGAGATAGTTCATATGTGCGTCCGACAACTAAATTGTCGCCGCTTCCAATTCAGTAGGGTGAGCATAACATTCTTGATATAAGGATATTTTATCCAACCGCTCATTTAATAGTTTATTTTAGTTTTAATGCACCGTTTCGTATCTTATTCGCTCTTTATTATTATAGTTTAATTATACCGCTACGCTAAACATATCTTTTCATTTTTATTTTTATTTTTGAAGGAAACCTTCAAGGGGGGGAATATGGTGGAAATTAGCATCTTGCAATTCCCTTTCCTATCTATCCTTTTCCTTCACATACACGTGATATCGCGCTGTCTCTGTCTGAAGACAACAATAGTTGCAACGATTGGAGAAATGGACCAACCAGTTGCCCTCATACGCTAATCCGCTAACGACGTGTGCCTCTCCGCTATTACTTACCTGTGTTCGTGATTTGTGGAATTTCATAGGAAGAAACTGCTAAATATATAAATTACTTTAAATCAAGTGTGTGCACATAACTTTGTGTGATTCTCTCGGATAAACTGAACAGCATGCTGTAAAGCTTCTGGCTACCGTGTGTCACCGACGCCTTCCTGCCCCGTGACGTCGCAGCCGTTCCAGAAGAAGGTACGTGTATGTGTTTCATATCCTGACTGCTGTAAACTGTGTCCTTTCTCCCTACTTACCTATATTACAGCAGACACCCGTCCTGAAATTACCTATTGCAAAGTGCTTTTAAACCGCTATACAGTCCACTATCGTAAATCTAGACGCATCCCCTTCTTTATGTGTGATTTTATATTGACCAGCTATTAGAAATAATCACCACCGCCATTAAGACTATGTCATCAGCGAATCGCAGGTGTGAGATGTAGTCGCCGTTTATGTTGATGCCCTTGTCTTTCCAGTCCAGCGTCTTAAACATATCTTCCAACGCGCTCGTGAACAGTTTCGGGGATATGACATCCCCCTGCCTCACTCCTCTGCGCAGTTGGATCGGTTTAGTCTGCTGGTCCTGTACTCGGACACTCATCGTAGCGGCTTGGTAGAGACATCTCAGCACCTCGATATAACGATAGTCTACTTGGCATCGCTGTAAGGATTGTAGAACAGCCCAGGTTTCAACGGAGTCAAAGGCCTTCTCATAGTCCACAAAAGCCAGACACAGGGGCTGATTATACTCTTCGGACTTCTGTATAATCTGCCTCACTGTGTGAATGTGGTCTATGGTACCATATCCTCCGCGAAACCCAGCCTGCTCCGGTGGCTGAAACTCGTCGAGTCTCCTGGCGAGACGGTTCGATATAACTCGTGAGAAAAGCTTATAGACGTGACTTAGGAGCGAGATGGGTCTATAATTTTTAAGAAGGGTTTTATCTCCCTTCTTAAAAAAGAGCACCACCAAACTCCCACTCCACGCCTTTGGAGTTCTCCCACTGTGAAGGACGGCGTTGAAGAGGCTCTGTAACCCCTGTATAACAGGGTATCCTCCAGCTTTCAAAAGCTCTGATGTTATTCCGTCCTCACCGGGGGCTTTTCCATTTTTAAGCTGCCTCAGAGCTAACACGATCTCGTCTTGACTGATGTCTGGCAGTTCGTCGGTATAGTGGCGTATCAAGGTGGCTCTAGAATCGTGGTCGTCTCGTTGGGAACGGGGAGCATGTGCAGCGTATAAACGGCCATAAAAGTCCTCTATCTCGGCCGATATCTCCGGCTTCGACAATACGGTCCTTCCGTCGTGCGTTGAAAGCTTCGTCAGGTGGCTCCTTCCAAGCTGCTGAGTGAATACTTTGGACCCTCGGTTTCGCTCTATCGCCTCTTCGATGAGGCGTGTATTGGAGCTCCGAAGGTCGCGTCGTACCATCTTCGCAATTCGCTTGTTCAGGTCTGACCTCTCTGACGAAGTCGCTTGGGTGGTTTCCCGTCTTTTCGTCATCAGCCCAAGAGTCTCATCCGAGAGTTTGGACTTCTTACCAGTACGCTGCTTTTTGCAAAACTTGATGCCCTCGTCCCTCAGCGTTTCTACCAGATTGTGTAGGGTCTCGTCAGCGTCATCAGTGGGTTCCAAGGCAGCGAATCTATCCCCGAGAAGCTGCTGAAACGTCTCGGTGCCCGCCATGATTTGGATTGGGTTCGGTCGGAGCGTGGACTTCATCAGACGGTTTCTTTCAAGCTTCAAATTTATATTCAGAGAGCCTCGAAGGAGTCGGTGATCAGATCCGGTATTGAACCTGTTGATCACTGAGACATCTCTGAATATATGCTTGCTATCCGTCATGATGAAGTCGATCTCATTTTTAGTCACAGAATCGGGACTCCGCCATGTCCACTTCCTTTGGGGCTGTTTCTTAAAGAAAGAGTTCATTAAGAACAGCCCCTCTTTCTCCAGGAAGTTGACGAGCATTTGTCCCCTGTGATTTCGAATTCCAAAACCATGTGGGCCTATTCGGGATTCACTGCCAGTCTGGGTTCCCACCTTGCCGTTAAAGTCCCCCATAACAACGTTGAAGTGAGCCTTGGTGGTGTGATGTAAGGCTTTGGATATGTCTTCGTACATATCCTCCACTTCATCATCCGAGTGAGCCGAGGTCGGTGCGTAGACCTGAATGACCTTCAAGCTGTAGCGCTTAGACAGCCGAAGGATCAGGTAGGCTACCCTGGTCGACACACTGGAGATTTCTTCGACGTTGTTAGAGAGGGCCTTATTGACGAGGAAACCTACGCCACCCTGGGATGTTTTATCACCCTCGCGAAAGTAGAGAAGATGGCCTGAGTCTAAGGTTACAGTGTCCTCCCCCTCTCTACGGACTTCACATAACCCTAGAACATGCCATTTAATGTTCTCTAGCTCCACTTCCAACTGCGCTAGATGGTGATCAAGCCTCAGAGTGCGTTCGTTAAACGTTGCCAGGGTCAGTGTGTGTGGGGTGTGGTAGCCTAATGTAGCCCGGAGATTCCTAGCACCCCCTGCCCCGCCGTTACCGTGGCCGCTACCATGGCCAGGAATAGCGAGGCGGCCGGGAACTGGGGGCCATTTTGTGGCGGTTCTTGTCATTGGGGGGGTATTGCCCATAATCCCCACGCTGGGCATGCGGGTTGGGGATCGCAGTTTAGTGGAGTAGTTCTGCAGAGGGCGCTGCTGCCCGCCCCCCGGTGTGTTTCCCTTAGTCGCCTCTTACGACACCCACGGGAAGAGTTGGGGTGGTGAAATTCTATATTATGCCGTCACCACACGGCACAATATAAATAATAAATAAATAATGCTAGACAATCCACACAGCATCATCTAGCCCCAAGTTAAGCAGTTATATTTATTACATTACAACAACATCGGGACAAATGTTTGTACAGTCTGCAGATATTTGTTCAGGGTTTTCTGGTCGTTTTCTATATATATAACAAAAATATCTATGTATGTAATTATAATTATATTGTATTAATGTCCCCAACCCGCATGTCCAGCGTGGGGATTATGGACAATAACCCCTAAATGAGCAACAATGCCATCTATGGCGCTCATTAAGGGAGGCCTATGTCCAGCAGTGGACTATTATAGGCTGTTGATGATGATGAAGTATATATCTGACAGCTAGTACCCATAACATACTCTGGATATCTCGGGCCTAGAAGATCATTTGCTAATTTCATTTTACTTTAAATTCCAGGTGTTATCCTTTACCCTCCTGGTGATGATGATAGTGGAAGCTGTCACGGTGGACGTGGAACAGACGCAGTTCAAGGAGCTGGATGACATAGAGATGAAGGCAGGACTGACTGGACTCTTCGCGATGAGTATTATTCTGCTGGTCATGTTTTTGGCTAAGTTCTGCTTCGATCTTGCGTTCATCTATGGCGTTATTTCGGTAAGAATCCTTCATCTATACTATGTTTTATTATTTTGTGTCTTGGCATAGGAAATTTCTTAAAAAAAATAGACAAGACCAGAATTATTTTGCGTGGCACATGAAAGTTCTAGAAAGAATGGACAGGACCAAAAGCTTTACTGAGAATCGATTTCAGTAGTTCTCTTTTGAGATTAGATATGGGTAATTATACAGGGAGGCTTTTGTCCAGCAGTGGTCTGATGTGGACTAATGATTAATTTAATTAGGCTTATTTAAAATTACTATACCTCTCATAATAACATATTAACAAATATCATAAACACACACTTATATCTATTTCCTAAATCTAAGCCGTCGCCAGAAGGTAGAGTGCCCAGAATTGGCAGAAATGGCATTGCCACGTTGCATGACGATGCTAATGGTTGACCCAAATAAAACCCAGCATTCTGACCACCTGGGGACTCTAAGCTAGTAGCTTTATGGTCTTTATTTATTTTGAGGACCCCAGTTTCCATCCCAAATGGATCAAATTAGAAACCTCGGTCAAGATTAGCGTATTATCGCCGTTCGACTCCGCTGATAAAGCCTATGTCGAGTAAGTATGATAGTAATAGACTGAAATAGGCTGACGATGACGATGATGACCGAACATAGTACCTGCTTACGAACACGTTCCTTATTCCAGGAGCGAGCCGGCATCATCAAGTCGTACTTCATAATGTGGACTGTTTTCTTCATCCTATCTCTTTCTATCTTCTTCCTGAACATCCTCAACTTTGATGCGTCGACTGTGTGTACGGAGCTCTTTTATATTGGTAAGTCAAAGAAGTTGTAGCGACCTACCTTGATAAGGTAGGTATTATTTTATCTTATAATATAAGATAAACTTTATTTGTAGCTATTACTAAAAGTATGACATTCATAAGCACTTAATTAGTTAGATAACCAACATCCTAATAATAATATAAAATAACAAGCTTGAGGCATGAATCTTTGGGTCGATATTACCTTGTCCAACAGGCGCCAAATTTAGTAATGAAATAATTTCATACATTCGTCTCCAGATGGGAATCGAACCCGCAAACTCCTTTTTCACAGGCGGATCTTCGTGCATCGCGCCGCAGAACCCCCATGAATTCATCAAATACAATCAAATGCCTAAATAAAATGGGGCACTTCTGGTGATCAAATAAAACAATATATAATAAAAAAGTAAAAACATTTATTGAGTGTTAAGTACTTATTCTTGAGTTACCTACCTTATTCAAGTAACTAATGTACTTTCATAAAATGAAAACAAAAATACTTTAAAATTATTAAACATAACATGGTAATAATATTATGTCTCGCTCGACCGCTTCGGTCAATGCTATGCGCCAAACACGAGGGACACATTTCCAAATTTCCAAAAATTTCCAAAATTTAGAAATTGAAATTTTTAAACACGTTTTATCATTATTTTTTTACAAAGGTTATTTTGTATACTTTTGGAAAAATAAAGAAAACTATTCCTTGAGATAAGAAGGGTTTAAGAAAATATTTGTGTTGACGACGCTTCCGCATAGCGTCGAGCGTGTTTTAGCGCATATTAGCCGAAGATATTATGTACACATATGTATGTACATATATGTATGTATTGTTTGTTAAGTAATGTTTTTATTTTATTTCCAGCATTGAACGTGTACATGATTCTCCTGAGCCACAGTTTCTACAAACAGCTGAACATGCGTGAAGAAGTTTAATGATTACATAAGATCAAGTTATTTTATTTTTATTGTATACAGGGTGTAATCGTTAAGTGTGCACAGGCGATTATTCCGTAACTATTGCAGATATCAAAAAACTTTAAACTGATATCGAAAGTACTTTACCTAATGAGTTAAATGACATTAATAACTTTTTAAAAATAAAACGAGAAATATCCAAAAAAAATACATTAATCACTCCCATACATTTAGTATGAGATAGTAGAAAGGTTTCAGTTTCCTTATTTTAAGTGGAATAGTACCTACTCATTTTACCCTTGTCATTTTATAATTATGTACGATATGAAGGTATTAATGAATTTCAAGTAGATACACGTGTAGATTAATTATCTTACCACTTCAAATTTATAATAAACCTTGTTTCAATATTGTATTGATTTGAACTAGCTGAAAAGCAACATACTAAATAAAAACAAAAAGAAAGATACTCTTTGGTGTTCGTTCTAAATTCAAATTCTTTATCGCGGGTTCTCGTTCCCGCCAATTTATTGTATTTTTAAATTTGCGTTAATAATCGTGATTGTTGCATTTATTGATTGAAAAATGGCATATTCCAATACAGAAAAGAGGGACATGTTAAAAATGTACTACAAACATGATTGTAACAATAGGGCGGCCATTATCGCCTACAGAAGAGAGTACCCAGATAGAGAAGTTCCTTCTGGTACGTATTTACGTAAGTTGGATAACAATTTGATAAATTATGGATCTTTTAACAGAAGAAAAGGTTCGAGAACAAGAGCTCCGGAATTTGATAATGACTTAGATAACAATATTATTAACTACGTAGTAGATAATCCACAAGAATCAACGCGTTCAGTGGCCCGATCATTTCCAGTGTCCCACAATTATGTACACAAGTTATTAAAAAAACACAACTTCAAAGCATTTAAGATAAAACCTACTCAAACGCTGCACAATGATGATCCTGCTCGTCGGCTGGTCTATTGCAATTGGCTAGTCAATAATTATGTCAATGTAAGGTCAATTTTATGGACCGATGAAAGTAATGTTTCAAACTGCGGCATTTACAATAGAAAAAACTCGCATTATTGGTCAATTGACAATCCTCGCTTAACTACTGAAGTTAGAGCTCAGGTGCGATTCTCAATTAATGTGTGGTGTGGTATTCTTGGAGATCGGATCATTGGGCCATATTTTTACAGTGGAACCTTAAATGGACAGAGATATTTCTCCTTTGTACAAAACGATATGCCAAGTCTCTTAGAACCAATTCCAGACGATGAAAGAAGGTCGATAATTTTTCAACAAGATGGAGCACCTGCACATAATACAAATGTTGTAATGAATTTCTTACGAAACAATTATAATGGCTTAATAGCCAATAATAGTGCAACCCCTTGGCCTGCCAGATCCCCGGATCTCACGCCTTGTGATTTCTTCCTATGGGGATTTGTCAAAGACCACGTGTACGCTGAGAGAGTACACAGCCTAGAAGAGTTACAGAATCGTGTACGTCGTGCAATTGCTTTAATTACTCCGCAAATGTTAAGGAAAGTTCATTTAGAAACTGTAAATAGAGCTCGTCATTGTATTGCACAAGGAGGACGTCACTTCGAACATATGCTTTGAACACAAAATTTTGTACTTACTAAGAAATAAAATGTATGGGAGTGATTAATGTAATTTTTTTGGATATTTCTCGTTTTATTTTTAAAAAGTTATTAATGTCATTTTACTCATTAGGTAAAGTACTTTCGATATCAGTTTAAAGTTTTTTGATATCTGCAATAGTTACGGAATAATCGCCTGTGCACACTTAACGATTACACCCTGTATACAAAATCCACAGCCCTTATATACCACATACACTGACATTGAGTACAAAACTTACGCCAAAAAAAAGTATTTACAATTATAAAAACTATAAATTTAGTTTCTTTCTATATATTATATTGGTTTGCAAGAATAAGGTGGAATATTATACAGAATTAGAATGTGTGAAATTTTGTTGATTTAGCAACCCTAAAATATTGCTAATTAGGCAAGTAAGGCGTTTATTTCGACCCTTTATTGGTTAGTATGTAAGATAGTGAATTATAAAAGTGGGCACTGACCATTTTTACGGGGTCTAATGTACCATACAACTTACCTCAAACTGTGCCTCAATTCAGAAATCAAGTTTCTGCGAGCGGTTGAGCTATTATTCTTCTAAAGGAATTATTTTACACTTACTTTACGGGCGCATACAACCTCAACTCTGTGCGAAAAGGCTAGACATATGATTTTGCGTTCATAAGAGCGGGAAGAAAAAAATCAAGTTTTAGCTTATTATCTATTAATTAGGACATTATTTGGAAAAACCGAAACATATAACATTTTTATCATAGTTAATTCTATTACCACGCTTATTGTCAAGATCTGAACTTCTGTATTTATTGAGAAATTTAGGTTTTAGTAAAAATTTAGAGATAATATCGCGATTTTTTTCTATCGAGAAAATTTTATGGAATCGTGTTTTCGAAACATATGATCGATAGATTAAGTCCTGAACTTTACCATATATCAATTTCAAAGGTAAATATTCAGTAGTTTAGACGAAATGGACATCCGGCGGAGTTGAAAATTAGCAGTTTGAGGTAGTATACACCCAGGGGCTGATTTGATTTAATAATAAGTCAGTTCTTTAGATGTGGTATCAAAATTGCAAAAAATTACGAATAATTTATTTTAAGAACAACACCGCTGCATGTTTGTTAACTGCAAAACATAACCTTATCTACCCCTCGAACCCTGATTCTTAGGTAGTAAATTAAAGATTTTGAATTTATTATGTTGAATTGTAAGAATGCATTTAGTAATTGTTAAAATTATAAGAGTTTAAGATAGTTAGGTAGTACATTACATCAACTTAAAAATATTGATGTTTAATTAATATAATATTAGTTTAATCATTATTATAAATTAATAAAATTATAACAAACAATTATGTAACAATATCAATTATTGTACTTTTGTATTCAATTAAAAAGTTCAACTTATACTGTTAAATTACGTTCTAAAAATAAATGTTTCAATTACAATCTTTTTTTAATTCTATCCTACATGTACTTTACATTTATTTTCTACAATAAATGGGCTACTTCCCATTTGGTAAGCTTCCCATTTGGTAAACCTCAAACTTTACCTATTAAAAAGTTGCGTTTGGTAAACAATTTGTTACTCCATACATTTATTCCCATTTGGTAAACCATGTTTGTATTATTATTTTAGTGCGGTACAGTCAGACTCAAATCCATATTGAAATGAGATATTGGTTTTGAAATGCTTCAAAGTCTTGAGATAGAATCTCGATCGTCAAAAAGAACGGCTAATCAAGAAGCATGTAAAAAAACGTTATAAAGTCTGTCAAAATACGAAGTGCCGCAAAAGGTTTACGCGTGTTATGCATATATCAAAACGAAGAAAAAAGTCCATCCAAAATGATATACGAATTAACAATCTACTCGGCGATTACAAAAGTGGAAAAATATCATTGGAAATTTGTTTGAACCAATTATCACGAGTTGCTTGTATTACTCTATAATTGTTTTTATTGATTTTTAACATTGTAGTCTATATTTTTGTTAACATGCCAAATCGATGATTATTGTATATTGTTGATTTTTTATATTTGATTTTGCATGTAAACTTTTGAAATAGTCAAATTGAACTCAGATTTTTCTTGATTTTTAAAACAAGTTGATTTTACAATATAAGTAGGTACTATAGTTTTATAAAAAAATGTTTGAACAAATTATCTAGAATTGCTTGTACAACTTTTTAATTTTTTGATTTTTAACTTTGTAGTGTCGTCTGTTTTTTTTATGTTAATATGCCAAATCTGTGATTGTTTATTTTGTATATGTTATAGTTGATTTTGCATGTAAATATCTTATGTTATGAAAACATTTTAGAACTAACAAAACTTGTGATTGAAATAGTGAAATTGAACTGTGATTTTTCTTGATTTAACAAAAAGTTGATTTGACTTTATTCTATAGTTTTATACAAAACACCTTTGAACAAATCATCTAGAATTGCTTGTATAACTTTATATTTTTTATTGATTTTTAACTTAGTAGTGTAGTCTGATTTTTTATGTTAATATACCAAATCTGTGATTGTTGATTTTTCATATTTTATACTTAGTTGATTTAGCATGTAGGTATATATCTTATGTTAAAAAAAATTAGGCACTAATAAAACTTGTCATTGAAATAGTCAAATTGAGCTGTAATATTTCTTTAATTATTTTAAATTTGATTTTACTTTATATCTTAGTAAAACTGTAAAGAAATGTTTGTAAGCGCTACTTTTTATTTATGTTTCATTGTACCTGTGATTAAAAATATTTAAAAAATATATGTGACAATATTATCATCAGTTTCGTGTTTGATTTTTTACTTGACTGTACCCATTTCAATTAAAAGTTTACCAAATGGGAAACAATACATGTCATTACATAAATGTTTACGAAATGGGACTGAATGTATGATATATAAAATGTTTACCAAACGCAACTTTTTAGTAGGTACAGTTTGAGGTTTACCAAATGGGAAGTAGCCAATAAATGAGCTTATAAAGAGTACCGGTATTTTAAAAGAACGAAGTTCTGAAATATTTTTACTAAAAAACTAAGTATCGGTGACTATACCAATAGTCACCATACATGTAATATCGTAGGATATGACATGTTCACAAATCTAATTATTTAATTTTATATACTTATTTTATGAATACAATTGCTATATACTCGTATTATATAATTTGAATGGTGACATCATTCATGGATGGTGCATAGACAGGGTGGGAGACAGACGACAGAGAAATTCTATAAAATGGCGCGCATTTGACACCTACCAAAGTGACGCAGTTACTTTAAAGTTATTACGTGAATCTGACGCCTAAGATAAAATAACCTACGTTCCTCACTCCATGTGTGATGGAGTAACGAACGAATCGTCAGGATTCTTCGGAAATGTATTTACCTATCGCCGACCTTATTTAATTCTTTGTCTTTGGCACGGATAGAAGAGTCTTGCTCGAATCCCAATAGTATTATTATTATTATTATCTTTTTATTCTTCTTCGTTCACCAACATAGCTTGGCTCTCTGATCGCTGCCGTTCGTAGAATCCTCGGCGAATCTGCATCATGTCGTATGCTGAATGCACCATCACAATGGAGTAGATGTGGACAACTGAAATGCAGAAAGAAAATAAAAATTAAATGGCTCGCATAGTAAAATAAAACAAAAAAGGACAATCATGTATTTAATTGGAAATTTTCTGGAGAAAATTCTGGTAAAATTGGTTTAGCTTGGTTAGCCCAAGTTAAGCAGAGCAGAATTTCTGAAGTGTTAATTAAATTAGTATTTATAAGACTTTTTTATATTCTATTCTTAGTGCAATTAAGGTGAAATACCCCAAAAATCCATAAGAAATTATATTAAATATCAAAACCTCACTTTACCAGAAAAACTTAAATATTTATTCGTATTAATTTAACGCAGAACTTGTTTTATATTTAAAATCAAGCCCGTTAAATTCTCATGGTTACAGACAACCCCCTAGTAGCCCTGAGAAAAAACTCACCCTGTATACATAGGTAATATAGTATTCTGTTTATGAATATTTCAATAACAATGAGAATAACAGTTAAATATAACAAAACTAATTATGACAGTAATTGAGCTAACTACAGACTGTCGCTAACAATCTACAAGTAGATCCACTGATCCATATCAAAACCAAAAAATAAAAAAAATGTTTTAAAACTTCAACTGCTTCAACTGTATAATTATACTACTATACTCTATCTATAGCGTCCATTAGTCATTCGATATAATTAATAACAATACGGGAAACACATAATATAAAAGGCACATAGGCAGATAATAATTCACTATAGGTACATAATTAATACATAATAAATTAATCATTATCGTTAATTAGGTTTTCTCTAAGTAACAAATTATTCCGCCTGCCAAGCATGGTGAATGGTTTCATTATGAATGTAAGCGGGTTAACTACGAACCTATTATTATGTTGTAAGAACACCAACGTTTCATCCCTTAACGAGGGAATTCATCAGGGTGAGCTTTCAACATATAATAGGTTCGTAGTTAACCCGCTTACATTCATAATGAATTCATCAAACTATGATAGTTTTTATAGTAAAATGGTGAATGGTGATTATGGCAAAACTGTTGTTTGGGGTGGTCATCAGAACGTCCAGCTGTGGACGTGTTGATGAGGCAAAGGCAGCACATTATGTAGCACTATTTCATGAGCGTTCACTACCGGACGGCTGTGTAGTTACGGTTAAATATGACATTCACCGCCATTTTGCTTCTCCAATCCGATCCAATGTTGAATCTTATCCGAGAAGGTTTTCGCGGGATTGTTTCGAAATATTTTTGAATAAAGGAATAAATAAATCAACGTACATTTTGAACCGACATCATATAGCCCCAAAGTGTACTAATTGTTAAGTTACCTAGAGAGGATTAGCTTTAATTGATCTTTTTTTGAGTTATATTATTATCAACAATAGAGTATAACTTAGCGGGCTGTATTTTCAATGCATCTGTAACTCATTTACCTAATTTTAAGATCTGTTCGTTTTGCCTTCGTTCAATAATTTAAATAAAATAACTGGTTTAAAAATTAAAAGTTACTTACTTGAGCATATAAAGATAACCAGAGAATATATCCAACAGGATTCAAGAAGAAGCAGCAATGCTCCTAGCTGCCACACAATCGTCAGCATGGTGCTGAACGTAAAATAACTCAGGACAAAGCTGGGTACGTTCTGCCAATCAGAGAAACAACATAAGTAGGACCTGAAGGAGTTAAAAAAACAATTTGTAGGTTAGGTGACTTTGTGCCCACGGATCCCGGGTTCAGATTGAATTAGTTACTTACTGATCCCGCCAAGATGTATCCGGTACCGGGATCGGTTTCCACCAAAAAACAGGTAAATGTTCTTATCCACGGATCCCGGTATCGGTGGATACAAATAATTTAATAAAGTAATTGTAGAAACGGATCCCGATTGTAATCTAAGTACCTGCTAATGTAAGTAAGATAAAGAAAATAAAAATAAAATAGGGTTCCGCATAAAAAAACATTTTTTTGTTAAATACCCGTGGGTGTGAAGTCGGGGCGGACCGCTAGTTGTTTTATAAATAAAGCAAGATACGATATTTTGCACTTACAAAATATGTGAAATTATTGTACATACAAAAGTATCATAATTATAGTGAGCTGATTGTGCGCCCTAGTATCTATACTTATAATGTAAAGAGTAAAGATTTGATTGTTTATTGTTTGAATTGAATAGGCGCCGAAACTAATAGACCGCTTTCAAAAATTGTTTCACCATTATAATCATTATCCCTGATGAACATAGACTATACCATATTTTCAAAAAAGTTAGGAATGCGTATGAAAACTTAAATAATGTAACCCAACGTGTGTATGAAATATTAAGTTATGAATATATTAGTTTTAATTTTATTTATTAGTTCACAAAACAAGATCCTTATAAGAATACAGTAAATACATTTTATTTTTATTTGATTTTATTAATTATACAAAATTTAAAGATCTCTTAAATAAAAGTTACTTAACTTAAAAAATATCACTTACAACCAATAACGGGATTAAAATTTTATAAATTTTATAAATTAAGACGACAGTCACCAAACTTCGATATGATTAGAAAAAAAATAATAGAATGACAAAGATACACTCATACCTAATCGAACAAAAAATTACATATTACTTAAAGTAACATATCAATAATGCCAATGCACTGATTCCATTTATAAAATATATAAAACTGCATTTTTATATACCTACCTACTACTATTAGGTAAGGATACAGTTTAGAAAAAATAAAGACTAAGCCCCTTATCTTCAATAAAATAACCTTTCTAAAAAAGGGAGAAACAGTTTTACCTACAGAAATAAAATATAAAGAAATAATTAGACAAAACCGTAAATTAGTAGGTACCTAAATAGCAAAATACCATTCATGAAACTATAACTTATCTGAGAGAGAGTATTTGCAAAAGATCACGCTTAAATTATATTTTACTACTAGAGAAAATATCCAATGAATTAAAACTACAAGAACAAGTTGTTATTATCCGTGTGAAGCCTAGGCAGTCCCCTAGTTTTTTTTATAAATCGAGCAAAACAGCATCATCATCATCACATCATCACCAGCCTATAGTAGTCCACAGCTGGACATAGGCCTCCCCATATGAGCGCCATAGATGGCATCATTATTTGGGGGTTATTACCCATAATCCCCACGCTGGGCATGCGGGTTGGGGATCGCAGTTCGGTGTAGTTGTTCTGCAGAAGGCGCTGCTGCCCGCCCCCGATGTGTCTCCCTTAGTCGCCTCTTACGACACCCACGGGAAGAGTTGGGGTGGTGAAATTCTATGCCACACGGCATAATGCACTTCTATCAATAGTTGAAAATACCTATCACATAGTAAACAGATCGTGCGCCCGAATAAATGAAGCATAGGTCCTCACCTTCCAAATTCCTAGGCCCAGCAGTACGGAGAACCCCATCCACAATACTCCAAGTACAATAACAGTGGGAAGCAGTACGTCCAGCGCTTTCTCCGAGAACGTGGTCAGGTAGCCGCAGTCAGGACAGTTGCGTCTCGCCACCATAATAGCGATAGATGTCGCCACCATTCCCAATGATAAGAACTGGAATTAGATAAATACATAATAAAAACATATTCAGGTCCGGTTCTTAGTGTCTGCAATGATTCGACCATGAATTTGTGAGCATGTGGTCAGACCTCCCTGTGACGGAATGAAGCCTCTTTGCTTTGGCAAAGCACTTTGCCAAAGGGCAAAGTGCTTTGGCTTTGGCAAAGAGCTTTAGGCTTTGCACGGGTGTGATGCTAATACATATGCTAATGCATGATAGGTAAGCCTTCCTCTTGAATCACTCTATCTTTTAAAAAAAGCCGCATCGAAATCTTTATCGTAGCTTTATAGATGTAAGAATACATAGGGAGGGACAGACAGACAGCGGGATGCGTCTTTGTATCATACTAGGTAAATAATTAAGAAACTACATAAATAATTTAACTTAAATATTTAACTTTAGTACTACATAAAAAAAAAGAATGAAGTTCACGGGTATTTTCTACCAGAAATACAACAGTACAATTATTATGGATATGGATCAGTTGAGCTACCTGTAGGTTGTTCGCAACAGTCTGCAGTTAGCTCAATTGTTTCAATTGTTAATACTAGTTTTTTATTTAGTTAGATCATTGTAATTTTATTTGTTAATAAAGGCATTATAATACCATTAAAAAAAACTACAATATTGAAGATAAACAAAAAAAAATGCTGGACAATCCACATACCATCCTCAAATTTTTCTTGATTATTTCCATTCAAAGTAAACACCCACACTCGGAACAAATATTGCAGATCGTACAAACATTCGTAAATAGCCTAGGCATAGCCTACGCTTGTATAAATATGATGAAACCCTGACACCTGCTTAGCTGACGAAATATGATCGAAACATTTTGTTTATCGTCATAATGATTTCTACAAAACACGTAGATACCTAATTTATTGACACAGGTAGATGATTAACCAAGGGGATAAACACGCCCACTCGCCACTAGCATACCCAAGGAACATCCTGTGGCTCGCACGATAAACAGTTTATCGTATGGGAGGTCAGGCGCAGGACCAACAGTTACTGTTGGTCCTGCGCCTGACCTCCCTTAGGTCGTGTCAGCCTGGCTTTACTTCGGATTATAAGTTAGGGAAGAGAGAGTACGAGTAAATAAAGGATACGCCCAGACAGTGGGTACCTAAAGGATGTGAGGTGTTTCTACTTACGTGTTCTAATTCTTTAAAATTAGCAATAAATCATACTAATCTTGAAACAATTTAAAGCTATGACATCGTGCATATTAAGGTGGATCTAAATCCTTTATTTTGGTGTCGAAAGATTGTTACAAATTACTGTAACACCCTGTGGCCTCGAAAAATAATCCTTACGATTGAACTATGTGATTGGGATCTTTAAATTAGTTGCGTTTTTGGGTTCTTTTACAGTTTCGCGTATTCGATTCCCGATTTAACAGGCGATGAGTCAAAATCTTTGAATGCAGTTAAAGTTGTTTTTGAAATCAAAATGAAGTCTTTTTTAGTAAAATTTTCTATCTACAATATATAAGGTACTTACCCTCCATGTGGCATAGCTGTGGGACGCCCTGTATAATTTACATAATATGTAATTTATACAGGTATAATTTAAATAATATTATTATATTGTATATCAGTCATCTAGTACCCTTAAAAAGCTCTGCTTAGCTAGGGGCTAGACGATGCTGTGTAGATTGTCTAGCATTATTACAATACATGGACCAAATAAACTAAGTATGTAGATATAATGATAATTTATTTTTAAGTTAAGATTAAATAATTAAGAAGTATGGAGGACCTTCTGCAGTTTTTGTAGAGAATACATTTTTATTATTATAATATAACAAATTTAGCTGGTAAAGTTATAGTAGGTAGGTATTTAATAATAAAGTTCATTTCCTGTTCAACCTGAGCATTTGCGGAATTATGAATAATTATTTTGATTCTAGAGACACAGTATGAAAATTCTATTCTTATATTTTAATAAATAAGGTGCCAACTTCGATTCCCATCCAAGGAAAGTTACATTTTGAAATTTTCTCTGTTCAACGTAATAATAAGAAAAAAATATGTGTAGGCGCTATTTTGAATTGGGAATTTTACATAACAAATTATCGATGGTTTGGTTTTGTGGTGATCTTGTTCTACGATTGTAAGATTAACCTCTTGACCACCACGGTGCCAGAAAAAATTTAGGTGACATACGTTCTGGGTACCCAGAACTTCACTTCATTTTTTCGGATGGGTTCACCCAACCGAAAAAATTATTTAATTTTTTTTTTGTGGCTCTGGGTGCCTGAAAAGCGCCAAAATGTGGATTGTAATAAAAAACTGTTGTGATTTTATGTATCATCGACTGTGTCTAGACTTCATTAGAAGATTCATCTAGTTCGGAAAGTACAAAAATTGTACCTACTTTTAAAATTCAGCGGATCGATTATGCTTTGAAAAATGTCAATTAAACAATTTGTTCAGGGTGTTCTGGTCATTTCTATGCATAATAAAAAATATTTATCTATGTATTATGTTCTATTAAGTTTGTCAGTCATCTAGTACCCATAACACAAGCTCTGCTTTATTTGGAGCTAGGCGATGTTGTGTGGTCTGTCAGGCGTTATTTAATTTATTTATTTTTTGCGTGCAATCGGCATGGTAAGCCGAAATTTATTTTCTTATTATTTAAACTAAGACTACAAATTATAGTCATAACGAATGGGAGTACCAACAAGACAAACCTCAAAAGGTGTATGGTACAAATTAAGGTATAAATTACAATTGTGTTTGTAATAAAAATAATTTATGTACTTACAAAAGTAATAACTCCCGAAATGAAACATCCCTTCTCCAAGGAGAAACAAAAGCAACCAAACTTCTTGTCGTAACACATTGAAACTTTTTAATAAAATTGCAACACGAACTGAAATGTTCGATCCAAGAGGACAACTGTAAGCATTCTGTAAGCTTTACCCTACGAGCATAAGTGGTAGGTACCTGATGTACGCAGGGCTGTCACAAATTAATACTCAAGCAAATAAAAAAAAATACATAATAATCTTAAGGCCCTGTATAAAGACAATATTTAGGTATTAGTAGTATTATTTAGTAGTTCGTAGCGCTTGACAAATAAAGTTGAAAATGGTGATGCGTTTGATTTAGTTGAATCTCTTGTTCGACAATGTCAACATTATTTATCGGTTTTAACTTATTTTAAAAGTAAATACACCAGTAAATTAAAATCTTTATACATATTTCTCTAGATGATAAAATTACCTTTCTTACAGTAACAAAATTATAAAATGTTATCACTCAAAATATTGAGCATTTCGAGACGAAAAAATATTTTCGTGTTCTTTCTTGCGATATTTTTTTCAAGTTTCTAGATGGTTTTTATGAAATATTTTTGTATAAGTCTTTTTCCATACACTTGACTATAAACTGTATTTTTTTTGGGCTTGTAATATGTCGCAGTAAGCCTAACTGTGCGACGAAAAAGTGGTCGTTTTACGATGTCTGTCGTATGGCAGCGCCTTAAGAGTTTTTTACTTATAAAAAATGTTAAGGAATTTTAAGTTGGTTTTTGATTTCATTTGTTTTGGTAATTATTAGAAATAATAGCCGAACACAGGTCCTCCTATTTCTATATGGGTTAAGTCGGCTCTCCGTTTATTTTTCTAAACGGTTCACGTTCTAAACGTTAACTATTGCATTGATACATCACTAGCATTATAATAATAAATAGATACTAACAATTAAATTGAGCACTAAAATATGTAGTGTAGGTCAATAAATAAAAGAGTTTGTTTATTCAGGTGACCTTCATATAAAATCATGATAAAATCAAACATGCATTATAACAAAAATATTATACATTAAAAGTGCAATAACATAACTTTAATAAAATTACTTATAACACAATTTAGAGTAGAATACAATAATGTTTTCTGTTTGCTGAAATTATCATAATTTGGCCGCTGCTCGGGGGTGCGAAACTGTTTTAAATTTATGCGCTTTCCAGTGACCCTTTGTATTAAAGCTATAATTGTATATAGGTCTTTGTTTATTCTTATTAATTCAATACCTATCTATAGAATTAAAACATACGTGAACAATTGATTCTATTCTATTCACATAGCTTATAATTATAAAATTGTAAACAAAAAACAGATTACACGTACAAAAGCCAGCTTATAAAAAAACGGATAATTTTTTGACAACCCTAATGGATTCGTGGGTCTCTTTCCTCTTGAAAAGTACCTACCTACAATCAGGCGTTATATAATAATAGGCACGTATGTACCTACATACCGTACCTAGGTACAACCAATTAGTATATAATACATTATATACAACACCGTTTTAGATATCAATGAGTAAACAATACTGAAAGCGTCTACTTACTAATAAAAGGGGCGCATCGAGGACGCTTTTGGGGTTTTCGAAAACTGAGATTACAAAAAAAAAGCGTGCCATTGTAGTTGCTATTTAGTTGTGTATTGGCTATTGAACCCCTCACGCAGAGCAGAAAAATAAAAATAGATTTTTTTGCGTATAATTTGGTAGGTAGGTAACTACCACGTGATGTTCTAGTTACCAGGTGATATTTCTGTTTGAAAATGAAGAATGAAGTCCGTTATGGTCTGGCAATGGAATTGAAAGCAGGAATAAAAAGATATGAGGTAGGTTAAAATCATGAAATAATGCGACACTAATTTATGTAGTCGATTAAATAACACAAGAACACTTTGTTGGAGTTCATGAGTCTCTACAAAGTGTCGAGGAAAGGGATGCGTAATAGATGTAGTAAGCAGAAAGAGAGGCAATTCCGGGGGATAAAAATTTTGTTCTGCGATATTTTGGCTTAATTCTGTTTATAAAAAATTTAATTTATGTGGGTTTTTTTACAATTTTCTGGCACCCGTCCTCATATAAATATTTTTTATTAACTGTGGCCGCCTGCGCTCCGCCCCGTGCCGTGCCGTGGCCTTACTCCGTCCCTGTTCTAACCGTGCTGTTTTTATACAAGTCAGCGTTCGGTAAGCTTCTTATAAACTATGGTACCTACGTATGAAAGGGCCATGGTGTTCGTTTCTAAGAATTATGTTGTTTAAAATATTATTATGGAAGTAGACGTCATCAAAAGGTTAAGATTTGATAACCTTCGGTCTTCTCTTCAGTCAGTCTTTCAAGCCCATGGCAATTTTAAGTGGGTTGTAAATAACTCCTAATTACGGTGATGAAATGTCAGATACTGACGCGTTGCGATCGGGTACTTATTAGTTTTGGGTGGTTTAATTTAGGGATGTATTTAATTTAATATTTATTTAAATTAAAGTATAGGTAGGTAGGTAATTTATTTCTTTCGCCAATTGTATATATATCATTTTTTATGAACCTAATACATAAAAATTAGGTACTTTTGTTTAATTGATGCCATGCCGACCTCTCTCACCTCGCCATGGTGAGCGAAGAACAAGTTTGTAAGATCTGCAGATATTTGTAGGGTGTTCTGGTCGTATTCTATGTTTAATAAATATATCTATCTATGTAATCTATATATCAGTCATCTAGTGCCCATAACGCAAGCTCTGCTCAGCTTGCGGCTAGATGATGCTGTGTGGATTGTCTAACATTATTTATTTATTATTTAATTGTTAACTCAATTATTCTCTCTTTTCTTGGATACATTAAGAATATTTGGATGTATGTGTGTTCGTTACCATTTTATAAACATCAAAACTACTGACTTTATCCGGCTGAAATTTAAAAAACCTATATATTTTTTTCCTGATTTATTATTGAATCCTTTCCTTAACGTTCTATGAGCAAAGAAACAACAACATAATAATAATAAAAGTGATAATATATTATAATACTATTAGGTACTTAAATACTCTGACTTATTATTTTTTATATTTTCAAATAGAATACATAAATTGAACAAACTAGACTTTTACTACTACATCGCATCGTCTTGAACCACACCACAACACATTATAATCTCCATTTCTTACTACTAGCGACATCTTGTGACAGCTTTTGGTACTATTTTATATGCAACTTGGCAACTATTGACACTAGTTCATAAACAAACCGTTTATAAAAGCAGCGCAATACGTGGATGAAAATTTTAAAGTTCGCCGTTTTTTTCACGACGGTGAAACTTTTGGATAACAGTAAATATGCAAAATCTTAAGGTTCTAAAGCATACCCTCTAGGGCTAAAGAATTTTGTGCCGATGATACACTTTGAAACTTATGTGTATTCAAACACAATAGGTAGATACTGCAGGAAGATATGGCACATCTTTGAATAGAAAAAACCTTAAACTGCTGTGGCGCTCAATTGACGAAAACTGCATCATGTACATAGACTAAGTGACATTTCGCCAAACCGCACTCTGACAGAGTCGCACACCGAGGCAGTACCGGATATCCTTTGAAAAAGGTTTTGGATGGACCCATGCGTGACACGTGTCATTTAACCGTGACAAAACCAAAAAATCGCCTACTTTTGTGACTGTCTGTAGGTATGCACAATATTCATCCGTAGGTACTTTCATAGATAGATTACTTTGTATGGGCGTAGGATGGATAACTGATTGTAACTGTGCGCGTACAAATCCCGTCCACACTATCTACTTCACGAATACTGACAAGTCTTGGAGTATGTCGAAGACGGTATCCATTTAGCTTTGGATCTTTACTTTTAGCCCTCAATCAAGTTTAATTAAAAACGGCATCCCTGATGCGCAGAGTGCGGGACAGTCGTAACACATCACTGTGGCAGAGTGCATGACAAATAATAGAATAGAAAAAAAATTTTTTTGTTCAGACTATGGCAGAGTGCAGGACATTATTATAGAATAGAATAGAAAAAAATGTTTATTGTCATAAATATACTAATTTAATGTCCACTCCACTGTGGAAGTGGTTCGTGCGGAGGGTAATCAATTAAGATCAAAAATCAAAATCAAAGTGCTTTATTTCCTTTAGACCTTACAGGACTCTTGGACACGTCACAAAACACAAATTACATTAGTAATACTGGGAAATAAAGTGATCACTTTGATTAATTGTTCACTTCAATCTTTTTAAGGTAAAGTAAAGAAGCGAACAAGAAACCTTTACCTTGTTAGTTTTCGAGTTGGAGCAAAACTCGTTCCAAACTTTTTTGTCATCTAGATAATCTGATACTTTATGCCTTTTTGCAAAGAACAATTTTAACAATCCGTTTAAATTTATTTATAGATAATTTTTGCAACTCACTTGGAGTTCTGTTGTAGAAGCGTATACATTGCCCTTTGAAAGACACATTAATTTTGTGTAGCCTAGTAGTGGGCACAAGGAAACTATTTCCACACAGATAACCACAGAGGTCGTCAATAAATAAAAACTTATTGAAGAGAAAAAAGAAGCATTACATTATCTCTGTGCCCCTAATAACTAAAAGCAATCTTATAATCTACCTCCTGGCAAAATTTCACTAAATGTTCAGTCTTCTAGGTGTAGGTAATATTAGCATGTAAATTTATTACGTATTTATATTTTACTTTATAGGTTAATGTGATTAGTTATTTAAAAGTTTAATGGTTGTTTTAGTTTGTGATTCATAATAAAGTTTAATTAGTACATTTACGGACCTATTGGTTTCCACGAGAGCTACAAAATGCTGTACATTTTATCAGAAATATTATACTCGCACATGACCGATTTCTTTACAATAACTCGCGTCACGAGATCTACAAAACGATTCAAAGATGCAACAAGATTCTTTCACCTTACTTCGTACTTGCTTTGCTTCACAATAATAATAGGTTATGTTGTCGGTTGCTCGGTCGTGGTCCATTCAACACTTTATGTCGGTTGGTAGGACAAAGTGGACGTATCTGGGCACAATGTGCTAGTGATCGGAACATAAATTATAATCATGGATAAAATAAATTTCACTGTCAATGGACTGCCGTACAGCTTGGGTAAGAAACGTTGGCATATTATCCTATTTTTACTTTTTAATAAATAAGCGAGATATTTAGTAACTATTGCCGAGTTTACTTTGTTTTTTTTTTGTTCTACATTACATAACGGTTCAAATTTACGAGTATACCTACTCGTACTAATATTGTAAAGATGAAAGATTTTATTGTTTGTTTAAAAAGACTCCGAAACTACTAGTATGATTATAAAAAATCTTCCACCATTAGAATCCTTAATTTTCCATGATGAACATAGGCTGTAGAATATTTTCAAAAATGATTTTGGCATAGGGAAAACGGTTTTGACGATTCCGAGCCGCTGTCTTGGCGTATACTAAGAGTTAAGCATTTGTATTGCAATAATTAAAAAAGGCATGACATTAATATTATTAATTTTATATATATTATTATTATTTACCCTAGCTTACTTGACCTGTTCAATTTGCACATGCTGCCCCTAAATAAACTCTTAAATAAAAAAAAATACTTAAGACCACTTTAATGCTATTTTGCATTAAAGTGGTCTTAATTATTTAATAGGTGATTTTTATTGGGAGTCCCACATAAATAATGAATTATTATTTGATATTAGATTACTTAGATAACATTCTATATAAAATTATGATTGTTTTAATAAATAACAAAACCCAACATTAAATTTCTCTAAACGCAGTTTTTTAAGTAATTCGGGGAAAAAATGGAGGGATCTCCAATGGGATCATTGTCATCATTGCATAGTGACGAGTGTACAAGTGGTTGCTTTCCACTTCTCTCACAAGTGGACATAAAAATTAAGTGAAGAGAGAACCAATCCCATTATTTCTTATGTTATAATAATTTATTAAATGACATTTGACTTGACTAGTGCTTATCTTTTTAGCATAAAGAAATAAAGTTATTGAAGTCTAAAATCCAAACAGTATTATCTGTGGCGAAAATAGAACCTCGTTTTTATTAAGTCAAATTTAGAGTTTTTGTAGACTTCAATGTTTGTTTGTACTAAACTTTGGTACCAAACATAACTCAGTACCTACTTATTATCTATATAGAAATATGTCTGCAAAGCCAATGCCAAGGTCAATCTGACATGACATTGTGCTTCTAGGGACAGTCAGGCGCGAAAATATGCTTACCGACACTTCCAAGTTTTCTAATATGAAAGGTAACATAATAAATAAATGATAGAACAAACAAAATAGTTTTATTTACCTAAAATGTACTTTAAAACTAAAGACAAAATTAATCTTATGCTTAAATATAAAAATGCAAGTACCTTGCACGCAACTTTTGAAAATAATGAACGAAAAATAAAATAGTGAAAGAAAAAAATTATGTTCAGCAGTAGACTAACATGGGTTTTATCGTCTTATTAATATCTATAGAAAGGAAAATAAAAAGCTTAGTTGATAAAGTTTTACTATGATGAAGAAATATTAACAGAAAATATTTGACGACTCTGCTATTATCGGAGTAAAAAGTACCTAAATCAATTTGCTGCTCGTGTGCAATTGTGTGTTGATGATTTTTTGTTTTGTTTTCGTTTTTACCTTATCGTTCGTTGTGCGTCATTGTTATCAGTTTTTGTTGAGTTGTCAACTTTTTTTTAAAGTTTTAATGTTACATTTGTGTTTTTAGATCCTCAACTCTCGCCGATGAATGACAATGCCGCATCCACGGCAGCGCATTATTAACTTACACTTAAAATTATATTACTAGCGACCATCCCCGGCTTCGCACGGGTGCAAGCTATGCATAAGACCTTCCGCATGAATCAGTCTATCTATTTAAAAAAACCCATCAAAATACGTTCAGTGCTTTTAAAGATCTAAGCATACATAGGGACAGACAGACAGCGGGAAGCGACTTTGTTTAATACTATGTAGTGATTTTGACGAAAGGTTGCCAAGATCAAAAGATTTGGTAGGAATTTGGTATTCATATTATAGGAATTTGGTCTGCACCTTTCTTCAGCAAATATTGTTCACTGCAGAACTTTCTTCAACCAAAAGATTGTCATAATCACTACGCTTATCAGGTTAGACTAACATCTATTAAGATATCGGCCTGAACCGTTCAGCCATTCTTTAGTTTACAGTTATAAATAATAATTATAATTAATGCGATTTGTTTTTTGTATACATATTTAGATATTTCCGAAGAACTTTCAGTGTTCTGAAGTAAGTTTCTTTAGCAAGGAAATATTTAGGTCGGTATCTATCGCACAAATTGAAAAAGTTACTCTTGACATTGTTTTTATTCTCATCACAGTATTTTTTATCTAATGTTATTCTTTAGATTACAAACATTTACTGAATAAAATTTTTAAATCAGCTTTTTACAACTAATTATCAACAATCAACGAGTTTAACAGTAATCAGTCATAATAGTTATTTGTCTTTAAGCTAAGATTGTAATTATAACTAAAGCATGAACTACGCATGAATCGCAGTATAATAGTAAATTCTTATATCCATTTGTATCAACTGTTTTTAAGTAGCTAATTAGTAAATAATAAAATTCCTCAAATATTTTCGATGTAGATCCGAAATCAGTAGAAAATCGCTTGCATTGTTGTAATTTCTTCTCAATTTCTATGAGGCACGGGTCAATTTCACAGCTGCGCGTGTGTTTTCTTTGTCTCACAATTGTATAAGCACTAGTTGTTGTAATAGAACCACTACACATGAGATCAACACAGGTCCACCTCTTTGTTCCATCTTTACTTTCAATTTTAAAATGGTATTTGTAATTGTCCACAATTATACACTCTTTATTTCGCTCGGTCGTGAAAACAGTAACTTGCTTGATTTAATGATTGCGTAGTCAATGTGCTAGGCCGGGAATTCGCCATAATGCAGGAGATATAATTTCGCGAGTAAAGAGACGTCTCATCTCTTCCTTCCTTGTTTTGCAAATGACTAATTAGGCCAAACAAAAATTTTGCAAGTACGGAGAGTGTGAGTGAAACAACCCTACTAATCCCTTTTGTTTCATAGCTGTTTGACGAGTGGCGGCGGCCAGCCAGCTTATCAGTGCAACGCAGGTAGCTACGGCTAACCAGACTAACCAGATAGGTAGTAAATATGATTTAAAAATTTTAAGCGTTTGCCACTTCTGTTTTATTTATCTATATCGATGGTTTTACTTGTTCAAGATATTAATACATATTCGAGGCACGAATCGAACCAAAAGCTTTAGGTACTTTTTACGCTGCCTAGCAGAACGCACGAATCGGCACTCATTTGGTTGTTTACTCCAAAAGACGACGCACGAATCGAACCTAATCCAACAAAACCGCGTACATTACTACTAATAAAGATCCAAGGTAAAAAGTGGGTTTCTATCCCTGACTTATTATTAAACAGTGACTAATTATTCATGCATGACATTTGTTTATTTACAAAAAATATCTATGTTTTGAATTAGGATATAGTAGGTACTTTCAGCGCTACATTAGAACAAAGAAATCGGCTATATACATACATATTACCTCTATACCTACCTAAGGTGTCAACCTCATAATAAAACCCTCCGTTGCTAATCGGGTAAAAAGCGATACTGCGAGCCGCACCTAATATGCATAAAAATAATGACTGAACTATGTAGTAGAAACCAGTTTTCTGTAGATAAGCATACTTTTGCAGCTGACTGTACACGAATGTAAGTTATGAGAAGTATTATTATGCCATTATAAACTTGTCTTTGCTTAGGTATGTTATTATGTGCATCGAACAGCGTTGAGATCACACACAGGTGCTATTTTTAGACACTATGCAGCTATTTTTTATTTAGATTATCGGTATTGCCAACAAAAACCCATCAAGTCGAGAGTGTTGACAACATTGGTATGTATGAGAATGTAAATTATCAACACACCAAGATGTTGGGTTATATTATTGAAGTTTTCATACGTATCCCTACCTTTTTTGATAATATTCTATAGGCTATGTGTAGGGATAATGTATTATTCTACCAGTGAAAGAATTTTAACTCGGTCCAGTAGTTTCGGATTCCATTCAATCCAAATAAACAAACAAATCTATCCTCTTTATAATATTAGAAGGATTTTTTTTATTTTATTTTTCTTTCTTAGGGATAACAAACAATCACACTTATATATTAATTAAATGTTAATTAAATTTTACCACAGGGCATCTTTTATTTGTTATCTAGTACCCGTAATAGCTTTGTTTCCTTGGGGCTAGATAATGCTGTAAGAATGGTCCAGCATTTTTTGTTTACTAGCGGTCCGCCCCGGCTTCACACGGGTACTAAACAAAAATTTAATATTTCATGCGGATCCCCAACTTTTTAAAAATATTCTACAGCTTATGTTCATCACTCACGGAAAATGTAGGATTCAAATGGTGAAAAATTTTTTAATTCCTCTTTATAATATTAGTATAGAAAATATTTATCTATGCTCGTATATTATGATGTATCTCAGTTATCTAGTGCCCATAACACGAGCTCTGCTTAGCTTGAGGCTAGATAATCCTGTGTGGATTTTCCGGCATTAATTATTATATATAGTACATATACATAGTAGTTACCTAGGGTTATTACATAACTTTATTCATATCCAGAGGGTAGAGAGGTGACCCCCATGACGTCACTGAACGACTACCTCCGGAACTACCTCCAGCTTAGCGGCACAAAGGCGATGTGTCACGAAGGCGGCTGCGGCGCCTGCGTCGTGTCCGTGGCCAGGACCAATGCTAAGACTTCGGAGAAAGAGGTGCTGGCTGTCAATTCCGTAAGTATAGCGACATCACGGATACCGAGTGCTCCCGGTGAAGTTCCTGGTTTTCGTCTCCGAAATTACATAAAAGTAATACTGGGAAATAAAGTTGCCGTGTGGTGCCGGCATAGAATTTCACCACCTCAACTCTTGGCGTGGATGTCGTAAGAGGCGACTAAGGGAGACACAGCGGGGGTGGGCAGCAGCGCCCTCTGCAGAACAACTCCACCGAACTGCGATCCCCAACCCGCATGCCCAGGGGATTATGGGAAATAATCCCCAAATGATAACCATGTATGGCGCTCGTTAGAGGAGGCCTATGTTCAGCATGGACTGATGTAGGCTGACGATGCCCGCGGGATAATACCCGCAGGACAGCTTGTCTCGAGCTGTTGGTGAGAAGCGAAACCAGGGGTACCAAGTGGTCCCGGGGAGGTTCCTGGTTTTCGTCTCCGCTTGCATTGCATTCCCAGAGAATCAGATCCCGACCTTGCCTCCATTGGCTGGTCTGAGTGGAGTCGCAAGAGATGTATCTTAGGATGTAGACTCGGGTGTGAAAGTGTCTTTAATGGCGTAATAACGATGAAACCCGCTCACGGACAGTCTTCGTGGTCGTGAAATAGGAGCCGCACCTCTCGACAGTCGACCCCCTCAGTCGTTTGGGCCAGTGCTGTTCCTTTCCGGTATTTACGCCGGTAATTTGAGGAATACATCCGCACTCGGTAAGCCGCCGTCTGTGACAATTTGACGTTTACGTTGATAAAAGGCGTCCGTACTCCCCTCATAGCCACATAACTCAGTCCATCAGAGACACCACAATAAGCTGTTTTTTTAATATTCTAAATTATTTCTTTGCAATACTTGTGTCAGATGTCATCTTCGGGTGTATATTTTGACTAGATTTTGATAAACGCTACGTGTAGCCTTCGCCCTTTTTAGGGTTTTGCCATCGGTTGCAAAACCCTTATGGGATCACTTTGGGTCTGTTTTGTGTTTTGAATGCTTAATATCTCAGAAACTACTGCAGCTATTGACTTGAAATTTGATATAATAATACATTTTGTGCGCCCGCACATATTTATAGAATAAATGAAAATAAATGAAAAAGAAGATTTTCCATACAAATTTTGAATTTGAAATTTTAAATGGGACCTACAAAGTCGAAAGTGGTATCAAATGAAAGGTACTTGTTCGTACATTCCAATACAGTTTTTGAAATTTCGATAAATTTTATACTTTTTGAAATATTTAAAAAAAGGTCGAATTTTTAGGTAATAAGATTATTGAATTCCACCGTGCTCCAAAAATTTTTGAGAAGAGATGTGTATCCTGCATAATCCACACAGTATCATTTACCCACAAGCTAGACAGAGCTTGTGATATTGGTATTACTACGATAGCTGTTATACTTAATCTATACTAATATTATAAAGAGGAAAGATTTGATTGTTTGTTTGTATGTTTGTTTGTTTGAATTGAATAGGCTCCGAAACTACTAGACCGTTTTGAAAAAATCTTTCACCATTAGAATCCAAAGTTTTCCGTGATGAACATAGGCTATATAATATTTTCAAAAAAGTTAGGGATCCGCATGAAAAATTCAATAATTGAACCGTGCGCTGTATATCCAACCTCTTTTTCTATTATGGCGCGTCAGAATAGAAAAAGAGGCGCACGGTGCTTGCTTTTTCTCTACGGCCAGTGTCAATTATGGAGTGTCGAGTCAATGTCAAAAATCCCAATGCTGTTACAAAAAGTAAGGGATCCGTATGAAAACTGTGAAGCCCATCATGTTAGTGTGTATAATTTCTGAAATTTTTGTTTAATACCCGTGCGAAGCCGGGGCGGGCCGCTAGTAAAGTATAAGTATCACTGATGATTTATTTTTGTGTACGTAAAAAACTAGAACACCCGAACGAATAATCTGCAGATCCTACAAATATTAGTCCCGAGGCGGGAATCAAACTGCAACCTCCTGCTTTGTAAGCCTACCGCGCCAAGAGGTCGTCATAAACGTACCTACCTAAACGACAAAAGTTCTCGGCGCGCGAGTTACACTCGCACTTGTCGTACTTGTTAAAATCAACTCTTATAACGGGCCTCTGTGCTGTTAGCTACGGCGCCACACGCATGCATGCCTCCCAAAAGAACGGGTCACTTTATGGCCTCATATCATCGAAATATTATATTTTATAACTGACCCGTTGTCATGTCTTGCTGTCGTGTGCTGTGATCCTCGAGACTGTTGATCAATCTGAATTTTTAAGATATGTGTGAGGTGCCGGAATTCATATTCTGAATTCCGTTTCTGAATTCAGAAAGACTTTCCAGATGCCTGAGGTCAGCCCATGAGGGAATTACATGTGTTGCGTCATCGTTGTTGAGTTAATGCAGAAATACTTTAACATAGACTGTATTTAATTTCACACCAGTTACAATGCAATGGGGCAACGGATCGGAGACATTTCTTAAAAAGTAAATAAAAACTATGTAGACAGGCGCGGGATTGTAGAGAAAGCTATTCTAAGGCTGGCCTCACACAGCCGGAAAACCTATCTGAATTAAGAATCTTAATTCAGACTCTTAATTCTGGCTCCTTCAACTCACATTATCTTAAAAATTGAGATAGATCAGTAGTCTCTTGTTTCACGACACACGCAAACGTCTCAAAATGGAGGAGGAATTTATACTAATCGCATTGTTATTGGCTCAATATAGAAAAATTCATAATCTGAATTCAATATGTGTGTGTTGCTCTATGCAAATGTATGGGATTACGCGCGTTCTGAATTCAAAATCTTAATATTCCGATCAGGAATTCAGAACGCTCGTCAGTATCATTCTTACAGATCGATCTGATAAATTCAGAATCTGAAAAAATCAGAATGTGTGTGGAGAATGTATAAATTGTATGGATTCCGGGCTTTCTGAATTAAGAATCTGAATTCCGTTTCTGAATTCAGAAAGACATTCCGGATGTCTGAGGCCAGCCTAAGTCTGAAATCAGCATAAAAAACTGTTTTGTAAGATATCGACGCCAAAAAAATTAGCATTGTTGGTAATACCAAGGTTTACTCTTTTTGTCTATACTAATATAATAAAGAGGAAAGATTTGATTGTTTGTTTGTTTGAATTGAATAGGCTCCGAAACTACTCGACCGATTTGAAAAATTATTTCACTATTAGAATCCTAAATTTTCCGTGATGAACATAGGCTATATAATATTTTTAAAACATTTAGGGATCCGCATGAAAAATTCAATCATTGAAACGTGCGCTGTATATTCGACCTCTTTTTCTATTAACGCGCGTCAGAATAGAAAAAGAGGTTGAATATATAGCGCACGGTGCTTGCTTTTTCTCTACGGCCAGTGTCAGTTATGGACTTGGAGTGTCGAGTCAATGTCAAAAATCCCAATGCTGTTACAAAAAGTAAGGGATCCGTATGAAAACTGTGAAACCCATCGTGTTAGTGTGTATAATTTCTGAATTTTTTTTGTTTAATACCCGTGCGAAGCCGGGGCGGGCCGCTAGTTAGCAATAAAGATCTATGAACTTCACTACATAGTATAAAACAAGCTTCACGCTGTCTGTCTGTCCCTATGTAAGCTCAGATCTTTAAAACTACGCGACTGATTTTGATGCGGTTCTTTTGATAGATAGAGTGGTTCAAGAGAAAAGTTTATACGTCTGACATGCATTACTATCAGCATTGTACCCGTACGAAGCCGGGGCGGGCCGCTAGTAAAATTATAATAATATTGGGCAATCGTGGCCGTTGTTACGCAATCAGTACTTACCAGCTATTTGAGGAGATGATTTATACATAATGCTCTACGCATTACAATTACCTCCAAAAATAACGATTTACCATAAAAGTGTTAAAATCACCAAAGTGTGTATTATAATAACAACATAGCTTTAGTATTTTTAACGCTTTGTTATTTATAACAAGTAATAGGTATTACGCAGATCAACACGTCAAGGTAAAGTAAATAAAAAGTTTTTAAGGATCTAAAAGTTTCATTAAAAATAATTTGCATGCAATTTTTTTCTATTAATAGGTACTATGTAGGTACTACACCTGCCTAGTAAGTTTATATAGAGAATTATTTCAAAATTGTCACTTTCATTTTTATTTCGCTTTACGCCGTACGCCGTAGACTCAGCCTATAACCACAGTATAGTGTGCTATAATATAACGGTCGTATTCTTTGAAAAATAATCGGACAAACAGCTAGATACTTTGTGCAATGTATATCACAACACAGAATTCTGTTACATTTATCACTACGTAGTATAAAACAAAGTAGCTTCCCTTGTCTATCTGTCCATAGGGACAGATAGACAAGTTCCCTTGTTTATCTGTCCATAGGGACAGATAGACAAGGCTACTTGAAAGCTACTTGAAGCTAATTTGTTTTATATTACATAGGTATGTATTAGTAAAACTACGCAACAGATTTTGATGCGTCCATGGCGTATCGCTAGTACTTAGATAATAATAGCTACGCTAAACGAGTCGACCTATTAATAATACCGTTCTCCTATATTTCCAGTGCCTAGTCCACATCCTGTCCTGCCACCAATGGGACATCACCACAGTAGAAGGCATAGGGAACAGGAGGGAAGGGTACCATCCCGTACAGCAACGGCTGGCTGACTTCAACGGCACGCAGTGCGGATACTGCTCGCCCGGCATGGTCATGAATATGTACAGGTAATGTCTCGCTTACGAGACAGGGCTATAGACATCTCCTATATGATGCCAAAGATATATTAGGTATGTATATATTATGTAAAATAGGCGGAAGGTGGACAGAATACCTTTCCAAATGGTGACCAAGGGAAGATTAGCCGATGCAGTTGTCTGACGAGTCTTTGTTTATGAGTGCAAGAGGTTTTGACATAATAATTCTTTTTACTGAATACATACTTCATATATTATGGTGGATAGGTGTTCTAACAATTTTGGGCGCATAGTCGCCTTACATTTATTTATTTAGTATCGTTAAAAGTACTCGATACGAAAATTCAAAAACAAACTAGGTAATTCCAAAATCGTTTTTCCGGAAAATCTAAATACGTAAGTTATTCGTCTTTTCTTAACGCAGATCTTTTTTTTTCAAATTCGTGCACGAGGCTCCTTAAATGACTTTTCGATAACTCTCACGGTTTCAGACTTTCCCTAAAAACAAACTCACCCTGTTTAACAGTACCTAGCATGACATTTATTAGGATTATTATTATCTAGCTACATTAACGTAAATTACGTTTAACGTAAATTATATAAGATTAAAGTAAATTACATGTCTAGTATGGATATACTATTTGAATTGAGATTTAAATTGAACGTGTGATTCAACCTTAGGATTCAACCACATTTGGATGACTGGTATGTTATATTCTTAGTATTATATATTTATTCTGTGTCACTGGATTCAATTTGTGAAAAGGAGGTCTCCTCACAGACCTTTTTGTGCTGCGTTTCAAAATAGTTTTATTATGTCTAAGAGCTGTCATTACAATCGGCATTATAGAAATATTTAAAAACATATTGTATTAAGTATATCAGTCATCCAGACCCTAACACGAGCTCTGCTTAACTTAGAGCTAGATGATTCTGTGTTTATCATCCAGCATTATCTATTTATAAAAAAAACTAGAAGAATGAACCTGAATGAATGAACATTTTTATTCAGCCTTCACAAAGGGAACAGCAACCTGACAATGAAGGAGGTGGAGAATTCCTTCGGCAGCAACCTCTGCCGCTGCACCGGCTACAGACCCATCCTCGACGCCTTCAAGAGCTTCGCTACTGACCTCGATCCAGCTTTGGAGAGTAAACTTCAGGTACCTTCGCAGTATATAAAATACTAACTACAACCTGGGTCTCTTCAATCTTCTAGACCTGCGTGATCCACTGTCGGCAACATCTTCACTTTCCATCAGGTGAGATCGTGGTCAAACAATGGAGAGAGTCACATCGAAGAAACCCATTGACGCAGTGGGTCTACGAAATAATTAATTTATTTTTATTAATATTGATTTCAGGATATGGAAGACCTCCACCAGCTGAAATGCCTCAAACTATGCGGAGGTAAAAAAGACTGCAAAGAAGACGACTGGTGCATGATCGAAAATGATGAAGAGGTTCTGCGAGAAGTATCTTTGCCATCTGGGAGCTGGTACAAAGCTTACACCGTTGATGATGTTTTCAAGGTAGGAAAAACCAGAACTATCTACAGGGTGTGCCATAATGAGTGGATAACCTTTAGGTGCTTCTGCGACAGGTCAATGCCGCCTATTGTACGTTATTTTTTTTATTGCGATATAAGATTATGTAACTGTTTATTTATAGCAATAGAGTGTTCGTTCATTCCTGTATATGAGGATCTTAAGACAGGGCCTTAGGAAAAAAGCTAATCTGGTAATTTTTCAGGTTTTTACTCGCATCGGAACCAAGAGCTATCGATTTGTAGCAGGAAATACTGGCCAAGGTACTGTTCCGATACCGTGTCTTGTTCTAAGTATCTTCTTCTAAGCCATCTTAGCAAACTTTCTCTCCTTACACCTTACACAATATTAAAGCTGAGTTAAAGATCTATCTACAGGTCAATTAATACATAAATTCTTTTGTTCAGGTATCTACCCAATAGAGACGCAGCCAAAGGTATTCATCGACATATCTTCAATATCCTCCATGAAGAACTGCCTTCCTGACGAGAACCTGATCATAGGAGCTGGCATGAGCCTCACAGAGCTGATGGCGACGTTTAAAGCATGGTCCAAGAGGAGTGAATTTAAATATCTAGACGAGTTGTATAACCATCTGGATTTGGTTGCCCATGTGCCTGTTCGGAATGTAAGTTAAATAAATCAACATCACCAGCCTATAATAGTCCACTGCTGGACATAGGTTTCCCCTAATGAGCGCCATAGATGGCATTATCATTTGGGGTTAACGCCCATAATCCCCACGCTGGGCATGCGGGTTGGGGATCGCAGTTCGGCGGAGTTGTTCTGCAGAGGGCGCTGCTGCCCGCCCCCCGGTGTGTTTCCCTTAGTCGCCTTTTACGACACCCACGGGAAGAGATGGGGTGGTGAAATTCTATGCCGGCACCACACGTCGTTAAAGAAAGTTAAATAAATAATGCTGGACAATCCACACAGCATCATCTAGCCCCAAGCTAATCAGAGCTTGTGTTATGGGTACTAGATGACTAACATACGTAAAACAATATTATTAAATAGATAGATATTTTTTATTATACATAGAAAACGACCAGAACCCCTGAACAAATATCTGCAGATCATACAAATATTTGTCCCGAGGTGGGAATCGAACCCGCAACCTCCTGCGTAGCAGGCGGACCTTCGCCCACCGCGCCACAGGGATCTTCAGTTATTAGTATACCTTTAGTATCCTCAGTATTAGCACTTTAATGTCCACTGCCTCCCAAAAAAAGGTTGTTGTCACGCTCGCTAGGTAAATAGGTGATCGTAATGGATATTATTTTATTAAAAATTATGTTGATATAAGTTGTGTGTATCTTGTATAATTCTATATGTCGGAATAATTTCAGGTTGGGAGTGTAGCTGGTAACTTGGCTCTGAAAAACAAGCACAACGACTTCCCATCCGATGTTTTTCTGATTTTGGCGACTGTTGGAGCTTACGTGACTTTAAGTAAGTTGTACAATAGATTCTCTTCATAAAAAGTTAACCCCACTCTTTCATCGACGTCGTATGAAATTTTGATGAATCCAATACAAAGACGTTGCTCCAGGAAAAAAATTAAACGAAGCTGACGATCTATCGCGCGTCTCTAACATCTTAGCATAAAATCTATGCAAGAACATTCTTACTACATCGATAATCAAATAAAAAAAACATTTATTTCAGTTTTACATACATAATTAAGTGATTTTTTATTACTTATATTTTACAGTTTGTTATACCTGAGTATAGTTAAATAATAAATAATGATGGATAATCCACAAAGTATCATCTAGCCCCAAGCTAAGCATCTGAGCTTCTGTAGAGAGAGAAATATCTCCAGTTCGTACAAATATTGGAATCGCAACCGCAGCGTCTTGCGTCGCATACGGACCTTCGCCCACCGCGCCACAGAGGTCGTATCACAAGGAATACGTAAATAATTATGGGAACTAATGGTTGTTGAGGGAATCTTTTTGTAATGTATTTCGACGTCCTTGCAGTGAACGGAATGCAAGTGAAATCAACTCTTGGAATGAAAGATTTTGTGAAATCTGATCTCCAGAACACTTTGATCCTGGACGTGCGACTGCCTCCGATGGCCGCGACAACCTTACTGAAAACTTACAAGGTAAGAAAAACCAGAACTTAGAAAGCATCGTCTTCAGATAAAAATCTATAGGTGTTATCTAAGCTACCTTAGCTAATCCGCTCATTAGGGAAGGCCTATGTACTGATGATGATGTGCTTTCTGCAGCTGCAATACAAGAAAATTACCTACAACCTAAATATTCTTTTAAAAAAGTTAAAACTGGCATCTAAATTGAAAAAAGTGTTAATATACCTACACTAAGGTCTACACTACATCCTCGAGAGAAGACAACCGAATCATTTTATACCATATTTATAACACAAAAAAACCTGCATAACATTAAAAACACTTACAGATAATGCCTCGAGCTCAAAACGCTCACGCCATAGTCAACGCTGGTTTCCTCTTCAAACTTGACGGCAATAAAGTTACTTCGGCAAACATCATCTTCGGGAACATAAGCCCAACATTCATAGCTGCCACTGAAACCGAGAAAGCATTAGTAGGCGAGCAGCTGTTCGACGATGGAACTCTCCAGATGGTTCTGGAGAGCTTGAAGAAAGAACTGGTTCCTGTAGAGGCACCGCCGGAGCCGTCTGCTGCTTGTAGGAAGACGTTGGCTTTGGGACTATTTTATAAGGTACTTACTTGCTTATGTATACCAATATTATAAAGAGGAAATATTCTTTGTTTGAATTGAATGGACTCTGAATATACTGGACTGATTTTCGTGTGTTTGTTTGAATTGAATAGGTTCTGAAACTACTGGACCAATTTGACTGAGTCTTTTACCATTAGAACTCTACATTATCCCTGATAAACTTATGATGGCTATAGCATAATTTAAAAAACTTTGTCATACCACCAATATTAAGTATAACCTTTATAATACGCAGCTCCGCATGCTTGTTTCTGTAGATAAAACTAGTTTATAATAGGTAAGTTTTTATGGCTCAATGTTACCAAAGTGGATTTATGACTTCTCGACGTAAACCTCTTGGAGATCAGTTTCTACTACACCATCTCTTTTGTGGCCATCCGACCGAAGGTCTACGCCCCGATGCGCCTTTTTGAAAGTTCGATCCTTCTGTCAGTCCTTTGACTTGTGTGATCCAGCGCAGTTCTTTAACCTCAACAAACTTGAACACAGGTAAATAAATTCCAAAGTAATTTACATAAGGTCCATCGGAGACGTGATTCGATTCTGCTTTCCATAAAAATACTCAGTAAAATAATCAGTCTTTACTGCAAGGTTGCTGCTCCCTACAACAAATATCTTGCTCTTTGGAGATGATGCTGTATAAATTAATAAAATCATCTCTTCTTCTTCCAGGCTATTCTATCACTTTCCCCGACGTTGAACCCCCGCTACAAATCCGGGGGGTCCATCCTGCAGCGAGAGGTGTCGAAGGGCGCTCAGACTTTCGACACAGATAAGTCGCTGTGGCCCTTGAATAAGCCGGTGAAGAAACTCGAAGCTTTGACGCAGGTTTGTATTGAGTGTGAGGTTGAGTATACCTCTAATGCATATCAGTTGGTAAAATTATGGGATGTTTGACTGTAGATAGGCACCTGATTTATCTACTACTAAACCGTAAGAAGGTTTAATAATACTTAATATATTTTTTAATACTATTATACCTACTACATACCTAATACTAGACCTGTAACTATATTGTTGCCAATTAATGTTGCGAATCTGTAATACCACCGGTCTCATGAACCTACTTACTACATAATGTAACTTTGTTCCAGGTTTAGTAGGTAACATTACCGATGATTAAAAGCATTTTTTTAAAAGGATTTCAAATTGCATTCGCGTCAACATATTATATATTTTACCTGTATTATAAAATAAAACTGATTTGATATCTTCAATCATTTTTTTCGTCAACGCTCTTGATCTCGTAGCTCTATCCTAAATTCTCACTGTTTCTTCCACATTATGAACCTAACAATATATTTTAAAATAATGATGTTTAAATAAAACAATAAATTATTCAGTGTTCTGGAGAGGCGGACTACGCCTGCGACGTGACGTTGGAACCGAGTGCAGTTCAAGTGGCATTCGTCTTGTCGACGATTTGTAAAGGACAGATTGAGGATATAGACGCCAGTGATGCACTTGTAAGTAACCACCACATCAGCATAAAGATCTTTAAAATAGCTCGTCAGGCGCCCATTTGATACTCAATAAGTACAAATAATTTATTGTATTCTATAAGTACCTATACAAAGGTTTTTAATCTATAATATATAATTATTTTCACTATACTCTGCTGTGCACTTAATATGTACCTATGGAGGGCGAGAGAGGAGGATGTCATTGTTGCTTTAAATATTTATCAATTGTGCTTAGGCTTTTGTTCTTACGTAATAAAAGCTTCCATTTTTTAAACAAAAATTTTAGTTGTTCTACCTTCGACGCGTCAGATTAATTACATATTTAATTGTAGGAGCATACCTACATAGGGGCTCGACCAGTAAAGTTTAGGTACTTTTTGAATCTGGTGTTATAAGATTGTTGTTATATCGTAAGGAGTTAGGTTCGGTTAGGTTTCTTCCAGGTGATAAATAAAGTGTGCTTGAAATGTTGCAGAAAATACCCGGAGTAATAGCCTTCTACTCCGCAAAAGATATCCCAGGAAAGAACTCTTTCACTTCCACAGACGTACCTTGGATTCTAGAAAATGAAGAGCTGTGGGCTACTTCAGTTGCATACTACGGACAGCCTATAGGAGTGATAGCGGCAGTGACGAGAAAGCTTGCTCTATCAGCAGTAAAATTAGTAAAAGTCAAGTATAAGAAGACTAGTGATAAACTGATACTGCATGTGAGGGATGCTCTAAATGCTCCTGACAAGGAAAGACGGGTAAGAGAGCGCATCTGTGACTAATTTCTTTTATTTCAATTAATTCCAAATAATTCCATTTAAAAATAAACCGTGGCATTGACACTGGCTCAATTTAGATTTCAATTCCAATTGTGTTCTTAAATATGGTTGAAGTTTTCAATGGTAGGTACCAAAAGTCCCCAATTCAGAAAAAAAAGTTTCGTCAGCTATAAATCAACAATGTTTTTATTATATTTTATGCCAAAGCGCCGAACCATAGTACAATAAAAATTTAATTTTAAATACCATACAGGTTCTGTTACGCCTTCGGATCCGATATCACTATTTTTTTAAAACCACCGTGGTATCTAACGTAGGTATTTTGCATTTACAGGTACGACAAGAATGCAAAACTACACCGAAAGAGCGTGGGAAAGACGTAACAAAAACAATACACGGCCGGTACCACATGCCATCGCAGTACCACTACACCATGGAGCCACAGAGTTGTACAGTCTCTAACAATTCCAGGGGTATCGTTGTCAGATCCGCAACACAGTGGATGGACATCGTGAACGCGTCTGTGGCTGATGTGCTGGGCATTGATCATAATCGGTATGTGCCTTACCTTAACAGACTAATGCATGAAACAAATTAAACTATGAAAAAAATTATGGCCCATGTGCAACCCTGAGGCACTCCCTTCAGATTTCTCATTTAAATATTATACGGAAGTATAGTGTTGTTTTTCAGTTGTCAATAAAATAAAGAAGAGTGTTCTCCAAATAGAGATGCTGAATATATTTCCAGTATTATTATTTTTTTATCGTAAATGTAGATCATTATCAGTGTCCGTGTGTATTAGCCGTGTGGTGCCGGCATAGAAGTGCACCACCCCAACTCTTCCCTTGGGTGTCGTAAGAGGCGACTAAGGGAAACACACCGAGGGCGGGCAGCAGCGCCCTCTGTAGAACAATTCCACCGAACTGCGATCCCCAACTCGCATGCCCAGCGTGGGGATTATGGGCAATAACCCCCAAATGATGAATAATGCCACATATGGCGCTCATTAGGGGAGGCCTATGTCCAGCAGTGGACTATATAGGCTGATGATGTTGATTATCAGTATCAAAAGGCTTAACAAATTCAGATAACTAATTTTCTAACATTTACAGTGTAGAAGTAGTAGTTCCAAGGATTGGAGGAGGGTACGGAGGGAAAGCAGCAAGATCGTCACTTGTAGCATGTGCCTGCGCAGTAGTGGCTTACAAACTGAACAGAACAGCTACATTGGTGTTGCCGATTAAAGATAACATGGCGGCTGTTGGCAAAAGACAAGAATGTGAGATGGACTACGAGGTAATCATGGAACAAAATATACCTAAATCAATGTCAGTATCTGGCTCACAATGTATCAGCATCGCCATGTACAGCGATGCAATGCAGCCAGCGTCTTGGGGACACTTCCAACTGGTAGAGATACCTATGGATCATTTGTGCTGCTCTGTTTTTCTGCAGTTAGCTAAATTGTTTCAATTATAACAAGTAGTTCTAGTTCTACTAAGTTTATTTAAAATATTTTTTATAATCAATATAAAAAATTAAAATACTGATCTCTAATATCATTATAGGTACTCTAATCAAAATTTAGTATCTATGTACATATGAATCAACCTGTTAATCACAAATAAAGTGATCGATCACTGATTTCTAAGAAAATCTGAATATTTTTCACAGATTGGTATAAACGATGCAGGGTTGATCCAGTTCGCCAATGTAACCTACTATAGCGACAGTGGTTGCTCCTTCAATGATGGAGCCGGCGACATCAGCTGGGTCTTCGATAGCTTGTATGATACTTCCCGTTGGAAGATCGAGGGCTACAGTGTACTCACGGACAAAGTTAGCATGACTTGGTGTAGAGCTCCTGGTCAGTATTGTGTCATATATGTATACCTACCTATAATATTACTTATCTTACTAGCGACACTAGGCTTAAATTAATGTGACGAAAAACTAATCAGAGTACCAAGACCATCAGTAGGGCAAGCACGGGCTTTCTTGTCTAAGGTAGAATAGAGAAAAATTACGTCACTTTGTCATCGAATGCGTATATTATTTGAAATTAATTTCTTCAACATCAATAATGTACGCAATGTATGGCGATGCGATGTCATTATTGTCTATTCTACCCTAGATAACAATCCCCGTGCTTGGCCTACTGAGTAATACTAATAATACCTAACAAGGTTTATAGACGAAACAAAATGTAATTGCAGGCTCCACAGAAGCGATCGCATTAACAGAGCACATAATGGAAAGAATAGCTTTTGAGACCAAAAAGGACCCCGACGATATAAGACTTATGCATATCAAGGAAGAAAACAATGCCATGAAGGACCTAATAGCAACTTTCAAGAGGGACTGTGAATTTGACGCGAGACGAGAGAAATTGAAGAAATTCAACGAAGAAAATGCTTGGAAAAAGAAATCTTTAAAGTTATCAATAATGGCGTACCCTATCCGTGAGTTCGAAACACCTTCGAGATATACTTGCGAATTTAAACACCAGTTTTAAATTATCGGCTTAGTACCTACGCGCTTCGCTTTTAGTTAAGCATCTAAATTAAGATATTTTTTATTTAAAAGGTCTTAGATCTTAAAAAGTTACAAACATAGACTGGGCTTTATCACGATTAATCAACATTTGCAAGAATACATACCTACAATGTCGGGTTTAATACTTCCGGTTGGTATTCAGCCTGCACGCAAGCATACAAATATTTATTGTGTCCGTCATAATTATTACAAGTCTTTAGGTTAATACAAGTTAATTTCTGTTACAATTCAAATTCCTAAACATTCTTTTACGTTATACGCGAAACATTTTTAAGTAACCTTATCATTTCTTCTATAAACTGACCCACATAATCTGACTCCAAAACAATAATACAAATCAATATAGAATCCGGCCTTCGCTGTTCATTAACTTTGGAGAGAAGCAGCAAACATGTTCTCATCATAACTCGCCTTTATAATATTCCAAGTATGACGTCCTGTGTTAACTTCCGGAATGTTACAGTTTACTCCTGGAACTTCCCGGTGACGATCTCCATCCACCACTCCGATGGAACCGTCAGCATGGCGCACGGAGGCATCGAGATGGGCCAGGGTATCAACACTAAAGCCGCCCAGGTCTGCGCTTACACGCTCAAGATACCGCTGGAAAAGGTAAAGCTAAGTTAGTATTCTGTAGTCGCTTCTAAAATCTAAGATTTTATATCAGCAAGGGAAGAGAACTCAAAACTGATTACAATAATACAAAACAATAAGACAAAAGCGAACTACGTAATTAAGTGCCTACTTGAAAACAAGCGCAGAAAAATGGTTCAAAATTCAAAAGCATTTAATTTCCATTTCAATTATTTTCTCAAACATTTTACAATTGTATCGGAAATTTTCTGGCATGGGCTACCTGATGCTAATGGAAAATCAGAAAGTGTGCGTTCAAAACTTTTGTGTTCTGATTATATTATTATTATAGATAGGTACCTACTACGAATATGGGTATATCACATTTTACCTATTTTTGTTAAATTAGTAGGTAGGTATCTACTTCTTCATAATGAGATTGCGGTATTACAAAAAGAACTTTTGTGTGTCCTCAGGTAATAGTCAGGGCTTCAGACAGCTACACCTCGACCAATTCCATTGGAAGCAGCGCCAGCATCACCAGTGATTGCGTAGCCTTCGCCACCGTGAAGGCATGCGAGGAGTTGTCACGAAGGTTGGCAGCCGTGAAGCAAGGCTTGGAGAATCCTACGTGGCTGGATGTGGTGAAAGCAGCGTTTAATAAAGGTCAGACTTATTTTGATCATCACACAGACTTATATTTTACGGATACTTTCTTAGTTTTTGAGTCCTTTCTATAAATTTGGCGCCTTACAGCCCTCCTATCTGAGAGGAACTACTTTTCGTAGTATGACAGCAATATAGATTCTATCTCGAGTGCTCTAAGGAAAATCGAAACAATCGCGGTCGTGAGACGAGTGACGATCGAGCCACTATCTATTTTATTTTTTATGCACTCGATCCAATTATTTCTCATGAATTCAATGATAGTTCTTATATGATTTTGAGAGATTCTTTGCAGTTTGACATGACAATCTATTATATAGAGGAATGATTTGATTGTTTGTTTGGATTGAATATCTTCGAAGCTACTGGACAAATTAAATAGTGAAAGATTTTTGAAATCAGTTCAGTTTCAGAGCCTAACCAAAAAAATAAACAATCAAATCTTCCTCTATATAATATTAGCAGGAATATAAGTGTAGTTGGCAGTTGGTTGGCAGGCAGATAGATAATTATATATTTGTATGCTTTTATTATATACATACAATAAAGTGTTCTAACAAATAAATAAATAAACTTTCCCCAGGAATCAACCTCCAAGCGTCCTACATGACCTCTCCATCCGACAACCTTCAAAACTACACCGTGTACGGATTGTGCGCGGCCGAGGTTGAGCTAGACGTGTTGACAGGCAACTACCAGCTGAGGAGGGTTGACTTGTTGGAGGACACTGGAATCAGTATGAGTCCGGATATAGATGTGGGGCAAGTAAGTGATGTGCTCTTGATGCGATTTGGAACCGTACTCCTTAATACCTAAGGTGCATAATGAAGGGCAACTACCAGCTGAGGAGGGTTGACTTATTGGAGGACACTGGAATCAGTATGAGTCCGGATATAGATGTGGGGCAAGTAAGTGATGTGCTCTTGATCCGATTTGGAACCGTACTGCTTGTTACTTATGGTGCATAACGGTAAATATTGATAGCAATTTTTTGGCTTCATGGCAACCCTGTAAGACAAACTGGAATGTTAGACGGTGTAGCTATGAAGTGTGAGGAGGTTGCAGGCAACCAGCTTAGGAAATAGATATTGCAAACGTTACCAAACAAGTATAAAACTAAATATATATTAGCTACAAGAGATGTGACAGTCGACGTTCTTATCGATTTAGACTGAACACTAGCAGACAACCGTGGCTAGATGATTCCTCCATTTCACTGCTTAAGCCTAGTTTACACAGTGCAAGCTGGCGTACGAGTCAGCCTGCCGAGTAGCTGCACTGCAGTGACTCGCACTGTTTGGACGTCGCTTACGAGTACTTCGCACGTGCGAGTTGGACAGTAGCTAGCATCCGAGTTACTTCCAAGATTTTTTGTTTTCACTCGCATACTCGCCTGACAGCAACTCGTACATAACAGCAGCTCGGCCGTCGCTCGCATCGTTTAGACGCGTTCGGCAGTAGCTCGCCAGTGCGAGCATTTTATGTATGCGCTGTTTTTGATGTTAAGTCTATTAGGCAACATATTGTTAGATTTATAAATTCCAATATACTTACACAAAATTCCAAAGATTTTCCTTTCTTTTCTATGCGTCTGCCAACACTAAAGTCATTTTTCAAAGTTTTATCGGAACCAAAACAAGTATTTATTTCTATTTTTCCAGATAGAAGGAGCGTTCGTAATGGGCCTAGGTCTATGGACATCAGAACACCTTATCTACAACGACGAAGGAAAGCTGTTGACCGACAGAACTTGGACATACAAACCGCCGGGCGTTAAGGATATACCGGCTGACTTCAGAGTTAGCTTCAGGCGAAACTCGCCTAATCCTGCCGGGGTTTTGAGGTCAAAAGGTAAATATTCCTGTAAAGTTCATTTGGAAATAGGTAGTCTTCAAATAGGATAAGCTATATTTTCCATACCATACATAAAACAAAGCTTCTTAAATCAATAGTGCCACGATAGCGAGCGCGTAAAAAGTTGATTTTGATTTTGATTTTGAAACTATAAATGTTGTATGAATTGTCCAGCATTATTTAATTATTATTCTTTATTTTGATAATATTCTAGAATCGTTGTTCATCGGAGATATTAAATATCTCCGCTTGTATTAAGGGTACTAGATAACTGATACATACTAATGTACGAGTACATAGATAGATGTTGTTTATTTTATTATACATAGAAAACGACCAGAACACTCTGAAGAAATATTTGCAGATCGTACACATATTTATCCCGATGCGGGGATCAAATCCGCAACCTCCTGCGTCGCAGGCGGACCTTCGCCTACCGCACTACAGAGGTCGTCATCGAAAAAGATAGGGATCCATATGAAATCTGCAAAAATGTAACCAATGTGTAATACCCCTCCGAAACCGGGGCGAACCACTAAAGAAAAATACATATACGTAACTTGGGATTAAATTTACTATTTTATTTATTTTTCCAGCCACAGGCGAGCCGGCGTTTACGCTAGCAGTCGTGGTAACATTCGCACTCCACGACACAGTAGTCGAAGCTAGGAAGGAGTTCGGATATAATGATACGGAATGGCTCAATGTTGGTAAGTACCTATACTAGTACTACGAGTACTTATGGGATAAGAATAATATTTATTTTAAAAAAAATTACAAATAGCCTTAGGTCTACAGTTAATAATTGTTATAAGTACCACCATACAAGTTATTTAATATTATCTTAGTACTGCAAAATGGAGTATGAGGATCATTGAAAGACTGCTGGCAGATGCTGGATGCGACAAGCTGAAGACAGGGCGCTATGGCGCTCATTAGTGGAGGCCTATTTCCAGCAGTTGTTATAAAGCGGCCTATTGTGCACCTTTTATAAGACGATCGTAAAGCAAATTAATAATGGTGGACCACCCACACAGCATCATCTAGGCCCAAGCTAAGCAGAGCTTGTGTTATTATGGGTAGGTACTAGATGACTGATATACTTAATAGAGGTATAATATGTATTATAGATACAAAGATAGGTATTTTTATTATACATAGAAAGAGAGAAGATTTCTGCTCTTTTGGTAGACAGCCGGATCAAATATGTGCATATCGTACAACAAATTTGTAAACGAAGATTTGTTTCGCATTTAAAAAAGTTGTATCTTTTTCAGCAAAACACTGATTTTTCTTCTTCTCCATTGTTTCAGAATCGCCGTGCAACGTCGAAAACATCCTTAAAGCAATTTCACCTAAAACTGAGTTTTATAAGATTAAATAAATAATTGTTTAAAATAAGCAAAACATATTGGGTACACTTCCAACTGGTATTGATATGCATCAGTTGAGCTACCTGTAGTTTGTTCGCAACAGTCTGCAGTTAGCTGCCGTTTCTTATTTTACTAATATTATAATGTGGAGCAAAACTAACATTGTGGCTTAGCGACCTATTCACATCAGGACAAAGCTGTAATTTTTCTTAAAATTAGGAAATAAAATACATATCAAAACATGTTTTTACTTTTTTTAGCATATATCGATACTATATAAAAAAGAGTATTTTTTTACGGATTTGTCTGTAAATCCTTAAAAGTATTAGGGTGTCATAAAAATGCAGAAAATTAAGAATAGTTTTTATTAGAATAACATACCTACACAATTCATACTGATGTCAACGCCATATAAGTATCACTATTTACATTTATATAACTTATTAATTGAAAAATACATGCTTCCAGGTAAATTTATCCAAAGAGCAAGAAGAGAAATACAGCTCGAATTTACTCTTCAAAAAAGTTTTGTACTGTATTCTAATTTGTATCAAGCATGTTGTAAATGAACCAAAGACAATTATATTTACTTATAAGTCGTGTAGATAAAAACCGGCAATTTCAATCAAAATCTTCATTTACGGGACTCCTACTTAACGATTTGAATAAGTCTTTTTATACGATTATAATATGACCCTTGCGAAGCAGTAGGAATTCATAATAGACATCAGGAAGGTTGAGGCCTGGTAAGGCCTATGCCTAGTTATGTTCAAGCAAAACGATATTAGTAGCTCTTAGCAGTGTCCAGATAGTTGATGAGTCATGAGTCACTCATGAGTCAATAATCAAATTCATAATAGACATCAGGATGGTTGAGGCCTGGTAAGGCCTATATATCTAGTAATGTTCAAGCAAAACGATCTTAGTAGCTCTTAGCTGTGTCCAGATAGTTGATGAGTCAATATTCATCAACTCTCACAGTGTCAATCACTGAGTGTTGAGGCCGAGTAAGGCTCCCGTAGCCTTCTTGAACAATGAATCAAAGGTATGACTTTATTTCCCATTTTATTACTTATTTAACTTGTATTTTGTGGCGTGTCGAATAGTCCTGTAAGGTCTAAAGGAAATAAAGCACTTTGATTTTGATTTTAATTCTTACCTTTATATCAATTCTAATGGAATTCAATACAATAAAATACAAAAATGCAATTGTACACCAGAAAAATACCCTATCTACACACCAGTTGATGGATTAAGGCAGTTCGTAGCTGTTACTCCATGCCTGGTTGTAGTGGCTTCAGGGGGTTAAGTATTGATACTGGGCGCCTATTCCCGCTTGTACTTCCCGCGTTCCTACTAGGAACAATCGGGAAAAAATCCCGATTGTTACTACTAGGGACAATAGGGAGGAAAATATTCCCGATTGTTCCTACCTCCTTTAGAGAGTTGAGGCCTAGTTAGGCTGATGGCGGCCTTACTGGGCCTCTTATAGAAACTACCTACCTATTTATATCAGTTCTGAAGGAATACCTTATGATCTACACATAGGATGATGGAGGTAAACGATTAAGGCAGTACGTAACTGTTACTCCATGCCTGGGGGTAGTGGCTCCAGGGGGTTGACGGCAGGCATCGGTACGGGCATCGGCACGGGCATGGGGGGTGTTGTAGACCCGTATGGAGGGTCAGACTGAAAAAATTAATAATGTAAATATATGTCTTAGAGTGCAATTAGGTCGTTCTAGATGTCTGGACATTTCACAGTTAAATAAGATTAGAAAGTTTCCGCATGCCTAGCGTGGCATTAAATAAATAATGCTGGACAATTCACACAGCATCATCTAGCCCCAAGCTAAGCAGAACTTGTTTCATGGGTACTAGACACACAACTTATGTGTCTGTTGTGCCTATCTAATGTAATACAGTGTTCGTTTTGTCTATCTAAATCTAAGTTTAATGTGGTTTAGATACAAGCCAATAATTATTTAAATAGGTAGGTTCTGACTGTGGTGCTTTACCTGGGTCTGTGGGAGGTCCGACGCGTGTGTTTGCAACGCAGCGTGCAGTCTCGGCACGGCCGTGCAAGCGGGCAACACCGCGGGCGGCAGCGAGTGCAGCAAGAATGTCGACGCGGGTAGGAGGCGCTCGCAGCATTTGATCCAACCTTCCCACGCCACTTTGTTGAGCCACACCTGATGTCATAAAACGTGACGTCATAATATCTATACTAGGTTATATTAAGGGGAATTTGATTGTTTGTTTGGAGTAAAAAGGCTCCGAAACTAGTGGATTGATTACAAAAATTCTTTCACCATTAGAAACCTGCATTATCCCTGAAAATAAGCTATAGAATAAATTCATTTTCGAAAAAAATTGTCGGTCCAAACTCACTGATCAGCAAAAATTCTGCTGAAACTTAGCCGATCAAGAAGTGGTGAATATGAGGAATGTACCTATGAATTATGCGTTCCGCAACCAAAAATGGTAGGTATATAAGCCATTGCTTATATACCATTTTTTGTATATAAGCTTGCGCAACGCAGCATTCTACGCAGCTCAATAAATGGGTCTTGGCGAGTACGCGTTATATTTTTATAAGTATTTTGGGACTAAAATAAATATGACATCGAAACGACCACTTTCCTTCAAACCTACCCGAGTGAAGATATTACACGGAACCAAAACATTCGAGCACTGGTTACATGACTTCATAGGAAAGCTTCTTAATTATATTTAACATAAAGTTATATCAATATAAACCACACATTTTATTTTTGGTACAGGTTACAAATCGGTCAATAGGAGTTGGTGATTTTACGTTTTTTGATTAGTAATTAACGGGTATTTATCGCGTTTTTTAGTCTTCTCGTGCCCACGACAGAGTGCAAACATGTTGAAACGTCGAGAATCAAAAAAAAAAAAAAACAACGCGATAAATACCCGTTAATTACTAATCATTATGTGTTCAGATCGCGTAAGTTTAAAAACATTTACGTTTTTTACTCACATAAGAACCTTTTCCCGATGATATTGAACAGCAAAAAAGAATAGACGAAATTGGTCCAGCCGTTCGCATAATGCCGTGGTCAAGGTAAACAGGGATCATCTATATACTAATATTAATATTACTAATATTATAAAGAGGAAAGATTTGATTGTTAGTTTGAAATGAATAGGCTCCGAAACTATTGGACCGACTTGAAAAATTGTATCACCATTACAATCCTTAATTTTTCGTTATGAACATAGGCTATAGGATATTTAAAAAAAATTAGGGTGCCGCATGAAATTTTTTTTTCTAGATACCCGTGCGAAGCCGGGGCGGACCGCTAGTTTAAACCATACGTACTTCTTTCTCCACAAGCAGCTGCAGTATATTCAACGCGAGAGCCTCCAGCGCCGGGTACAGCGTGAGGGCTTGCAGGACGCTCCTCATCATCAGCACCGGGATCTCAGACTCCTCGGTTAGTCGCTGGAGCACCGCTGATACCACCTGTAACATAGAAGAATCTAGATCGATTTGATATGTTCATGGTTGGCATGCGGTGAACCCTACGTCACGTTGTTATTACGCTCCTAAGGTAATTTGATCGGTTTTAAACACAACTTACTACTTATTGGAGGAAAAAGTATATTATACGTGTCTTCTAGGTCTTCGTTATTTACTCGTGTTGAAGAGTCCCAGGTTGTATTGTGTCACTGAAAACCCCTATGCACTCGTCTTGAAGAGTCCCAGGTTGTATTGTGTCACCGAAAACCCCTATTCACTGGTCTTGAAGAGTGAGAGGTTTTTTAGTACTTCCTTGGGTCTCTTCAAGGCGGTCCTGTTCAAATCCTGGTCTGATACTCACATCCTGCGTGAAGATATGCTTCTCCCCGAAGCAGATGGCGGTAGCTTTGATGATGAACTTGAGCTCTGCCTTGCTCGGGTCTATAAGGTGGAGAGCAACCAGCAGTTCCGTGGGAGAAACTGTAACGTAAATTATTCATTGAAGTAAAAATACTGTAAAATTTTGGGAATTAAAGCCAGACAGCTGTAACAGAAAGAAGGTTTAATCAGACAATGTGTTGTGTATACAAGATTCGTTGGAAGAGGCAGCGCCACCGTCCATGCCTCCTTATATAGTCAGTGCAACAGCGCCGCACGGCGGTTGTCCGAACTACATAAGGAGTGATCGATCTAAGCAAGATGAGAATGTAGTGCCAAATGAGCGTCCTAGATAACTTAAACTTTAAATTTTGATAGCCATTCGTTTGTGAGAGTCATTATCACGTATCTGACATGATTATGGCTTTTATTTTACTAAAATAGCCCCACTACTTTGGAAGAAATACTTTTTTTGTAAATTCATTAGTGGGTAATACAAAATTGAATACGTCAATAAAGTACATAAGTTTTTTGATTTTGTTTTTCTATTTTTGTCGATAATTTTTTATCTATTTTCACTCCCTTTCGGGGTGCACTTTATCCAGGGACACACTGTATACTGTTTACTGTTTCGCGAACTAACCTTAGAACCTGTATTGTAAAACATACATTAACTTATTTCGTTTCTGCCAAACAAAAGCGTTACGCAAGCCTATGCTATACCGATCTATATCGATTATTGATCCACGCCACTCGCGAAAAATCTTCCCTGGCAACATAAGTGAAAATTTTAAGTTATTTTTGAGGTATCCAAAAGCATAACTCGTGATATCCCATTAATGGTGCTAGTTTTCACATCTACTTAAAAAAACGGTGTGATTAAACCCAAAATGACTTAATTCGAGAAGAAAATGTTAAAGCACCGACCTTTGTCAATCCCTCCTGAGTAGTAAATTAAAGCTTGTAAGCAAATAGAACAATCAGCAAACACCATAAAACTACTTACAAATAATACACACTGAAATACGAAACATCAAAAGTTTTACATTATTATATACACATTATTATATTATTATATATTTATATACACAAGCAATAACGTATCTATTCTATTTTATTTATCACTAGCGACCCGGCCCGGCTTCGCACGGGAGTAATGCTGATACTGATGTATAGATAGATAGATAGATAATACTTTATTATACCACACAAATAAAGAAACATTACAAACATACATACATTCTTAAAGTAAAGGAAGTACAAAGGGCGGCCTATTTTATTTATATGTTATACATATAAACCTTTCTCTTGAACCATTCAATCTATAAATATATTCATAATTAATTAATTAATAGTTATTAATTACTATTAATGATTCTTCGGAAATTTTTCTTTTTTGACATTAGTCGCTCGTAAAAACCGCATCAAAATCCGTTGCGTAGACAGACAGACAGCGAGAAGCTACTTTGTTTTATACTATGTAGTGATGATTATCAAGTGTACCTACACTTGCAATCTTGGCCTGCGACTTAGTGTCATCAAATAATAATGGTGCTCTTAGGGATATAATATGTCGACTGTAGCACAGGCCATAGTGGTTCGAATTTAGGAACGGGTCACATAAAAAGAACACAATTATTGTGTTTTGAGTATTTGGGCTTCGAAATCGGGCAATACGCTCTGACGCAAACTGTATAGTTGTAATAATATGTAGCTTACCTGGACATTGCTCATCAGGGTTCTGTAGACCGAGCAGCTTGTTGAAGACTTCCTTAACGACGGCGGGATTCAGTTTTATGAACTTCGGTAGGGCGGCTAATATCTACAACAAACAAATAATTTTCAACCGTGGCTTGTGAACATTTAAGCTATTTCCTAACTATTTAAGTTGAAAAAAACTAGATTTGCATGAATGATCGCAATTTTTTGATGTTAAATTCTTCTATATTTTAAAAAGTGTCATAGATTGCAGAAATAGTTAGCTATTTGCGCATAATATAACATATTAGGCAAGCACGTTAATGAACCTAGATCTGCATACAATGCCGTATTCGGCAATAGGCAGTACTGATTCGTTTTCATGCAAAACCGACTGTTATGTCAGTGATATCTTTATGTCAGTGTCATGAGATAACAGTTAGACATAGCAGTGACATAAGTCGGTTTTGCACGAAGATTCAGAAACTTCTTTTCCGAGTTGGCCTCAGTCTTTATTCACTAATAGCCAATCCTAATGCGTTACACAGATACGACAATACAGCGGTGTGGAATCGGACAAAACAGTATTTAGAATTCGTAACGTCACAAGGTTCGGGCAAGGAATCTCCATCCAACGGACCTCTTTCTTCGTCAGCCCAGTAAGTACAGGTATCAGGAAGCGCACGTCCGACACGCGGGTCGCGTACAAGTCTCGGATCTTTGACACCAGCTCGGGGGTAGGGGGCGCTGCGAACAACATAAGGACCATTTGTTTAACATATTAGTAAATAAATAATATAAGTACGAGTACCACGACGACCACTGTGGCGCGGTGGGCGAAGGCCCGCCTGCGACGCAGGAGGTTGCGGGTTCGATTCCCGCCTCGGGACAAATATTTGTACGATCTGCAGATATTTGTTCAGGGGTTCTGGTCGTTTATATGTATAATACAAAATATCTATCTATTTAATAATATTGTATTACGTATATCAGTCATCTGGATTGTCCGGCATTATCTATTTATTACTTAAAATAAAATAAATTATGCTGGACAATCCACACAGCATCATCTAGCCCCAAGCTAAGGAGAGCTTGTGTTATGGGTACTAGATGACTGATATACATAATACAATATATATTTTTTTTTTATACATATAAAACGAGCAGAACACCCGGAACAAATATCTGCAGATCGTACAAATATTTGTCCCTGGGCTAGGTGATGCTTTGTAGATTGTCCAGCATTATTATTATCATTTCATTTATTTATACATCTCGTTAAAAAATATTTTTTTTTGTACTATAGAAATACAACAAAATTATTATAAAACAACTGTACAGTAAAAATATATATCAAAACGGTGGATCACCGACCGCGAAGCTAGGCTCAAGCGGCCGGTGACTAAGGTTGCAGAGAGAGGAACTTCCTGACGATACGTGCCGAGTCCAGGAGTACGGCCATTTGGATCTGACCCTTGATCCAACTTCCTAACGAGAGTCTCTTGAGATATTGGTCGAGACTCTTCGCTATTACACCATTAACTGAAACGACTATCGGGACGATGGTCGCTGAATCAACATCCCACATGCATGACAACCTCATTAGCTAAGTCAAGATATTTGCTAAGTTTATCTTTCTCAGCTTTAACGAGGTTACCATCATGTGGTATGGTGACATCAGCGAGCACCGCCTTCCGTTCTAACCGATCTATCAATACAATATCAGGCTTATTCGCGAGAATAGTCCTAGTCATAGTCATATATTTATTTCCTATCAGTAATGATAGATCGGTCCCAATAGAGCGTGGCACGGCTATTTTCGAGAACTGGCCCAGGTATATACTTATAGTATGGGACTTCCGGACCTTATTATTATTATTATTACTGTGACGGTGAATAGCATACTCACATTTCTCAGTAAAGATATGCACTAATCTAGTGAGCAGTGTCTCCGCGCCCCTCGGACACTCGTCAAGCAGGGCCGCAAACGCGGGCCGCAGTCCGGCCGCGGGGACACCCTTGGAAATAGCGGCTCGCACCGGCGCCTCCACGCAGCGGAGCACAACCCGCTTCGCTTCCGGGTCGCAGCAGCCGTACACGCGGGCCACCTCGATTATAAGGTCTGGGGAGAAAGTAGAAGACAGGTTATGGTTAGTTTGAGGGAATTTGAGAATTTGGGATAGTGAAAAGTGAACTATGAAGATGCGTTTACACGATTAGGAGTTAAAATTGCTATTTGCAGAGGTTATTGCAGGACGAAACAGGAAGTGATGGTTTTTTATTTACAAATATTTGTTTCGTTTTCTATTGCAGCAAGAAGTTGCTCGTGGAAATCTTTGTGGTTCGATGCGTAAACCCTTTATATTTGTCAAAGTCTTATACATATTTTCGAAGTGCATGTACATCCCAGTAAAAAACCATAGATGGAACAAATTACGGATTTCGGTTTTGAGATTTACTCTGAGTAGTTTCGCACAATACATTCTTGCAGTAACCCTTATCACCAACAGAGTTGCTTGTGTCTTTAGGCCGCATCTGGCCACGGCTAGACGCACCTTGAGATCTCTAGGTGCGTCTAGCGGTGGACAGAAAGGGCCTAAAGATACAGGTCGAGCTTTGAAAAATCAACCTTATACATAAGTACTAACCTTCATTCTCCAACAGCAACGTCATGATAAGATTCAAGCAGAGTTTGTAGAAATGTTCTGTCCAAGGCATCCTGAAGGTGGTTCTAGCGGCGAGCACCTCGGACGGAGGCGATGCCAGCGCTATGAAGCCGAGATACAGTCGCGCTTGCTTCTCTATCACTTTGCGAGTCGCGTCAGTGGAGCGCGTGTAGATTTTGATGATTGATTTTAGGGTGGCTTCGCGGATTTCTTCTTGCTGATTTACTAGAACGATAATTTGGTTAGAAATGGATTCCATCTTGATAATGATAAATGTATATGGATTATTCCTTAACGGTTATTCGTTTAGGATGATTTCTTTTGCGTAGTTTCAAAAGGAATAATCCCTAAGTATTCAAAAACAAATAAATAAAAACTAGAATTACCTAAAGTACAGACTACGTCAGGAAAACAATTGTTACTTTGAATCTAGATAACATCTAATATTATTATCTAGATTGTATGCCTAAATTAACATTCTAAAGGACCATTGCTGGACGCAGTCCCCTATCCCCCTAGCTCCAATAAGTTCCCTAAACGCATTTTGGTCTTAAGTAATTCTGGACCAATGTTTCATAAAAGGCGTTAAAACCTGATAAAATTCAATACTTACAGACATGACACACCAAAGCCGCCACGTACTTATGAGAGCGCGGAGGCCGCATGATACAAATATCCTCCAAAATCTCCAACGCAACAGTCGCTACCTTCTCTTCCGTCACCAGATGCTTCAAGTAATCTATAGCTTCATCCGTCACTACCGGACATTCCGAGTATATTTTCCTAAGGAGCATTTCCTTTGACGCTTCCATCACTGGGTCCCCGCGCTCACATATCTGAGTAATCAACGCGCATAGCAAATGACTATAATTCTGATCGTGTTTCTCGTGCATCTTTGGCTGTAACGTGACAGGGTGGCGGTTGAAACCCTGCATAAACGCGTATTCTTCGTACAACCAGTGTAGAGCTAGGTCTATTCTGTTAACTGGGTCGTCTAGGATGTAGTTTAGCACTAGATCGCGTATTTCTGGCGTGTAACTTGATGCGAAGATCGTTATGAATTTAGATCGGATTTGAGCGGCTCCTCCTATGATGCTTTCTTTCTCAGCTCGTAATATTCTGTCTACGGCTTGTAAGACCATTTTCTCTTTAATTTCTTTCGGTATCGGACGAGTGATCTCGTGAAGTTTTAGCAACTTTACTTTCTGTTTTAGCTTCGGTACGGTTGGTGTCTGGGGTGGGATAGGCTTTTCTTTATCTTTCGTTTTGCGTTCTTCCTCTTTCAAATGGTCTGCTCTGGTTTCCTCCATGAGTTTAGATACTGCGCTAGACACGGCGCTCTCCATCTGTCTTTCAGCTTTGGATGTTTCCTGAAGCTTCGCTACTGCGTTTTTGAGAGTATTTTTCTCACTCTCTTCGTCCTTTATAAGAGGTATTTTAGCCGCGATCTCAGATAGCGACGGCTGAGTAACGAACGGGATTTCCGGTTCCAAAGCGGGAGGCTGTACCGGCATCGGGGCCGGTTCTAGCGATTCCAGCTCATTCTTTATCAAAGCCATGATCAGTTTCGCTAGACTTCTCTTCTGGACTTTGCTGCCAGAATTGGGAATAGGTTTGTACAGGCTGGTGAAAGTAGGTGGTATTTCATTTGGAAGTCCATTCACTAAAGTAGACATAACTAGATCTACAACAAGGTCCACGTTATTCAGTCCTTCGAAGAAAGTGTCTTCGGAAACTGGTTTATCTTCTTTGACGGGAGCTTGAGTGAGAGATACTTGACTATTACTATCGTCGTCAGCGTCTATACGAGTAAAGTCGTCTTTCGGTACCTCTCGGGTAACCTCGGACCGAATTTCCGTGATCAGCTCACTTCGACTATTGCTGTCGCTGCTCTGCGAATTCTGAGGTGAGTCTATTCTGAATCTTTTGGAGGGGATTTCGCTCATCTTTACCTCTCCTAATCTCTTACTCCTCTTTTCTTTAGGTAAGGCCTTGTTTATCTCCGAGTTTGTCATCCCTATGTCCATAAGCAGCTGTATTAGCTGAGGCATGTGATCATTTGCAGATGAATGCTTTATCAAGTTGATCAGTTGTATTTTGAGTTGTTTTCTTACTGAGTTAACTTGGGATTGTGTGAGTGTGGGTGGTAAAGTTGTATGAAGATCTCCAAGAGCCTGTATGACTCGGGCCATGTATTTTGGTCTTGATTTGCAGAGTAGGCATAGTGTTGTCATACAAGCCATCAAGTTCACGCTAGATATGTGCTGTGAGTTGTGGAAATTCACGATTAGGTTGAAGATTTGACTGAAAAGGAAAAGTAATGATGAGGGCATGCTCTGAAATTGTTAATCATGATCTTCACTGGCCATGATATTATGGATCTGTGTGGCGCGATAGACAAAGGTCCATCTGTTAAGCGGGAGGTTGCGGGTTCGATTCCCGCCTCGGGACAAATGTTTGTACGATCTACAGATACCTATCTATACTATATTCAGAATATAAGTTAATCAACTATTTTGTGACATATCCAAGAGTTCAGTAAGAAATAAAGAAATTTGAAATTTGTTTATTTCTCCGTCCTTTATAAAAATATTTTTATTATAACTGAGATAGACCTCTTTTCGGCCATGATATCACCTGATGTAAGGATAGGTTATTTGAGATCATTAGAGTTCAATAAAAAACTACTGTGGAAATTTTTTACCTGGGCTGTTTTATGAATTTGAGTACAACAGAAAACTCAACTCAACTATTACTCTTCTATCAGAGACCAAGACTGAATGTTACTGACTCTTACCAAGGAGTGATAGTGTAGATAGAGCTGGTATAATATATAACTTACTCAGACTCCTTTTCAAGCAGGTCCCGTTTGATAAACGACAGGTGGGTCGGCAGGCTGTCCAGACTAAAGTCACTGTCTGTGACTATCTCCCCGGGACTCTGCAGTAGAATCACTTCCTCCAGGAACTTGACAGAGTGGGTGCGGATGCCTTCATTGTCATTGTCTATCATGTTGAGGATGATGAGCTGTGGGGTACGAGATTTAGGGCTTAAGTTTCAGGTAGGGATTATCACTATGAAACTAAGTAGGGATTATCACTATGAACTATCAATGGGACAGTTTGGCTACCTGGTGACCTGTGCTACAGGTTTTTCATAAACCTATAACAGGCACCAGACTCTCACAACACAGGTTCAGAAACAGGTTAGTTACTTATCTTTTGTAATTATTTTTCCACCATTAAGTTTAATATTTGTAACCTAGCTTAAGCTCTTTTTGTACTTTTCATTTCATTATAAAGCTTATTTCTATATCACGAGAACTGATTTATTGAATAAAAATTCAATAAATCAGTTCTCTGGTGGGAAAATAATTACAAAAGATAATTAACTAACCTGTTACTGAACCTGTGTTGTGAGAGACTGGTGCCCGTTATAGGTTTATGAAAAACCTGTAGCACAGGTCACCAGGTGATTTATAATAGCCTTTGCATAGAAATAATGCATGGGAAGCCATAGCCAGAAACTAGTATAGTATTATATGCTCAGTCCACTAAGTAAATATTTCGTAAGCATTTAGTATATTAAACTCCTGGCCTCTTATTTATGGGCTGCTAACGTAAAAGTTGCTTTGTAGTATTATTTTATCTCTGATAGATATCAATAGAAGCCAGAGTGTGTAATAGCAATGCTTAAGTTTGCAAGCTTTAAATATGGGGAAGTCTTTTAACCACCCATATTTTTTTTATAAATAAAATAAAATAAATAATGCCAGACAATCCACACAACATCATCTAGCCCCAAGCTAAGCAGAGCTTGTGTTATGGGTACTAGATGACTGATATACATAATACAATATTATTAAATTGATAGATATTTTTTATTATACATAAGAAACTACCATAATTTTTTTTAAACCTAAAATGATGCTTTATCAAAACATACAATTTTTGTTTTGTATGTATAAGTCCCTACCCAGCTCAGAAAGCCAATCACCTTGATTTCACTAAGATGCTCAGAAAGCCAATCACCTTGATTTCACTAAGATGCTCCCAAACATTCTGCATATCAGCCTCGGAAGCCCGGCCCTCGCAGATCCACAGCAGAGTGTTGCGGTACAGGATGCTGGCCGCCTGGATGGCTCGCTTCTGCACCACCACCACCGTGTCCATCACAAGCAGTTGCAGCTGGCTGATCACTTCCGGCAAGTATTGGGGAAAGTTCTTGCTGGAAAACAAGGTCAAAATGCTATAAATGCATTTATACTACTAATACTATTTGTCCAGCTGTGGACTAACATGTGCTGATGATGATGATGAATACTATAAAGGCGAATACTATAAAGGCGAAAATTTGGATGGATTTTTGTTAGTCGATTCTTCATGCCAAAACTACTGAATGGATTGGGCTGAAATTTTGCGAAGATGTGTAATATAACATTTTTCATTGCATAAATCAGTTTCCTTGGTTTTGAAATAATCTTTGAATGTTTCCATACAAATGTTGGCTGCTAAACTTCAAGCTTTTCCTAAATTTCTTAAAATCGTGTAAGACACCTAGATAAGTCAAAATGAGATTGCAAGTTTTTTCCCTTTTGTATTCTGCTGCATTTATAGTTTTTATATGAATACCTAATCCTGCTGTTAGAATACATCAAAATAAATATACATCATGTTACTGTGTGAAGTTGAAGGGCAGAGTATGGATGATTAAGTACCTACTGACTTACCATTAAGTAATTCTTAAACCATGCTTAAATTTTATTGATATCTATTTGTTTTATATAGGCAGAATTGCTATGCTAGCATCTTAGGTACATCCCTGCCAGAGTGCGCATTAAATACCTAATAAATTTTTGTTCTGTTGAGTCTACTTTTGAAAGTGATAATGATAACAGATTTGTTATTCTGCGATAATATTCCATCCACCGATTTACGAGAACTATTAGGCTCTTTCAAACATGGATGGTAACAGCTGTGAGGCCTTCTTGATGGCAGTTTGGTAATTTTCATGAAAACAGAGTTCCCTGTGGGTATTGACACGTCTCAATTCTTTATTTTCATTCCGCTTACCTTATCTCTTCGATAAAAACAATGACTTGCTTCTTCACATTATTAGATCTATCGCCGCCGAAGCTCAGGATGTTCTGAATATACAGGGGAATATATTGCGAACCCTGGTGAAGCAAGACTTCTACGATCTTTCTGAGAAGGTTCACTTTCTTGCCGCCATCGGCCATTCCTGCATCGTTTATCCATTGTACAAGCTGAAAATAGGTGCAAATGAAATAAAACAAGACGTGATGATTTGAAAATCTTTAATTTCAAATGAGAAGTACAATTTTTTAATGATATTCAGTAATTTTTTGCTGAAATGTAGCCGCGTCCACCTTAGTCTACGAACCTGGTTTTGGATGGCAAGGTTGGGATTTGATGCGAATTTATTAGACATCTTCTTTGATAACTATTCAGAACGGTGTATCACCAATATTTCATCGTATTTATAGAATTAGGAAGCGTAAAACAAGGAATAAATTAGAAATTAAGAATTTGTATCGCTCGCTCAACTTTTGATTCATATATTTTATGCAGCAGTTTTGGGAAGTATCGAAACAAAAGAGAAAGCGTGCATGAACACGCTTACAATCATTGTAGAGAAACAGAGAGATCCGAGAAATACGCACGCATCAAAGTAACTTCAAAAGTTAGTCGTATTATAGTCGTAGTCGTAGACAATAATGACATTGACATAAGCAAGAATTGGACATACAGTGCTGCCAGAAACAATAATACTTACATCACACCAACATAAACATCGTTGGAATCGATAAAATAATCGATTCTACGACAGGAAGATTGTTCAAATGAGTTAAATTTTTATATAGATTAGGTATATAAAAATTTGTAAGATTTATGATGTATATATTTTATATATATATAAATTAATCTTTTTGTTTTTCAATCTTATATCTTATTTAATCCGGAGGCCTTGGCATGTGTTGTGTAGGCAGATGTTTGTAAATAGGTACTAGTTTGCATATAATAAATACATGAAGTTAAATTATTGAGGAATCTTTATAAACTGTTTACAGATCTTAGATAAAATTTCTAGTAAATTTTTTATAAGCTTTTATCTGAAGGGTGACGCAATTTTAGAAGGCCCTCGGTTTTGTTTTTGCAACAACAATAAATCAAACGCACTAAACTACCTAAATACTATTCTACTCATGCAATCAGTAAGAGTCATCAGCCAGGAGACAAGACAAGTGGTACCGCTACAACAAAAAAGTTCAACATCAACATAGCTAATGAGCGCCATACCTATGACATTATTTATCATTTGGGGTGATTGCACAAAAAAAAAGTTAGTAGGTAGGTTATGTTAGGTTTGTAATCTTTTATTTATTTATTTACTTATTAAACTACGATGGGTGCCGGTTGACGAATGTATAGATTCTGCATTTCGTAAACACGCGGCTTCAGTTGCTCCTCCATCTCAAGCTGTGTGCTCCGCACGACGATGACACACACCGCTAGAGTGACTGGAACAAAAATATTAACATTTAGAAACTTGGCCTTTCAATAAAGTATAATCTTATTAAATAAATAATGCCGGACAATCCACACAAAATCATCTAGCCCCAAGCTAAGCAGAGCTTGTGTTATGGGTACTACCTAGATGACTGATATACTTAGTACAATATTATTACATAGATAGATATTTTTTATTATACATAGAAAACGACCAGAACACCCTGAACAAATATCTGCAGATCGTACAAATATTTGTCCTGAGGCGGAAATCGAACCCGCAACCTCCTGCGTCGCAGGCGGACCTTCGCCCACCCGCCGTGGTCGTCAAATATTTGCCGTGTGGTGCCGGCATAGAATTTTACCACCCCCTCTCTTCCCGTGGGTGTTGTAAGAGGCGACTAAGGGAGACACATAGGGGGGTGTCAGGTCCAGTCTGGAAACCAGCGCCCTAGCTTTCGCTTGAAGCGGCATTAAGCTGAAACAGGGACCTGTTTGGATCCTAGTAACATTAAACTTGTTTGTTGTTGTTTTGTTTCTGTTTTTTTCCTAATGTTTAATTATTCGATGTTATCATATACCTAGGCACCTAAGTACCTACCTACTCTACCTCTACTAGTTATTATGTTACTCGGTCTCAAATAATCTTTCTTCTTTCTTTCTAAGTTGGCGCTCTTTGTGTTTTGCCGCGCTTTTTCGTCAGTAGCCAGACGAGCCTCCTTGGATTATTCATTTTATGTTAACTGTTACTAATTTATTATAACGAGGAAAGTTTTGGTTGTTTGTTTGGATTGAATAGGCTAAGAAACTACTGGACCCATTTTAAAAATTCTTTCACCATTGGATTCCTACATTATATTGTCTAATAAACTAAGAAGTTGGGGTTCCGTATGAAAACGTCAATAAAGTAACCCAACGTATGTAAAAATTATTATAATATATGTCAAAAGCGTAGGTATAGACATAGGTACCAAAATTCAGAAAAAGTTGAATATGACTAGTTTAAAAGCGAATGTTTTTAATGTCTCTTTGTTGATATAAATAATCATGCGAAGCCGGGGCAGACCGCTAGTGTTGTTGATACTTACAAGCCCACTTGAGAATGGGAACCATCGCCACGAATCCCATAAATATGCAGGTGAGTATAATCAGAGCTACGGCGAGCGCGAACAGTATGTAGCCAGCACTACAGTAGAAGTTCAGATACTGTGGCCGGTTCTGGAACAGAAGAGAATGTTTAGTTTTTTTTTACCTTACCTAACCTACGCCAAGGAAAGCACCTTTCGTTTCTAGATTAGGGTTTCACACCTTTTGGTTACCACTAAAAGGAAAAGTAATTCAGTAGGTACTTTAGGTAGGTAGTAGGTAAGTACTTTACTATAGGTAAATAAGTAGGTAACAACATTATTTGTTTCCGAAATGCGAAAGTGCACACGAGGTTGGAGGTTCGATTCCTTCTCCGAGTTATTGCTCATAAATGCTCACATTTACACACTCGAGATGCGGAATTTAAGCTGTTGAGCCTGCGCCTGATCTCCCCGATCGTGACGGTCTACCGTCCCATTAAAATAGGATGAAGGAATAGAGAGTGCACTTGCACACTATAATATTCCTGTCCACTAGCTTTTCTTCTTTGAGACTGGCTGCGTGGCCGACAATCGGATAGGAATAAAAATTTCACTCGATATTTTTTGGTCGAAAATAATATTGTTATGTTGGTACTAAGTACTTACAGAATGAACTCCCACCACCAGAACTACATGCATGATGAGGTTGTACAGAAACACCAGCATATAATACCCGAAGGTGATGTACAGATTAAGCGCACTCTTCTCCAACTCTTCAGGGGGCGGCGACGGGGGCGCGTGGGGTTTCTCCACGTACGTCGCTACTTTGTACGTGTAGAAGGATATAGCGGCTAGACTTAGGCAGGAGAGTAGCTGAAAGATAACAGATACTTTGATAATTTAAAGGCCTATCCTGATCACTTCTTTGTACTTATACGGGTCAGGCAGGAGAGAAGCTGAAAGATAACAGAAACTTTGATACTTTATAGGCTTAACCTGACCACTAATGTATATAATATATACGGAGTAGGAGATACTCGTAGTAGCTAGCTACTACGAGTATCTCCTACTCCGTATATGAGTCTAGACTCAGGAAGGAGCGAAGCTGAAAGATAACATTTAACATATAATTTATAGACACATCCTGGCCAGTGTTCTCCGCTTCGCTCCTTTGTACATCCTACTAATCTTATAGACGCGATAGTTTGTAACTATGGATGGATGTTTGTTACTCTTTCACACAAAAAACTACTAAACAGTTTGATTTTGATGCACAGATAGTTTATGAAGTGACATATCATAATGCGCCATTTTATCCCTTTTTATCCTGAAAACCCCACGGTATCGGGAGTTACGCGGGTGAAACCGCAGGCCTATCTAGTACTCTATGTATGTACGAAGGAACAGGCATAGGGAGGGACTCTCCAGCCTTGAGTCTAGTCGACAGCTGTTTCCTTCTCCCTGGGATAAAACTTAGAGATAAGGGCTGCAGTGAGTGATACTACCTAGTGACGTTGTCAGAGCTAGTTTTGTTAGCTAACTAGGTATACTTGATTGCTAGTGGCTAACTTCATTACCTATACCTACATCTAGTAGGTTTCTCACTTAGGCCCGTATTATTTAAACTAGCTAGCCATTGATTACAGACAGAATACCTTTATAGGATGGAACAAATCTATGGGTTAAGGCAAGCTAATATTAAAATCCTTGAATGCAATTTTATTTTTAAAAATAAATGAATGATTCCCTTTATTAAAATAATCTAAGTATCTAAAAGATATAATGTGGTTTTCTTTCAGGGCACATCGATTTTTATCCAACTTGTATAGTAACGATTGACTAACAGTTTTGGTATGGCAAAAGCGTTAATCATGCATTATCGATGACTGTGCATAGTTTTATAATACGAGCCATAAATGCTTACCTACTCGAATTTAGTTCAAAATTACATAGATAAAGGGACTGGATCTTACAAGTCTTATTTTTGCGCCAAAGATTAAAGTTGTTGTCACTGGTAGTTTGTACAATATGTCGGAAGTACCTCATCTCATCTTGAGTTTAAAACTGCTAAATGACCAGCTTCTGACTTAAGTTTTACGTTATGAGAGCCCTTTATTATAATAGGTATGTACTTATGAAGAATTTCAATTGAAATCTTTAAATTTATTTTTAATATACATATATTGTTCATAAGTTATATTATGTAGGTAGCCATATTTCATTATATTTATTTTTATTTTACCTGTTTGAATTTGGAAAAATTCAAACACCCATTGATAATGAAATAGCCATTAAACTACTAGACCGTCACTGGAAGCTTTTATATGAGAAAGCACATCCGTTTCCGTCGAATTTGACTAGTTCTTACCAGTTTGCTTGCTAGTACATCCGGCTCCAGTGGCGACACCTAGCGGCCGCGCGCCAATTTTGTCTTCGCAAAATGAACAGCGCCATTTTTTATCATTGGCGTTTCGTTTTCCGTCGAAGCAACTTGTGCGCAGCAGCTCTGGCTCTAGCTCTATTGCACTATACCTACAGTGATACTAAAAGTATATCGTAAAGTAATACGAAGAAAAACTGTAAGTTTTTGAATTTTTATTTTTAGTTGAAAATATCTTGAGATTTTTTATCGACCGTGTTCGTAAGGAATCTCTTTTGATATCAAAAATTTTTTCCGTTATTTTAGAAAAAATTATCATTTTAATTTTGCAACTACTGTCCCGTTGCAGTACAAAGACCATCACACGATGTTCTATGATTTTTGATGTAAACTTTACGATTTATAACGGCTAAGATTAAACGGATTTTCCGTTCGGATCTCTTACTTGAAGTAAGTACTGATCATTTAATTTAAATAATTTACCGGTTTGTGTTCGATGTTTTCGGTTTGCTAGTTCTCAAATAAGTCTATCAAGATTTATTTACTTAATTTACCAGACTGTGTTCGGTAAATTCTGTTTTGTGGGATCTCGGATTCTAAATTGGATACAGTTATGCATAGTTAGTCCAAGCGCCAAATTTCATTTTTGGATTTTTTTGCATTTTTGTAATTACTAGGGCATAATTTAGCCATAGGAAAAACACTCTTGCAGCTAGCTTCACTCTAAGTGGTATTTTTTGATACCCAGTCCAAGCGCCTTCTATAGCAAACGATATATTTTGATACGCAAAACAAGCCCATAAACCAGTTTAAAACTAACAACCAAATTACGTTATAGGAAAACACATTTCCATTTATACATTACAAGCCCAAACGACGTAGTGTTATGCATCAGTAGTCCACGCGACAGTTGTTTGTTACTTGGACTGGTTTTGCAAAACAATAAACATTAGTTTGATTCCTAACGCAAACCAATAATCTCACACATTTGTCGCATAGACTGCTGATGCATAACAATAATTGTTTTAAATGCTTAATCAGCAATAATGGGTATCTTAGGTTTTTTTTTTATTTACATGTCATCATCATCATCATCATCATCAGCCCATATTAGTCCACTGCTGGACATAGGCCTCCCATAATGAGCGCCATAGCACCCTGTCTTCGGCTTGTCGCTTCCAGCATCTGCCAGCAGTCTTTCGCAGATCGTCATCCCACCTGGCCGGAGGGCGTCCTACACTACGTTTACTGAGTCGCGGTCTCCACTCAAGAACACGTTTACCCCAGCGGTTATCGGTTCTTCGCGATATATGGCCGGCCCACTGCCACTTCAGTTTGCTAATTCTCTGAGCTATGTCGATGACTTTAGTTCTCTGTCGGATGTATTCGTTACGAATCCTATCCTTCAGAGAAACTCCGAGCATAGCTCTTTCCATAGCTCGCTGAGCGACTTTGAACTGGTGGACCAACCCTATCCTGAGTGTCCACGTCTCAGCTCCGTAGGTCATAACTGGTAGGACGCACTGGTTTAAAACTTTCGTTTTCAAACATTGCGGTATGGATGACGAGAAGACTCGACGTAGTTTTCCGAACGCTGCCCAGCCTAGCTGGATCCTCCTCTAGGCTTCCTTCTCGAAATTGTTTTTACTGCAAAATCTGCCCGAGGTAAGTGTACTCAGAAACAATTTCGAGAAGGTGGCCATGTACGATCACCGGTCTTGGACCAATGTGGCCATTGATCATGACTTTGGTTTTATCGAAGTTCATGCCAAGACCGATACATCGGGAGGCTGAAGCTAGACTGTCCAGCATCCGGTTCAGCTCCTCTAGTGACTCCGCCATTAAGACTATGTCATCAGCGAATCGCAGGTGTGAGATGTAGTCGCCGTTTATGTTGATGCCCTTGTCTTTCCAGTCCAGCGTCTTAAATATATCTTCCAACGCGCTCTTGAACAGTTTCGGGGATATGACATGCCCCTGCCTCACTCCTCTGCGCAGTTGGATTGGTTTAGTCTGCTGGTCCTGTACTCGGACACTCATAGTGGCGGCTTCGTAAAGACATCTCAGCACCTCGATATAACGATAGTCTACTTGGCATCGCTGTAAGGATTGTAGAACAGCCCAGGTTTCAACGGAGTCAAAGGCCTTCTCATAGTCCACAAAAGCCAGACACAGGGGCTGATTATACTCTTCGGACTTCTGTATAATCTGCCTCACTGTGTGAATGTGTTCTATGGTACCATATCCTCCGCGAAACCCAGCCTGCTCCGGTGGCTGAATGGGAGCGAGATGGGTTTATAATTTTTAAGAAGGGTTTTATCTCCCTTCTTAAAAAAGAGCACCACCAAACTCCCACTCCACGCCTTTGGAGTTCTCCCACTGTGAAGGACGGTGTTGAAGAGGAGCTGTAACTCCTGTATAATAGGGTATAGCTTTCAAAAGCTCTGATGTTATTCCGTCCTCACCGGGGGCTTTTCCATTTTTAAGCTGCCTCAGAGCTAACACGACCTCGTCTTGACTGATGTATGGCAGTTCGTCGGTATAGTGGCGTATCAAGGTGGCTCTAGAATCGTGGTCGTCTCGTTGGGAACGGGGAGCATGTGCAGCGTATAGACGGCCATAAAAGTCCTCTATCTCGGCCGAGATCTCCGGCTTCGACAATACGGTCGTACCATCTTCGCAATTCGCTTGTTCAGGTCTGACCTATCTGACGAAGTCACTTGGGTGGTTTCACGTCTTTTTGTCATCAGCCCAAGAGTCTCATCCGAGAGTTTGGACTTCTTACACTTCTTACTTATGCCCTCGTCCCTCAGCGTTTCTACCAGATTGTGTAGGGTCTCGTCAGCGTCATCAGTGGGTTCCAAGGCTGTCGATCACTGAGACATCTCTGAATATATGCTTGCTATCCGTCATGATGAAGTCGATCTCATTTTTTGTCACAGAATCGGGAATCCGCCACGTTTACACGTGCTATCAACAATCTATTCTTTCGAATTGAATTACGCATCAGGAGTCCAAACGACATAAATGTCGCTTGGACTCATTTTGTAAAATGAAAACATCATATTTTTCGAGAGTCCAAGTGCATTTTTAGCTATATCTTCCAAAATATAAACTTATTTTATGTTTTTTTTATGTAGAATGTTAAATTACAAATAGAAGCTTCGATGCACATAGATTTACTTTCAGACGACACAGATACAAATCTTCTGCGAATAAAAACGCGTTTATGTAATTTCTCAAAAAACTGAAAATGGCGCTTGGACTAACTATGCATAACTGCATCCAATTAGTACGTGATCTTTATTTTTTACCGGTTTAGGACCGGTAGGTAGTACTTCTAATAATTTTGGAAGAAAATCAAGGATGAGTTTGTATAAACATTTTTTACTAATTGTATTTTAAAATTACAGTTTATAGCTGTTCATAAAAGAACCTGCTGTAGATGCAGCGGGCCCGAACGACGCTGCTGCTGCAACCGTCTCGCCGTTGTTAGGCGAAACACGCTGTACACAGCGCGTTGCAACGCGATCCAACAGTAAGCAAACTTGTCGAGGATATGGGTGAGCCCCTAAGTTTTATAAGTGGTTTATTTGCCCGACAACCGGGTCTTTGTGCTATTATCGTGAGGTATCTATCTTTTGAGACGTTAGTCTTATGCGATCAGAATGACGTCACTGACGTACAATGTCTTGACAAAGCCAGCATTTTGCAACGCGCGATAATTTGTCGCAGAGGGTACCTACACAGAAAATCTGACCGTAGAACATAAACTTCTGCAACCTTGAGCAAAGGCAAGCGTTGATTTTAATTACTTGCTCGACTATTTGTAAAAAGATTACCTTCATAATCTTGCATCACAGTTAAGGTTCTAGTAAGCATTTACTCTCTTAAGTAAAAGTTTCAATTTAAGAATACCCGCATCAAAATATTTATTTGAAATGCAACTATTCACGGCACTTTTTGAAAAATCAATAAATCAAACAACACTACCTACTATTAGCTATTAATATTTTATTCAAAAATTAACTTTTTGAAATATTTTCTAATTTTTTACTACATTTCAATTTAACTTGTTTATGAGGTTAATTTTAAGCGTAAAGTGATTGATTTGATTTTTGATTTTGCAAATGCTGGGTGGTAAACATTTTAGGGGAGGCCTATGTCCAACAGTGGACTAACATAGGCTGATGATGATGATGATGATGATGAAACATTTTACCCTATGAAAACTTTTGGTCAGAAAAACTTGATCAAGTTTCTAGCAGCCCCTTACGGGGACTGAGTACCGTAAAGGGGACACAGCTTACACACACCAGAAGAACCACAAGGTGCATTTTATAGGTATAATGCCTACGGTAAAATACCCTCGCAGGGTTGATAAAAAATTACAACCTACAGTGGTCAAACCTTATCAAGGTTCTAGCCGCCCCTCGCGGGGGCGGAACTTACGCACACCAGAAGAACCACAAGGTGCATTTTATAGGTATAATGCCTACAGTAAAATACCCTCGCGGGGTTGATAAAAAATTATAACCTCTACAGAGGTCAAACCTTATCATGATTCTAGCCGCCCCTCGCGGGGGCGGAACTTACGCACACCAGAAGAACCACAAGGTGCATTTTATAGGTATAATGCCTACAGTAAAATACCCTCGCGGGGTTGATAAAAAATTATAACCTCTACAGAGGTCAAACCTAATCATGATTCTAGCCGCCCCTCGCGGGGGCGGAACTTACGCACACCAGAAGAACCACAAGGTGCATTTTATAGGTATAATGCCTATAGTAAAATACCCTCGCGGGGTTGATAAAATAATAACCTCTGCAGAGGTCAAACCTTATCAATCTAGCCGCCCCTCGCGGGGGCAGAGCTTACGCACACTAAAAAAACCACAAGATGCATTTTATAGGTATAATACCTCTGTAAAATACCCTCGCGGGGTTGATAAAATAATAACCTCTACAGAGGTCAAACCTAATCAAGGTTATAGCCGCTCCTCGCGGGAGCAGAGCTTACGCACACCAGAAGAACCACAAGGTGCATTTTATTGGTATAATTCTTACAAAAAAGTACCCTCACGGGGTTGATAAAATTATAATGCAGCATGCATAATAACCTCTTCAGAAGTCGGTTGGAAAGTGACTAATGTACCTAAGAAAAAGCGCTTGAAAACAGTGGGCTCCTTTCATGGCAAAGGCTCGCAACCCAGCCATATACATGGTCCAGGCTGCTCCAATGCTCCTGGACACTATGGGTAACTAAAAAAGGAACGGTCCAGGCTGCTCTTATGCTCCTGGACACTATGGGTAACCAAAAAAGGAACGGTCCAGGCTGCTCTTATGCTCCTAGACACTATGGGTAACCATAAAAGGAACCAATAAAACCAACACATTTCAAGCATACCTACATAAACACATAGGTACCAGTTGTCATCACGGGCACATTCCTTTATGATCAGAATCAAAATATTTCTGTATTCAATTCGAATCAAATTTATGAATTTTTCTCTCACATAAGGTAAGTAACTTATTACTAGAATACATTATTGCAAGCAATATTTCCTATTGCTGACATTGTGAGAGATGGTGCCTGCTTTAAGGTCACCAGAACCGTATATATAATACAGGTCGGAACTAATTGTGGGGGTGCCCCAAAAACGTACCTATATTATCTACAATTTCCTGTAGTACAATGTATCAAAATGTCGATAAAATATAATAAATAGACCAATAATTCTGGACAGTCTACACGTAATCCAGGTTCAATTTAAGCAGAGCTGGGGTTATTGCACGAAGCCTGGGTCCAAGAACTTGGCAACCGGATCTCAGACCAAGAAAGAAATTATCTATTTGGGTATTTTGTGTAATAAATCATATATTATTATTGGAATAAAAGGCCTTCGTTTTATATAGAAAATTATTGGATTTTTGAAGGGCTCATGTTTTGTCATTAAAGGGGCAGGCCTAATCGCCGACAGTTGATGATGTTACTAAATTTGTGATCTATAGTTTCGTGGCACCTAGGTACCCGGTTCTTTCTAAATTCATGAAGGTAGACTCAAAAGTGCATAACATTTCCCGACTGCTACATTATGCACCACCCACAAAATTTCTGGTAACAGATGCTTTGGATCAGACATGTTCATGAAGAGACAAACAAACCATGTTTCTGCCATGTGTGTAGCCACGATAAGACAAACTCCTCTACTGCAATCTAAAATAAATGTTAGCTAATATACTAGATTTTAGTATAATTATGCACTTCAAAGCCAGGCATATCATAACGTCTCACACGGTTCACAACTCATACAGTGTGACAATCATACTGCAGTAGTTCATGTGCTAATATAAAAGAGACGCCTGAAATCATTACCGTTTACGAAAATAACGTATCAAATTTAAATTTAGTCGATCGAGCATCAAATTTAGCATAGAATATTTGAACACAAGTTCAACAATTATTACGACCACTTGTCTTGTGTCGTGTAGATACTCCCGAAATGGCATCTACTGCCAGCATTATTGTGTATAGGTACAGTATTTAAAACGTAGGGAGCTCCGATGCCCTGTTCATAAAGATTGGCCTTAAACCGCGCATGCTGTTTAAATTACGAGTATGTAGTATGAGATCTAGATTCAGTTTAAAGTCGCATTCAGTGCTCCTTGCACTAACCCTTATGTTGACCATCATTTATCATTCGTAAAATGTTGATTTAAATGCATCAAACATACTGGATAAGGAAAAAAAAAAAAAAAAAAGATTTTACTCGAGGACCTTGTAGCCCAAAGGCTGGTGGTTCCATTAGTGCTGAGAAAATTAAGGGTATACTCTGAAAGGCGAGAACATCATTCTCGCGGCTTGAAATATATGGTGGTCTTAAAAATTATAATCATCAGCCTATAACTGTCCGTTGCTGGATCTCAAGGCCTCCCCTAATGAGCGCCCATAGATGGCTTTATCGATCATTTAGGGGTTATTGCCCATAATCCCCACGCTGGGCACGTGGATTAGGGATCACAGTACAGTGGACTCCTGATCTGCATAGGGTGCTGCTGCCCGGCGTGTCTCCCTTAGTCGACTCTTACGACATTCATGGGAAGCGTTGGGGTGTTTAAATTCTATGCCTGCACCACACGGCAAGTTTTGAAATAATAGAACACTAAACTCATTATTTTTCTTTATTAAGATGTCGACTTATGAGATAATTTGGAAACGTTAATGGTCTAATGCTATTTACTAATGTACGTACAAAACCGTAAGGGTGCATAATTGGCCCTGTCGAGTTTATATATTTCCGGTTCATATGCATAAATGAACATGCAATAAACAAATCTGTTCTTTCAACCTTATTTAGCGCAGGCAATACTTCTTGTCATTGGGTTATCATGTTTTGGTAAAAATATTTTGAAGCGCTTGCTTTAAAACTTAAAGATCCAAACCAAACTTCATCTTTGGGTTATAATATAAGTTAACCAGTTTTATTCAGAACATGAATACAAATTACATGTACAATATTTTTCAAGTATCTCGTATACCTACCGTGTTATTTACTCCTGCTCTGCTCAGGTAGACGCACTTAACGTTGCATAGTCATGGTAGTATTATTTTTGGCCTTGCCTAAGACGTGGTGGTTAACTTTTTCTAAACATTAACAACTATGATTTGATACGTGTCAGTAAATGAACTATAGGTACTAGTAACATCAGATAAACATTACATTCCAAGGTTTAAGTCGCAACTGTTACAATAAGAGTAGCTAAGCCAGCATCACCTACTCGGCTGGTGTTACGGCAGGCAGCCCCACGTAACAACCCATCACTCGACTATATTTTGAAAAGAGGGAATAATTGGCGGGCCGCCAACACTTCTCAAAAGATTTTATAGGCGAGGTATATTTAGGCGAGAAGTTATCGATACCTACGTAACAAAATAAGTTAAATAGATTTGTTAAATTCCGCTGAGGGATTTGTCTATTTAAGGCCCTTTCAGCTTAAAGGCTCAAGTGAAGTATTTATCATATATAATCTTGGTTTAATCAAGAATTACATGCTTTTTCAAATAACGTAAAAAGAGATTTTCACAACAGACATTCTGTTGTTTGATATTATCTCATCACATTGGCGCTATTCCCTCACACTATACAAGTGGCGACACCAGGCGAAAACAAACAGATCTCATATAAAAGCTTCCAGTGACGGTCTAGTAGTTTAATAGAAGCGTTTTACCTAAAATAAAACGCATATTAAAATACCTACTTACCTCACTGGAAGCTTTACTTTTAATTCTGCCTGGTGAAACTTGCAATGATAAAAAATGGCGCTGTTCATTTTGCGAAGACAAAATTGGCGCGCGGCCGCTAGGTGTCGCCACTGGAGCCGGATGTACTAGCAAGCAAACTGGTAAGAACTAGTCAAATTCGACGGAAACGGATGTGCTTTCTCATATAAAAGCTTCCAGTGAGGTAAGTATTTTAATATGCGTTTTATTTTAGGTAAAACGCTTCTATTATGATAGTCTAGTCAACTTTTTCAAATACAAATTCATTAGTTTTCTCATCACAAAAGGTCATGTCATAATCTAGGATTGGGGTAACAAAGACAGCCACTACAGAGTCCTGCAGCAATATCAAATCAAATTATAACGTAGATAATCAATTAAGAAGTAGTTAATCAAGAAAACAATAAATTAAAGTAGGGTATCACAAAATACTTACGATAGAAATATATCCAATCAAAAGAGATCCAATTCTGAGTGGTATACAGCAGCAACATTTATATACTCTTGGATACCAATAGGTTTGCGCCATTTTAACAAAATACTCCTTTATAAATCACTAACCTATAATAATAATCTTCCTCTACAATTAAGCGTTTTTCAGTAAAAAAAAAAACGGTTACACAAACGACCAAAACATAACTAGGGTATGAGTATGGCTATTGATAAAAACATCTAGATATCAATATGATAGTGTGTAAAAGAGATAACGAGTGACTATTTGAGTTCTTGTGAAAGGGACCGGAATATAGATTAGGATTAGCTAGGCGTGCTTATTGGATAAGATAGGGCTCAAACTCTAGTGCAATGCCACACGGCCGAGCATCAATCTCATTCAGGTTTGCTGCGACATTAAAATCATTTAGAGCCCGATGTCATTAATGATAATCGTCCGCCGCTGTAAAGTTTGGAGCCTTCTATTTGATCAGCAGTGGGTAAAGTCGGGTTGGAGTCGAATTATGAGAGTGAAGTATGATGATTGAATTATTGAATCGATTGGAATTAGCATGAACTTTATGGATGACAGTAATATAGTTGATATACTAGGCGGAATAAACAAAGAACACTTAAAAATGGGAAAAACAGGTGATGATAAGATTTTTCTAAACATATTATATAAATAAATAATGCTGGACAATCCACACAGTATACATAGAAAATGACCAGAATACTCTTAACATATACATATCTGCAGATCGCACATACGATCCCGAAGCGGGAATCGAACCGGCAACCTCCTGGGTCGCCGGACCTTCGCCCATCATGCCACAGGAGGCCAACTAATAATAATAATTATTAAGTGCACCAGTTTATAATACATACAGTTAGTCGCAACTTATTAAATATATTTGAGAATTCAATATTTACCTACCTTCCCATTTAGGGCATTGCAAAGGTAGATTTGAGAAATAAAGAAACTGCACTCTTAATATTATAAATCCTTCAAGCATACAATTATAATCAGAGAGAAGGCAGCTAAACTTTTAAAAACGATGCCGAACACCTGGACATTTTTGCCAACCTAATGATATCATTAGAAAAATATAAAATAAATCGAAATTACTAACGTTAAAAACCAATTTTAGTTTAGGAAGAGATACGAAAATAGATTTTGGTGGCCACCAAGGGCAACTTCGTATCTCTTCCTAAACTAAATAGAATAAAACTATTACAGAGGCATTAAAAAAAAGCTTATGATAGGTATCACAAACTGGACGATGGATTTTTAAAAATTCCTTTGTTAAACAGAATAATAACATAAAGGTGGTGGCGGTAGTTTAGGTGCTGTATGCGCCTTAATATGCAATTCGAACCATTTTCGACGGAAAATTGGAAAAGAACACTTTGAAGAGTTGACAAGCGTGTTTATATATATAGCTTTGAGAGGTTTTTGTGAACCACGGGATAACGAAGCGCGCTGACAATAAGCAAATACGATTTGATATTAGTTGATTAGTATTATAATAATAATAATAATAATAAATAAATAATGCCGGACAATCCTCACATATCAATACATAGAAAACGACCAGAACGCCCTGAACAAATATCTGCAGATCGTACAAATATTTGTCCCGAGGCGGGAATCGAACCCGCAACCTCCTGCGTCGCAGGCGGACCTTCGCCCACCCCGCCACAGAGGTCGTATTAGACAGGAATAGATCGAATGTACCTACGTACGAATGAATGCTAGAGCCCGTGTAGCATACAAAAGAATTCAACGCGCACCAACAATTAGTGCCTTGAATAAAAGCTACATTGTTTTATTTTTTAAACATTTAATCCAACTTCAAAAATAGGCAACTGATTACTCATTTTATTAAGACCTCGTTTGACCTTACAACACTCTTGAACACGTCATAAAAAAAACAAATTGAAATTGCAGAAATAAAACTAGCAAATAGAGTTGTCACATAAAATTTTTGTTAAATTTATTATTTATAAACGCAGATTTTAATATTTTTCAGTTGTGAAGTATTTCTAGATTAAGTATAATTGATTTTAACTAGGCAGTAACATTCCAATAAAATCTGTGTGAACAGGTCAACATCAACACTGATGATGCCCCTCGTTAAGCGATGCAATGTCGGTGTTGCCAACACAACAAGGTTAGTTGTTTACCCGTTCACTTTCTTCGTGTCATTCTGGTACACAAGTATTTGCGATCCCGGGGCCATAGCATTCTGGTTTACAAGTCTGGCATCCATTATGACACAACTCTACGTAGAGACTGTACACCACCACAAATCCATAGAATTCCAGAACTGAAAAGTTAGACGGCTTAGTCAGATTTGTGGTTCCATAGCATTTGGCATTTCATAATAAGAAAAAAACTTTCGAGTTGAATGGCTTCTGTACATTGGACACAGCCATCATCATCCAGTCCACAAACAGCAATAATTTATAATTGAGCATTAATTTATAACTTTTTAGGCACGACAGACAAACTTAAACAAGAGGTTTCAGATCTGTCCGGTATTATATTATAAAAAAAAATATTGACTGTTTGTTTGCATTGAATAGGCTCCGAAACGATTGGAAAACATATTTCACTATAAGAATCCTACATTGTCCCTGATGTGATGAACATAGGATATAATATAGATTGTTTTCAAAAAAGTTAAGAGTTTCGGTTGAGAACTTAGTTAATGTAACGCAACGGGTGTGTGTATGAAAACATATTTGTTACGTTAATACCCGTGCGAAGCCGGGGCGAACCGCTAGTTATTTATTATTTTAACTTACATACCTACCTACCTATTTGCCGTGTGGTGCCGGCATAGAATTTCACCAACCCAACTCTTCCCGTGGGTGTCGTAAAAGGCGACTAAGGGAAACACAGCGGGGGGCGGGCAGCAGCGCCTTCTGCAGAACAACTACACCGCACTGCGATCCTCAACCCGCATGCCCAGCGTGGGGATTATGGGCAATATCCCCCAAATAATGATGCCATCTATGGTTAGGGGAGGCCTAGATGTCCAGCAGTGGACTATAATTATAGGCTGGTGATGATGATGATGATGATGATGATGATGACCTACCTATTTAAAAGGCTACAGCTTACACATTGAAAATGAGCAATCAATGCGATTATAACATTAAGTAAATCAATTGAGTACCCATGACGGTCATTCGCAAAGCGGACAGTGAACGTGTTAATACTCACAGACAAACAAGAAAATACCCAAATACCATCCTATAAGTAGCTTGTGAACTATACACAGCACGAAGAGGCAAGTAACCTCTACCATCCACGTCACGAACCTACAGATCATGAACTGAGGTATGGCGTAACAGCTTGCCTGAAATTTCAAATATAATTTAGTTAGAGTAAAAGGTAATGTTATTCTATCTTTTACAACAGCAGAGGCAAACGCTTTCTCAAGAAAAACTTTGTGGCTATTCTATCTTTTCCAACAGCAGAGGTAAAGGTCAAGAAAAACTTCGTGGCAGACATTGAGGGTGGATAATTGCATTGCAGCAACTATTTTGACAACATTTTTTTTGAAAAAGCTTTTACCTGGCTGGGTAGAGTAGCGTTCATAGATAGCTGACCATTTGGCGGGTCAAATATCTCATATTTACACTAGTTTTTAGTTCAAATTAATTTAATTGTTGTTTGTATTATAAAATGGATTGCTATCTTTATTTTATCCAAAAATTCTATATTTTAATAGTATTTTTGGATATATAGGTACATAGAAGTTATACAGCACTATTTCATAGACTTCAAAAGTTACAGGGGCCTAAGATAACAATGAACCATACATTAAGGAACAAGTGTGTAAATATATAGGATAAGGAAGATTTAAATGTATTATAAACACCATGTAGCATTTAGTTAATCTAATCTGAGATTGAAACATCTATAAAATATGAACAATATACCTGCGTTTAGAAAAACCAACTTACCGTGAAAATTCCTATTGCCAAATATATGCAAAAGACCATCAAAAACGATTCAGCTATTATCATAAGCACGGAGCAATAATAAACCTGGTATACGTTCTCGTCCGTCGTAGAATTTGCAACATGAATGAATATACTGCCGTTTACTGTATTTTTTTGGACGAATGCTTCGAGAATCACGACCACGAAGAAAAATATCGCAAATAGTGACCGAAACTGAAAACAGAATTATGATTATTAGGTAGAGTATTTCTCGAAAGGTTTAGCGTTCCTTACCAAAATTGAGCTTGACAAGACACCGTAGAAGGCAAAGTGCGTCCGTGGTTTTTTACTAACTATGATTTATTGGTGGGGTAGTGTTAGATCAAGACATTATCAAAGAGTTCATAGAAAATGATTACAGACAATATAATTATTGTAAAATGCTTAGTAAAATAACCTGACACCCCAGTAACATAACTTGCGTAGAGTGAGACTTCTTTCTTCATCAGCCTATAATAGTCCACTGTTGGATCTTTAGGCCTACCCTAGTGAGCGCCATAGATGGTGTTTATCATTTGGGTGTTGAGGAACGCAGTTCGGTGGAGTTGTTCTGCAGAGGGCGCCGCTGCCCGCTCCCCGGTGTGTCTCCCTTAGGCGCCTAGTACGACAAAACGACCCACGGGAAGAGTGGGGGTGGCGAAATTCTTTGCCGGCACCACACGGCATAAGAAACTTGAATATTGTTGATATGGTAAAAGTATTAAGCTTTTGTTTAAATTGTCTTAAGAGGGAGTTTTGTTGCTTCTATCGGGAATTTTAAGTTTTATGCATGTTTAATTCCTATGTTTTTAGTTTATACAAGTCTTGTGATTGGTAAGTAAAGTTTTTCTTTATTTCGGAAATTAAATCAATAGTGCTGAACAATCCACACAGTTATCTAGCCCCAAGCTAAGCAGAGCTTGTGGTATAGATATCAGAGAAACGCTACGTCACAGGGGGACCAACGCATCGCTTCACCGCAGAGTTCTAAACGACCCTTTGCCTCGGGCCCCGGAGAAATGCGTGCGAAGGTCTAGGCAGAAAAAAATGCGTATAAGTGAAAGAATGACTTACAAATGACCAAATCAATATAAAAATACTTCCAGCTCGCAAGCTATAGATCAGAAGGAAGTGCTCTACTGTTGGTAGCGACAGGCCCATTTCGTCTTTCTTTTCGCACTACCAGATATTGTAAAAACTGGTTTCATGAATTTTGAAGATTCGTTACTATGTCACTTCACAGCATGATTTAAATATTAAATAGTAGCATTCTAATAAAACTGACTAAACACCAACGACTTTAGTACCTTAATGACGCGGCGAAAAATAATTTCCCTCGTCCATTTACCTAATATTCTATACTATAGGATAAATATTTATTTTAATTCTTTTTTTTTATTTTGTTTTCTGGGGATTTTGTCTCAGAAGATTTTGTTCGTGCGACTCTTTAAGTATTGCGACTTTAACAAAATAATGACAGTGATAAAGACAAAATAGATAAAAAAATACTTAACGACATAGACAAAAATGGGTACATAAGACACAGAGAACAAATTCAAACTCAACCTTCATAAATTATTGAGTTGCCTCTATTTGCCTTTTTTGGATGCTTTTTTGATTTTACGGAACGTAGAGTACCTACCAAAGAGAAAAAAGCCACTATATATATAGATATCGTATCTAATGTTTACGAAACTTGAATTACAATACAGTTTTAAGAAATGTTTGTTTACTGTTCATCCTGTTCATAAATGCATTTGAAACTGACATCGGCAAAATTGTAGAATGTGCGAAAATTATTATTAATAGGACGAACTGCGTAACACGTAACCATATCGAACTGCTTTGGGTTACTTGATGAACCATGTTAAATTACAAGTTTACCTGTAATGAAATTGTTACTTACCTATCTGATTTGTGGACGAATAAATGAATGAATAAATAAAACCGCTCATTGGACGAAACGAAATATTGACGAATCGCTTTACGGACGAACTGCTAACAAACTGTAGATAAGTACCTAAAACGTCACTTCTGAGATTTTATAAAAGGTCACCGTTATCATCACACAAGTAATCATGCAAAATACAAAACAAAGTATACATTATCAACCCATTCTCAATGCTATAAACGTTGTAATCAGTGGAATGGCCGGACAGGATTTCCGAATGTTCTTTGGAACTAACTATAACGGAAAGTCGGTACTTACCCAACATTTATATGCTTTTTATGTGTTGGCTCTATTTATATCATCATAATATAGCTGAACTCTGATGAATTTCCAGAAATTACTCACTTCATCCTGTAACTCGCTATTAGTTATTATTGGTTTTTGAGAGTTTGATTTGTAATTAAGCATTTTGTTTTTCAAGTATGCGTACCTACAGCATTCAGCCGTTGGTTGGTCTAGCGCGCGGCATCTTCGCGTAGTCGTGTGAATCTGCCATCCCATCGGAGTGTGAGAGAAAGGAAGAAAGAGCAACAGTGTCTCGTCAACACTTGTGCAGTATAATACATTCTTGGCTTTCATTTGATGTGTCTCTGAATAAGTAGTCTTCTCCCCTTACTTCATAATATAACTATTGCTATGTCATGTTCCCAACTATCCGCCAAAAGGGACATAGCAGAGGGACAGATGAGCATAATTCCTATTTTGATCTTAACTAATATTATTTTGGGTTTCCAGAGTCACAGGGTATTACCCACCAACGCAGCATAATCTCTGTTATCATTATCACACATAAATAGGAAACGCGAAACCCCCTTCCCGAGTGACCGAGTCGGCCAATGTCCATCACAATACCACCGTCTGTCTCCATTAGATAAACGTTCTAGCCCAGAACTGCCAGTGTCGTCCGAACTTTACAACAAAACAGACCTTAATTCACTTGCTTTTAAGTTTTTTTTATTTTTGCTTAGTTTTTTGAAATTGTGGGAAGAGTTTCCGAAATGTATTGCGACTGGCCGCATTTAGGAAGATGCTGCTTTTGCATGCCGTTGAGGAGAGGCGTGCTAACATGTGCTTATATTAATTTGGTGAGTTCAGACCACAATGAAAAAGTAAAATCTTTGGTTAGAGATACACTACTGTTAATTTTTTAGTTAAAAATCGCGTAAAATTTATCCATTCATACTAAAGTCCTGTTTGAGCAATGAGTTGTTAATTCCACACTATAAGTTTTTTGTGTTAAGTCTTTTGTGTTCCAATTAAATGCGTATTTTATGCGATATGTAATTCCAAAAGAAATGAGCTACTTTTGGTTTGTTTGGCGTCAGCCATAATGTTTTATGTGAATATTATAATGTAATTAATAACCGCATTGAACCGTGTGAGCTATAAATATAGCGTTTGTGCAAATTAGAAGCTTTTTTATTTGCCAACATTATAGATCTTGCACAACTTGCACAATGTCACATAAAGCTTGCAATATGTCAGATGACAATCAGACAATGTTGATAAATTAAAAAGTAATCGCTTGATTGTGTAGATGACACATTTCAATGTCATTATTTATATTTTTAAGCGATAAGGCCGCCAATTCCATAGCTGTTATTTGTTTTTATGTAGAATCAAGTTAAATTAAATACAACCTGTATTATAATGCCATGAAAATCTTAATTTCTCTAAAAGTGTAGTAATGGAATGTTTAGGCGGGTAACAATAATTACCTATGTACCTGCACAACAAAAGAAATAAATAATGCTAGACACCATTCACACAGCATCAACTCACTTACAGCCTAAGTAGAGCTTATATTATGGGTACGATATGATCACAACCAACTACATAGTGGGTGAGCTAGGTAGGTAACTAATATGACATTTTCGTACTATATCACTGAAATACCTAATTAATACAGTATACCTACTGACGCAAAAGTCACCCTATCGAAAGATAACAGTCAAAGAACTTGTATGTCACAATTATTAACCAGGTGACAACTTGTGTGCCACCTTGTACCTATAGATGGCTATTTCACTATAGAAAACACCAGGAACACCCGCAATAATATTTTGCAAATTGTACAAGCATTTGTCCCAAGGCGGAAATTGAACCCACAACCTCCTGCGTCGCAGGCGGACCTTCGCCCGCCGCACCATATCGGTCCTCGGTAATTTCCTTTGTTTTCACTCACAATAAAGGTGGAGACCTAAAGAAAGAGACCAAAAATAAAAGTGTATGGAAGAAAAGAAATAACAATAACTGAGAAACATCATGCTTGGCTAATGAATGAACAGAATACAGCGCGCACACTTAGGAATAAGTACATCTGAATCACCAGCAGCCCTTCAGACTATTAAATTATTGTCCAACTCTATTCTGCAACGCAAAAATTTTGTTTTAGTTCTTCAGCGCCTTCATGCTAGGAGTCTACTGCTATGCCGTCCACTACGCGTTGATGGCCGAGCTGATGCTAGTAGGCAGGTCGGTCGGCATCGTACCCGCCGAGGTCTGCATACTCTTCTACTCCCTCGAGCTGGTCTCCAACGCGGTTCTCATCTACGGAGCACATAAGGTAAGCTGTTCTAATTCTATGCGAATGCTGAGAATCTCAAGAGGAGCAAATTTGCAGAGGCCATGCATCAACAAGCATTGGTTGAGAGTTGAGATCTGCATATTTATTTCATTATTGGAAGAGTTGTCTTCCGAGTCGAGGCGTACGGTCCGTATGAGGCACTCCTTGATTTTATCTGAACATCCAGCTGCGACGCATAACTATAAAACATTTTGCCCCGGCTTCGCATGGGTGCAATGCTGTTACTGAGGCCTGTTATACATAAACCTTCCTTTTTGAATTACTCTTAAAAAATAGTATCAAAATCCGTTGCATACGAGTAGTTTTAAAGATCTAAGTATACATAGGGAGAAACAGGCAGCGGAAAACGACTTTGTTTTATATACTTCTGGTTTCGAATCCCACCTCTGGACAAACATTTGTATAATCTGCAGATTTGTTCAGGGAGTTCTTATCGTTTACTTTAAAAAATATGTACCAATAGGTAAATGTAATAATATTGCAGTCATCTAGTATCCATAACACAAGCTCTGCTTAGCTTCGGGCTAGATGATGCTGTGTGGAGTGTCCGGCATTATTTTTTTATACTATGTAATGATTATTTTATTTTTAGAAACTCCTGAAGTACGTACGGGCATTCTACTACTACACAATAGTGACCTGTGTAGCGCTACTCGTGGTTCAGATCGTGGACATATTCAGCTCTACTGGCCCGTCTGGTATAGAGAAGAGCATCTTCACTTTTGCTGGAGTGTGTACGTATTATAATATTAATTTATAATTATAAGTACTAACCGAGATGCGTGGAGGGAGCAGGGGGAGGCCTTTGCCCAGCAGTGGGACACACCAGGCTTAATAACTAACTAACTAAGTACTAACCAGTCCATCCACAAACGAGGATGATACCCGCTATGTGAAGGCCTTTAAAATTAGCTCTCTTAGAGTGTCTTTGTGTTGTTGGATACGGCGCCCCACGCCAAAGGACCAATCCTTAAATGGCTCGAGGAAATAATTATGGAAATAAGTAAAGAAAATATTATGTTACCTATGCCCCAACTCTTTCTGCGGGTGTCCTCTCAGGGTGGGTAACAGTGTCCCCTGCAGAACAGATCCATGAAATCCACTACAGCGTATGGGGTTATAACAGCGACTCATGCCTAACACAGGACCAGCATCGGCTGAAGATGATATACTGCCAATTTAATAAAGTGATATACATATACTCATAGATATAGACACACATTTAATTTAATATTTTTTATTTAAATGGTGTATAAACCCCCATATCCATTATGGAAACTTATCAGTGGGTTTAAACATTTTATACCTATTTTAGCTTAGGAAGGTTGAAGTGAATAGAATCAGATTTGAATAACTTTGTTTCTTGCGGCTCACAAAATATAATAACTGTTGGTTTCCCAAATAAAACAACGCTCCTTAGGGGAGGCCTATGTCCTGCAGTGGACTGATATGGCCTGGTGATGGTGAAGATGATAAATTCAAGATGTTTTCAAGCATAATCATGGAAATTTCCACTCAATTCTATGATTTCCTTGCCTTCTTGAGTAAAAAGCTCGCAACTTATAAAATTTTCTCTTACAGGTCTACAAATTTACTTGATCACACTGGTGCGAAGCTTAATCCAAAATCTGGAGGTATCAGGTCCGCATACCTATGAGAACCAACTCCATCCGATTGCAAACGGAGAACTGAATGTGGAGTCCAATGGGATTTATAATAACACCACCGTCATACCTATTGAACCTAGAGACTGAAAACTTACTGTTTATGTTAGTTGTAGTGTACATAATATTAATCTATGATTACCTACAAGATTTTGTTCAGTCTTACAAAAGGCACAAAATTAGTCTATCAAAAGGAAGTCTAATTAGATGTAAGCATGATGTAAGTGATACCTATGAAATATTCATAAAAATCTTTAATTTTCTTTCTCATATTTTATATTATTATTATGAAAATCAAAGAATAAATTAGAAGTCGCAGCAAATGCTACGACTTTTGTAGCTCTTGCCGACATTCGAATAGGTACATATGTATATGTTAAGTTTTCTTACTTTGTTGATAATGTGCATGGTGATAATAATAAGTTGTAAATATTGTGATTGATGAATTTTGATATACTATTTGTATATTTTGTGATAAAATGTAAATAAAAAAACATAATTATAAAAATTACAACGTGTTTTTATTCATATAACGCGATATCAGAATGGAATGGAGCCAATAAAATTAGAGATAAAAAATATATAGATTTTTTTATCATATAAAATGGTATAATCGCGATATCAGAATGGAATGGAACCATTATGCATATCAAAGGGTTAACTAAGAACCTAGTTTTTGTTGGAAGAACACCAAAGTTTCATCCCTTAACGAGGGACTTTATTAGGTGAGTACGGCCAAATACGAAAGCTTTTTGTAGGAATTGAACATTTCGACTTGACACAAGCACGGTTAGATATTTACTACGATAATTTTATAATTTTTAGTTTTAGTTACTTACCGTTTAACAGACTGATCTCGCAAAACGAGCCATAAAATTTACAAAAAAATTCTTTCAAATGGTCTTTCTTAAATTGCAGCTGTATGGTTGGCTATGAGGGTTGGCTAAGGCCATTGACATATCTTTGAAAGCCACTGAAAGGGATTTCAAATGTCAATATACGATAGCGTGCAATATTTAACTATTTAACTGGTATAGGCTTTGTCTTTAGTATTTTTTATGTGAAAAATATAAAGGCGAAATTGTTTGTGATTATCAAAAAATCTTTAAAAAATCATCTCTCAGTATCAGGACATTCCCAACTAACACTTAGGCGCTAAGACAAGAGCTATATTAGATGTATAAGAGCGCTAACCAGATCTTACAGTTATTAATAAGTGTTACTATTTGGAGTTAGAGCGCACTATAACTCCTCTATACCCCCGAATTGGGCACACTTTTATATCGCCTTGGGTTATTTAATGGCTGTACAACAGAGTTACAGATTTGGTTTAGAGGTATAATAGAGCTATTAGAGAGCTATAATAGCGAAAACTGAAACTACAAGAGATAAAAACGCGATAAATAAGCGGAAGTTAAGTCCTTTAGTGGTACAATAGATTAATATAGCGTTTATTAACTCTTTGGGTGCTTTGAGGGCTGCAAATAGGTGACTACTAACTCTTTAAAGGGAACAACAGAACTACAACGTCACTCACTATGTCTTTAGGTGGAATGAGGGTGGCAAATGGGTGATTATTAACGCTCTGAGCTCCAAAAGGTATCTATAAGAGCTATAAGGTTCTTAAATTTTAACATCACGATATTCTTTTTTTTATCAACAGAATAATTACTTCTAGTTTTGTGTGCGTAAAATGTTTAGATATTTATTAATCCAAAAGGGCGCCTCGTTTGTGAAACTGAAATGAAATCGTTTAGTTCCAACTTATTGACTACAGGAGAGGTTGATTTTTCACTGCGAACGTAAGTACATTGTGATTAAGTATATGTATTATTAACAAATTATTCAAGCGCCCGATGACTAATGTCTCTTTACTGAAAATAAACAATGTATTAGATATGGAGTAACATAAAAGTTTTCGAAGAATCGAATAAAACATTGTTTATTCCAGTTTAAAGTATCGTGCTAGTCGTAATTAATACACATAATGAAGCATAAGTAAAATACTTTATATAAATCATAGTTGCTTCTGTTTTTATAACCTTAGTCAGATCAATTCGCAACCTTTAAATGGTGGGCAAACAAATTTAGGGATCCGTAGTACTGTCTGTCCGTAGCTTTTTGAGTGACATTCATTACACTTCTATTTTACAGTAACGCGAAAGTAACGCATACTGCTACTTTAAAACCACTCAAAAATAAGAAAAAGGTCCTTTATATGTTTATGTTTAAAATTTATCAATTATTTAGAAATCAGATATAGATTTCTGTGTTAGGCTTATAAGTACTTATGATAGGATGCCGGCATAGGAGATTCAATTTTATGTATATATTTTATTCACTGTATCTTTTCTCTCTCCTCTCATTCATCTCCTTCATCCTCCTTCATCTCCTCTTTTCAGTGACGTCATGAAATAACTTGTATTTTAATTTCAGAATGCCGTACACAACAATTGTACAAACTATAGAAAAAGGAAAATATGTGCTGTGTACTGCATGCTCCATCGGATCCATGGAAACATAATAATAGTACTAAAATGGCCTAAATGCAATGCGTTAAAACTTGTAAAATCTACAAACACCTTACTACAACTTGATGGGCGACGAATAAAGTGTCAAGTAAAAATAAGAAATATTTCAACTTATGCAGAAGCTGAACGCGAATTAGATTTTTTGTTATAACGATATGAAAACGTGTAAAACTTGACAAAAAAAAAACAAAGAGAAAGATGATGTTGATAAAGGACTTGATAAGTCGGAAGGCGGCCTCTGCAAAAGAGACCTACTAGTACAAGCTGTCGGTCTGATTGTGAATGATATGATACAAATTAATAACCTCTTGATCTTGACTATATTTTTATTGATTTATTACTATAAATCTTGATGATAAGCTGAATTTCATGAATCTTTATCAGATAATTTTTTTGCTTTATAGTTTTTAAATGACAAATATAAGGATTCAGTGTGATAAATAAATATATTTGAATATGATTCATTTAAAGAAAAACTAAGTTAATTTACTTTGTATAAAAGAATAAAAGAAATGTGATTGAAATATTGTGTTTAATTTGATTTATTATTTAGAAAATTATGTACGGGACCCAGATTGTCATTTTCGCAGAAAACTCCCGCTTGACTACTTCTAGTACCTACTATCACTTCGCCATTGCTCTGATATCAACAAGTGAACAAATAAGGGTTACAGAAGAGGTATTGAGATCTATTACTCTACCTAAACCTATACAGAAGTGACATTAGGCACTAGAAGTTCTATGATAGCGAAAAATGTTCCCACTGTTACAACTTTAAGTAATATAAGTGAGTATTGTACCTCTTTAGGTATTTGGTGCTATAATAACCATTGTATAAGTAATTATTGCTTTTGTACAACTTTTAGTTCTTGGCAAGAGTTCGTTAGCGCTTGCATAGCACTTTGGGGGGTTGTAGTCAGTGCTTACTTCTTATTTAGATTCTATGGTTGTAAGATTCACTTACAGCTATAAAACAAGATGCTTAGCCTGTATTATAGCGTTACAAATTGCTGCTGTATGTCTTTAACCTTTAAACTCATCTTGTTATTACCCTTAAAACTATGCTGTATAGCTCACAGTGGAATATTTTGTTAGACTACACTCTTATGTTGCCAAAAGTTGTTATTGCTGCTGCTATAGCACCTTTATATCACGTTAAGGTCTAAAATAAGCTCTAATTGACGCCAAATTGTTTGTTGGGTTGGTTTCAAGAGAGATAAATATAGCCCATGATATTTTAGACAATTTTAAAAAAATATGTTGGTCATTAACAGTGCCAAACACCCTGTATGAAGAGAATTTTTGTTCTGATTGACTCATTTGTCGCATTAGCTTCCAACTATGTCTACTTTCAAAATTTAAAATATGCATAATCATTTGATTCTCATTACTACAACGGTTTTTATATAAATCAGTGAAGTAGCTGGTCAGGATTAACGATTTCTCCCTGATGTCGGTAACTTAGTATCCAATATTTCTAACGATTTCACTTCTACATAACTGCAGGATCATGTGTATACATTTTTTGCTCTGCTATACCCCCTTCCCGTCTATCCCAGACAGCCAATGTCCAATTCAGTTCCATTAAATTAAACGCTCTATTCGAGCCTCAGTGCAGTCTAGATTTTACACCAAAGCAGACCTTTCTTTCAAAGTAGTTTCTTATAATTTTCCTGGGTTTTAAGGAATTAGTCAAAAATTTCCAATATGTACTGCAACTGGCCGCATTTAGGACGATGCTGCTTTTGCATGCCGTTGAGGAGAGGCGTGCTAACGTATGCCTATATTAATATGGTGAGTAACTAATTAATTATATTGTATATTTTTAAGGTGCCGGACCAAATTAGCAAATCATAAACGTAATTATGCCTCAAGCTGTTGGTTGTTTGGAAACACTAAGTCCAATGTACTAATTATACCCCGCCGTTAAAACTTCTGAATTAAATAAATTATTGAAGCAATTATTTTTCAGTAGCTAAAATAGGTACCTTCTTATGGGCTATTTCATTGCTGCTGCCGAGATGTGTCAAAATGAATAATTCTCAGCTGTATACCGTTTTCGGTGCATAACAGCGCTGGTTTTCAGAAAACTCAAGATCACAAATATTCCCTCAGACTTTACAAGATTTTCGGAAACAGATTAAACCAGTAGACCTAACCTCAACCCTTTTACATACCTACAAAATGTATAAAATTTCTGTTTTAGGTTTACACCGCGTTGTTGCTAGGTCTATTCTGCCATCACCTCCATTATGATATGTCGGGTCAGCTGAGCTTGGGCAGATCCATTCACCTCTTCCCAACTGAGGTCGGCATCACCTTCTTTTGTCTAGAGTTGGTTTTCAACGCGGTACTCATCTATGGAGCACATAAGGTAAATAATACTTCACCAAAGGTACACATTGTATCAGCAAAATCTCGACGCACATTATTTCTATGCACGTTAAATCGAGATCTATATAATCGAGTCTAAGATCAAATGTAGTAGTATTTTTTTACGTTTACGTGAATACTATTTTTAAACCTATTAATATAAAAGCTCAATAATCGATAATGGGCCTAACGTTCAACCACGATTGTTGGTTGACCGATCTTGATAAACAATTCCGAAACAGAACCAAAGTTAGAGAAAAGTTATGAAAATATTGGCAAATGGCGGGTCAAATTACAGAAACCGATTCCGACAAAACAATTTGTAATTATTCTATAAAACTTCGCTAGACATCTCAGCATTCACTCGTAGTTTTTCTATAATGTTGAGTTGGTACATAGACCTAATTCTAATCTCGGTAACTAATAATTTAATATAGTTAATTGACGACCTCTGTGGCGCGGTGGGCGAAGGTCCGCCTGCGACGCAGGAGGTTGCGGGTTCGATTCCCGCCTCGGGACAAATATTTCTACGATCTGCAGATATTTGTTCAGAGAGTTCTGGTCGTTTTCTATGTATAATAAAAAAATCTATATATGTAATCATCATCATCACCAGCCTATAATAGTCCACTGCTGGACATAGGCCTCCCCTAATGAGCGCCATAGATGGCATCATTATTTGGGGGTTATTGCCCATAATCCCCACGCTGGGCATGCGGGTTGGGGATCGCAGTTCGGTGTTGTTGTTCTGCAGAAGGCGCTGCTGCCCGCCCCCCGCTGTGTTTCCCTTAGTCGCCTCTTACGACACCCACGGGAAGAGTTGGGGTGGTAAAATTCTATGCCGGCACCACACGGCCATATATGTAATAGTATTGTATTATGTAGGTATATCAGTCATCTAGTACCCATAACACAAGCTCTGCTTATCTTGGGGCTAGATGATGCTGTGTGGATTGTCCGGCATTATTTATTTTATTTTTATTTATTTTAATTACGATTTATTTGCAGAAACTCGTAAAGTACGTGAAAGCCTTCTACTTCTACACGATAGTGACGTGTGTGGCGCTCCTCTCGCTTCAGATAGTGAGCATAGCAGTGAGCAGGCATATAAGGAGCATATTTGAGAAGTGCATCTTCTCTTTTGGTGGACTATGTACGTATATTTGAAAGTTTAAATTTTTACTACCCGTGGTAGTCAAATACGTTTCAGGAGGCTAGGTGAATAAGTTGTAATATAAGTGGCGAGGATAAGGTGTTTAAGTGAGGTATATAAGATGTTTAAGCCCGTGTGGATTTTCATTCTAATTGAATTAAGAGACTGAGATGGGAACCATTTCTGCTTAGTTTTTTCTATATTATATCTATATCTTGACTTATATTATAAAGAGGAAAGATTTGATTGTTTCCGAAAATACTAGGCCGATTTGAAAAATTCCTTCACCATTTTAATCCCACATTATCCCTGATAATATATTATATATCCATAGATTATTTTCAAAAAAGAAAGGGCTCCGTATGAAATTTTCAATAATTTGATGTTAACGTTTTTTTTTCATTCTTATTGGCTTTAATACACTTCAATTGGCCCTATTTCTTTAATTCTAAGTATCGCTAAATTGATGATTGTCCTCTGCTCTGAAATCACCTCTATCAAAACTGTACTGTGACCTGGAGCAGAACTGAAGGAAAAAGGACATTATCCATCTTATCTTTAAGTGGTTAAGATGACGAGAGTGCAAAAACGGCGTCATTTTGATACTGGATGACTTAGCGTAGGTAGATTAGAGGTTACCTCAAGATTGTGCAAAACGCCGATTTATCTTTGACAAGCTTTTCATCAGTATTAGTTTCATTCGTGCACAGTTAAAAGTGCTAGAAAACGCCGATAGTTAGGTATATTTGACAAGCTGTTCATCATTATTAGTTACATTTTTGCACTGTTAAAAGTACTAGAAAACGCCGATAATATTAGACAAGCTTTTCATCGGTAGGTGCTAGATACATTCTTGCACTGTTAAATTGCTGAGGATGTGTTGAAAATACGCCGAAAATAGCTGCTACGCTTCCTCTGATAAGCTCCCTTAGCCGGCTTTTACGACATCTACTGGCTGCCTTGAAGCGGTCAATTTTCTACCACCACGGTCAATGTACTAAACACAGCTTATGTCAAAAATGGCGAACTTCCGTGGGTTAATTTTGTATATTTTTTGTCGAGATAGCGTCGTGCTGTAGTATGCCCGTTGTTCACCCTCAAAATGGATGGAAAATCATTAGTTAACCCATTCCTAGAGTAAAAAAAATCAATCCCTTCAACCCCAATCATGCTAAGAGCTTTATCCACCGAAACCTTGATCCGTGGATAAAAATATTGATAGGAATATATTAATATTTCTGTTTTGTTGGAAACCGATCCCGGTATCGGTGGATATACAACTTGGCAGACTCAGTGGCTAATTCAATCTGATCCGGGATCCGTGGACACAAACCCTTTAATAGTGGTACATACATTTTGTTGGTCACTTTCCCAATTTTAGGCAAACTTTTTACCATTTTCCTCTCAGCTTGTGTCTTATACAGTTTTTTTCTTGCAGGTCTACAAATCTACCTGCTTACCCTGGTTCGAAGCTTGATCAAGGATCTGGAGGTGTCAGGTCCGCATACCTATGAGAATCAGCTCCATCCGATTGCAGATGGACAACTGAATGAGGAGTCTAAAGGGATTTATAATGATACAACCATTGTTGCTATTGATGCTTGAGACTGAATACTTACGATTTTAATTTTTTAGTCATAATTATGTAGGTATATTCTACGTTATAACGACCTCTGTGGTGCAGTGGGTGAAGGTCCTTGCGACGCAGGAGGGTTCTATTCCCGCCTCGGGACGAATGTCTGCAGATACACAAAGTTCCAGATGTTGTGCTCGTTTTCGGTTTATATTATAAAAATATCTAATTATGTTATGATTATATCATGTATCATTGTCCTACCAGACATGACACAAGCTCTACTTAGCTTGAGACTTGATGTTGCTGTGTAGATTGTCCAGCATTATTGAATTATGTATTTAACTATTATGTTCGTTCAAAAATGTTAAGCAAAGATTGCAATTAAATAAGAATACTTGGAATGAAATATTGTAATTATTATAAATATTAGAAGTATTAAAAACAGAATTATTTTTTATATGGGTTTTAATAAATAAACTACCTTTATTTAAATTAAATATGACAAAAATAAGAAGATGGTTTGGAAATTCGTAGCAAGTGCTACGGCAAGCACTTTTCGAATAATAATGAAAAACCTTTTTTTAAGTTTAATTATTTTGATCCTCCTTCTTGCGTTGATATCCTCATGGCTTTTATGTAGGACCTTTGTCTGTACGATGTGTCTCCATCTAGATCAGTCTTCCGCAGCGCGTATAGCGTCGCTCAAGCGGGACTCCAACGTTATTTTGATACATGACTATTATGTTTTTTTTTAATCAAATAAAACGATGTGACTTTATAAAACTTTGGATTTCTATTGAAATTAAGGAAACCTTCAATAATTCTTCTGTACGAAGAATTATTATGAACTTTTTGGATTTATATAGATTATCTATCCATGGTCAACGATGTGGTCGAGAAACAATGATTAAAATAATATTAATAATATCATTTCAATATATCTAAAAATTAAGTAATCTATTATTTTAACTTCTTCCTGGCTGGTTAACAAATAAATAATTTAGTAGGTAACAGGATTTACCTACTTGATAATAAACCATAATGCTTTTAGGGACGTTTTTCTCTATTTTCCTCCCATCTCCCATTAGGTAGGAAGTCAGATGTTCCTAATTTTGTTTCTGTTTTACTTCTTTTTTTATAATTTTGAGATATGCTTTTCTTAAGTAGTTTATGAAACCTAAACCAGACAAAATAAAATAAATAAAAACTTGAAAATATGCAAATATCTCTACAATCATGACAATTTCCACGACAGTAAATATCACCATACCAGTCATCATTAGATTGGTTTGAACAGTCTGCAGTTAGCTCAATTGTTTCAACTGTAAATACTGGTTCTAATTTGGTTATTTTATTGTAATTTACTTGATTAGTACCATATTACTACATTAAGTTTATACCGTCATCACATGAATAAAACAGTCAACTGACCTTCAATGACCTTACTTATATCTCAGCGCATTTGACCTATTGCACAGACCGTATTTTTATCATCCTTGAAGCATCCTTGTTTTGAATATCAGGCACAACCCTAAAGATGACTAACAATACCAGAGAACACAATAAAGTTCATGACACAATGTTATTTCCTCTGTAGACTACTAAATAAGATAATTGTAAGTATTCAGATAGGATAGTTGGTCGTTTCCCTCTTAACTCAAACGGGTATAGCGTGGCGTACACAAAGCGCGTCCCTTATCTCTCTGCGGTCTTGAAAAACAAACAAAACGAGATGTTTGAATTCAGAATCAATTTGAAGAAAATCTTTTTATAAAGTGTAAGAAAAGAGGTTTTATTTCTTTGTTCAAAACCAAGCAGGTTCATTTTAGGTACATAACCTCAAAGAGTTTCTATGAGCGTTGAACTTTTTAGATTTTACAAAAATGCGCTTCGAACTTCCTGATTTTACAAGGTGTTGTTTTTGTTGTCCTTTGCGACGTGGCATTATTACTTTTGGATATTTGAACTTGGTAAGTGCTTAGGTATGCGAGTAGGTATCTAACCTACCGGCTTATTGATTAGAACAGTAACTGAGTCAAATAATAATGTAGTAAGAAGGCTGGTACTTAGTGTGTATGATAATAAAACATGTACGAGCACGTTATTTCCCTTATTTTAGAAATAAATTTCAGCCCGCAACTTCGCGCGGGCTGTTTCTTGAAAAGAACAAGTAACATTTAGATACGTTATTATATAGGTAAGTTATTGCTTTGACGACCTCTGTAGCGCAGTGGGCAAAGGACTGCCTGCGACGCAGGAGTTTGCGGGTTCGATTCCCGCCTCGGGAAAGTATTTGTACGATCTGCAGATGTTTGTTCAGGGTTTTCTGGTATAATAAATATATATATATATATATATATATCTTTGAAATATTTTAGTGTACTATGTTCTCTGTCATATAGTACCCATAACACAATCTCTGCTTAGCTTGGTGCTAGATGATGCTGTGTGTATTGTCCAGCATTATTTATTTATTTATACCTCGTAGCCAACAAAGATTGTTCTAGAGAAACCTTTTAACCTTTTTTCATTCAATTGGGTACTGATTTCTGATATAAACAATAGCCTGCAAGAAAACCAAATAGCTTGCTCATGGGTAATATTTAAGAAAACCAGTGCACCGGCCCAGTGTTATCAGAGGTATTAGATAAAGTTGTACCTATTGGTTTTATGTTACTTATGTTTCAACGTGTAATAGAACTAAAATAAGAATAGCCTCTATTAGAAAAGAAAATTGAGCCAATCACAGATAAAATTCCATTAACAATCGGTAGCGTCACCAAGAAGCGTCACCAGTAGGGCAAGCACGGGCTTTCTTGTCTAAGGTAGAATACACAAAAATTACGTCACTTTGTCATCAAATGCGTAAATTCCGTAAATTATTTGAAATTAATTTCTTCAACTTCCATAATGTAAGCAATGTATGGCGATGCGATGTCATGTAATTTTTTTTATTGTCTATTCTACCCTAGAGAACAATCCCCGTGCTTGGCCTACTGGTAGTATTGCCTCGCTATAACCTATCTTAAAATAGTGTACTTTTTTAATCTTTTCAGGTTTTCACCTTCTTAATGATTACCCTAGAAGCATGGCTAGACTTTGGCCACCATCCGTTGGACGTTACATTGAGCATGTATCGAGGGGTGGAAATGTACACTCAATTATGGCTCCACTTCGTGCTGTTTACACTTGAATTTATCTTCAATATCGTGTTACTGGTCGGAGCTCATACAGTAAGTTATACTTTCTTTGGCTCACTTACTCTATGAGGATGATATAGCATCGGACGCATCTTGGTTCCGAGCTCTCTAAAGTTCCGTATTAATCTAGGAAAATGCCTAACACAAGCTTATTATGTATGCTTAAAAGAGAAACCCTAACCCAGATGTTAAATAAACTAATATTGAAAACCTTTATTAACAAAGGTAATTACAATTATATAACTAAATTAGAGCTAGTATTTACAATTGAGCTAACTGCAGACTGTTGCATACAAACTACAGGTAGCTTACCTGATCCATATCAATACCAGTTGGAAGTGTACCTAAGATGCTGGCTGCATTGCCTCGCTGTATGGCAATAAAGATGCGCTGTGCCAGATACTGACCAGCTGTAACTAAATAAACATGTTGCATTATTCATTTACAAGTTTATTTTTTAAAATGAGATAAAGATAAACAAATTATAATTTACTATACCTACTAATGAGTAAAAATATTAGTAGGTACTAATAATAATAGGTACATGTAATAGACTATCCTGTAAAATTAAAATTAACAGCCAGTCTATGAGTTCACCATTTCAGTACAAAACGAGCTAATAATTCAGATTAACAACCAAAGGCCTCCAACAGCAGATATTAAAATTTTTGACTGTAAAAACTTACGTTGTTTGACTTCAATAATTGAGTTTAAATTAGTAAAACCAAGCAAAATGCTGATGTAGTTTGAGATACAAGCGGTACAACGCACTCACCCTGATGAAATCTCTCGTTTAGAAATTAAACAACAAATATGCCGATACATCTCGTCAAAAGAACTAAATGTAATATTAATTTTAGAACAGGATTGGATAAACTTTTCAGTTTCCCTGTAGGTGGAGTGCACGACGACGTGTCGGAAGAAACTCCTAAAAATTTTCGATACTAGTCGGGTACTTGATTTCTCGGCGCAGAGTTTTAGCGCGTCCCGTACTGTCGAGGGGTTCAAATCCCGCAGAAATCAAAACATTTTAGATATTAAAGAATAATTATCGAATATTTATCGCGTACCTTTTGTTTTTATTTTCCCCTACGTTTCCATCACGTTGCAGCGATAGTGGTCACAGGGCGACTGGATTTTCAGCGAGCTACTAACAAAAGGTACGCGATTAATACCCGATAATTATTACTTAATATGTAAACAAATCGTGAAAGTTTAAAAAGTTTTATTTTAGATATTGTTTAAATTGTAAGGGATGACACGTTGGTGTATTACCAACACAAATAACATATCGTAATTGAGCCGCTAATACTCCTCTTGAAGTTGTTTGAAAACCCGCTCTGACGTTGATAATTCCTCTTTGCAGAAACAGAACCGTCTCATCCGCGTGTATTACTACTACGGACTGTTGACTACCGTCGCGTCCACCATCATCTTTATCTTCGTCTTCTATAACAACTCCCTCGAGAGAGACACCTACTTCGACGTCTTAGCGATTTGCTTGGCATTCGCCGGCTTTTGTAAGTACCTGATACCGATCAGCAGGCTTACCCTTGAATCCAATTCCAATCTCAATCCAATTCTAATCCGAATCAGTTCCAATCTCACTAAACGTAAAATTGGCACTCTGGAACAAAATCGAGATTGAAATTGGAATCGAGTGTGAGATCGACTAGGATCGACTTCACATTGTAAATATCAGAGGTAGAATGAAATATCACGATGCGTACAGGCTTAAAAAAAACAGCGGGGAATTACAAACAAAGTGTCCCACTTTTTCAAGTGCTTCTCGATGTTTACACAAGCTTTTCAGCCTAATTAATCTTCAACTAGTTTGCTCCGAGACTTGAATAGTGCAGCAAAGTTGAAAGTAATTAATACATTCAAATTTTTCATCAATTATCAAGGTAAGCTGTAATTTTTTTTTTATTGTACGAGAACCCAAGTAAAATGATAAAATACTACCTACTTTAATAAATTTCGTCCATTCAGGGAACAAGGAATAGTAGGCCTACCTACCATAAACTTGAGGCTCATGCAGATTTTCTGAGGGAAAACCCAGGGATTGCTAAGGGTCTCCTCGCAGCAACCAGAGACAGCATACTCAGGCTGGGAGAACCGTGCTGGACCAAGCCAGGGAGAAATTTGCAAAGAAGGTTGCCAGGCTGTGGCTGATGCTCTAAATAGGGTTGCTGGTGCTCTTCAGCCATAGTAGTATTATAATTATTAATATTTTGCTGGACTGATTATAAAATTAAAATAAACATTATAATTTGAAAGTTTATTATTGTTTAAGAAAATATGTTAGAGATGATGAAGATGCCGAGCTGCCCACAGTTCTTGAGCTAGTTGTGCACGAGCTTCAACTCCCCTCCTCAGCTCAGCAGAGGCAGGTCAATTTTAATCATGTGTAGCTCCTCCAAACGAAGCATCAACACTAAGTATGTTGAGGTCTGCATCACAAATCTGCAAGAAAGACCATAGTTTACTTTTAACAGAATGATTTATGGCAAAGAGATCCGCTACTGATTGTTGGGACATCATGGTGCCATGTGTTCCACCCACTAATCGGTAACTTCCCGTAGCGTAAAAAGAAAGAGGAAATAGATGGTTTTCTAGTAGATACATAGGTAAACATAACCAAGCTTACATGACTGAAACATTTAGGCTTGAAGATTGAGATTCCCACTACAAAATACCACGAATCAGAGTTCAACTTTGTGTTTACAAACCTTGTATCTTGAGGTTATATCACTACGACGTGAAGGCTTAGGCATCAAAGGCACTAAATCAGTACTTATAACGTTAAAAAGGCTTTTGCTGACCCTGTAGCACTTTTTGAATTCATCGTCGGTCATGGCAAAAGCATTTTCTGAATACGGGGCTATTCTTCTTGCATTTCGCCTTCACCGTAGGTCTTCTCGATGAGCACTGGCTAAAATATCACTCATAAGAAGCAAATGTGCCATTTTCTCGTTTAAAATCACTCTTTATATCAATAATAATCCTCACACAATCGCTAAAAAGTTATCTTTTGGCAACTGTGAAATCTCTATCGCAAACTCGATTCCGTTCTCAATACGAAACGTCAAAATCGCGTCAAGAGTGCCAAAAAAGTTGATAGTTTCGACAAGAGTCGATTTCATTTAGTTCCATAAAATTCCACCAATTTCGATTCCAATCGTGCGCTAGTTGCGCGGTCAAGAGTACCAAATGGCACGATTTCGATCCCAATTTCAAATTACGATTGGAATCGAGTCTCAAGAGTAAGCCAGCAGGACTCATGACCTGAACCTGCCTCCCCTAAAATGATTTTTTCCATAGTCACCACGCAGGTGGATTGGTGAACGCAGTAGAGGTGCTAGAAAGGCACAGAAAGACTTCTTCTGATAGTTGACCTTGAATAGTCATTTCAATAATCGATTACAATCAGCATTTTTCACTAGCCCACCGGCAGCGCCCGTATTAGATAGTTATTATTTATTAATTTCAGGGCAAACATCGGATCAGTATTATTTATTATCTAAATAGAAATAGTGTTAAGCACTAAGTTGACCAATAGTTAAGGAAAAGAATATCTCCAATTTAAAAATGACAAGAATAATAAAAGCTGACTATAAAATGTATAGAGCCGTGCTTACGGTTACGGCTTCGCACGTCTGCAATAATCTAATGCAAGTTGAAAAACATTCGATAAAATTTCATACTTACGAGTATTTGCTTCCTCATCTCTCGGTGCTGGCACCCAGTCACATGTGCAAAAACTGCCATTAAACCTCCATTTTGATATTATTTTCATCATCAACCTATAATAATCCATTTCTGGACCTCAAGGCCTCCCCTAATGAGCGCCATAGATGGCATTATTGATCATTTGATATTATATTTTTGTCAAAAAAAATTATCATTATTTTCTGTACATTAAGTGTAGTGTGCATGGGTGTCAAAAATGTAGAATTTGATGGAAAAATATACCCATCCATGGCCCATTGATTTAGTGTGATAAACCCGTAGCTTTAAAGTGCTGAGTGGTTATTTTGATGGTTAGGGCTTAGCAATCATAATAGTTATGGTATGGTACGATTATAATAATGTAAATATTTTATCTAAAGCGCTTCCTGTGAAACCGAAGCATCCGGATACTTTTCTACATATTTCGAATGCATATCATCAGCAACATTAGAATACGTCCTGAATGACAAACATACATGGAAAAAACAATGTTCCTGGAAGCTTATCTACTGTCAGATACACAAATTTGTTACAAAACATAGACATAGACATTCATTTATTTGATGGTTACACAGTACAAAAAAATATGATTTATAAACACGTTTTGTGAAAAACAAATGACATAAACATTTAACTTATAAGCTATAATACGAAGAAACAAAAAAAAAGAGATAACATAAACACTAACTTATAATACAAAGAAAACAAAAGCACAAAATATTTTCAAAAAGAGATATGTGTAACAGCAGCAAAAAGGTCTCGGCTCAGCATTAATGCCAGAAGAAGATAGGCGCTGATATTCTGCCGAAACAATTATGATCACAAGACTGTAGTAGATCTGCACTAGATCTAATTCGCTACACTTTTACTGCTATCAACAAAAAAACATAGTTGCAAACTTTTGACAATAGGTTACTGTATGCTTATCAGAATAAAACACGTCTACCAGCACATCAGAGTGGTTAGTCCGATTTGTACGCAATTGCTTTCGAATATTTCCTTAGATTTAGAGTCCTTCCCGCCTCGTGACATATAATAATATGTACATATTTGTACGAATTGTAAATATATTTGTTCAAGGTGTTCTGGTCGTTTTCTATGTATAAAAGTATCAATTTAATTAATATATTGTATTACACAAGTATATTAGTTATGTACCCATAACACAAGTTCCGATTACATTTGGGCTAGATGATTCTGTGTGGATTGCGTCAAGCATTATTTTATTTATTTGTATTTTATATGTATTGCATTGTACATTTGTATATTTCTTCCTTCCAGGTTTACATGCATACCTCCTGCTTCTCATCAGAGCCGAGATGCAGAAGCTTAAGTACCAGGAAGGACATTACAGCTACGTCAACCACATGTCAGAAGTGGTGCTGGATCCACCTCTGGGTGCTGGGAGAAACCCGCTATAAAAACCATCACCATCGTATCATTCTGTGATTCATTTCATTTTAGCTAGATATAAGCATCTTGAATAAACTTTATTTATATAGGTACTGTATACCATACCATAGGCTTATTATTTTATTATTTAATGAAACCTTTTTTTTATTTGTTTTTATTACATGTAACTAATTTAACTTAATAGTACAGTTAACTTTTCTATGTACATACCTACATTCTGACCTATCACTTGTTGGAACTTTTTCTCACTCCAATCCCGGAGGTGGGCGTTGTGATCTGCGACACAGTATTATACTTCTGCAGGTTACATCGCTTCCTATTTTTTTAAACTGTATCTAGTTATAAGTTCCAAAATAAAGATTTTTTACTTTTTTTTTACTTTACTTTTGTATCAACCATGGTCAGAAGTGGTGAAGGAACCCGCTATAAGAACCATCAGCATCGTAACAGTCTGTGATTCACCTGGATATAGACCTCGTTAACAAACCTTATTAATATAGGTACTGAGTTAATCACTAGTCAGAGGTGGTGCTGGATCCACCTATGGTTGCTGGGAGGAACCTACTATAAGAGCACCAGCATCGGTACTATGGAAATTTTTTAAGGTTTTATTTCTATAATATTTTTTTCTCATGAGAACTGCTTCTCTGGAGTAAAGAGATAGGCTAGTTTTTTCCAAAAGAGATTGATACATACAGGACTGAGTCTGAAGACAGGCATGTATGCAATCATAACCTGATCTCGTTGGTAGTGTTGGTGTGGTAGAGAAGGTAACAAACATTCAAACTTTCGCATTTATAATAATATTAGTTTTACTTGTAAGGAACTCAACATAAAATTAACATGTCATGTGTACACAACAAGGTATTTTTTAACCATGAGTATAATATGAAGGTTCCAATTGTCGAGTGTGCTACACTTTGTGGAGTCTGTATCAAACTCCATTGTCAAGTCTGTAGGTAACATAATATTGAGATGTGATTCTGTAACCTAAGTTTAAGCATTAAACATTCCATCATATGGAAACGTGTTGTGTATTGTATAATATAAAATGGTAGTCATTTTGAAAACTTAATAACATAAATTAAAGTGTATGAAAACAATGCATTTTATTTAATTCAGATATCATGGCAACATACAATTATTATATTATCTAAATATAAATAGTGTTAGTTTTATTTTCCAAAAAGTTCGTGTTTGGTTCCCGAGCTTTGTATAATTTTTTTTTATAAGAATACTTAACAAAAAATAACTTTTTCTTGTTACTAAAATCGATGACATGGTTCTTAAAAAGAGATCTTCGTATAGCTTATAGTTTTAGACTTTCTAACTAAGACAAATTGTGTAGAATTATTTCTCTAGATTCTTCTCTATTTAATATTTTTTTACACCTTAGATTCCTTTTGAAAATAACTGCAATTAATTGCTTATTTTTAGTTTATTATCTACCTATACAAAGAAAACGGGCATAACACCAGGAACAAATCTGCAGTACAGACTTTTGTCCCGAGGTGGGAATCGAGCCACTTGCGTCGCAGACCTTCGCCCACCGCGCCACAGACGTCGTCATAATGCTGATGCGCTGCGCTAGATACTCACCAGCTGTCGGGTCCCGCTTCGCTACCACCTGACACTCAGATATTTTTTTAATTATATTTTATAACTAGCTTCTGCCCGCAGCTTCGCACGTTTTATTTAATAAAAACGTTTAATGGTCATTCGATCCCAACTCTATGGCTGATCTACTATTACAGGTCTCTATGCAAAGTTTCAGAGCGAACCGTTCAGTTTTTATGGCGTGAAGAAGTAACAAAGATATCTAGACCCATCCCGTTCTAACTTTCGTATTTATAATATTATTGATTATGATAAACACGTGCAGTGCATGCGGAGTGTAGGGGAAGGCCGGGCAAAGTGGCCACCCTAAGCTATGCATGATTTGACGTTTAAATATGTATCTTTATATTTTAACTTATATAATCAATTTATTAAGATCATTTAGTTTTGAATTCATAGTGTTATTTTCTCATATTATTATAACAAAGTATCTATTATTATTTTATTTGTTTTAATCAAAATGGGATACTGACCATTTTTTAGGTAAAGTAGCTTGTATAAACCCACGTAGTGGTAAAGTTCATTAAAATACCTCACACAGTCTTTACACACGCTCTTTGCTTTCAGCAGTGTATCGTACAATTGTTGTATTTACAATGAGTCTGCCTGAAGTTCAAATAAAATCTTATTTATCTATCTGTATGGCGCTAGTTGGTTGTTTTTTAAAAAGGTTTTATTTCACTTTTCCCGCCTTGGCCACTTTAGCTAACCTTCCCCTACCTTGGTTTTCATCGAGATAACACTAAATGAATCTGAACTTTAGAACTTCGCTGAATGCAACAGCGCTCCTAAGGTCACTATATCAGTAACTATCTACTAGCTAATAAAATAAGACGTTGGGCTTTCCAACAAGATATATAAAATAACAAAGTGTTACAGATTGAAAAAAAAATGGCGAAAAGAGATGTTGAGAGCTTTTGTTTGTGTTTGTCGGTGAGACAAGGGCTGTTAATTTGGGGTTACGCAAAGTTGGTAAGTACTTTATGAATCTGAATCTGAATCTGATCGCTCAAAGATCGGGTTAAAATAAGTACATCTCATTCGAGAAAATAATTTTCAAAACAAGAACGAAAAAAGGTTTGCACGAGTCATCCACTTCACTTCACTTTTGGCTTAGAGTACAACATCCGAATTTAAAGTCTTGGTTTTGTTTCAGACGAATTGTGCCCTAATCCAAAAGTGTCGTGTCTTTTCAAGCGTTTAGTTTCGAAATGCCTCCGCTCATTGGAAACAATGAGTTGGAAACAGGTAAATTATAGTACCTACATACATACTGGGGACATTCGAACTCTCAACTCTCCAACTAAGCCCGTGTTATAAGAACCGACAAAGGACTCACCAAATAGCAGCAACTTCCTTTGCGAACATAAAACGTATTTTGTCATGACGACCTCTGGGGAGCGGTGGGCGAAGGTCCGCCTGCGACGCAGGAGGTTGTGGATTGTCCCGTTTTTATTAATTCTCTTTAACTCCTTCATGTATTTTGTTTTTCAGGTGTTATCCGTCGTAGTAACAATAGGCTTTACGTACATGTCAGTGCGTATGTTTGGACACGTCCCAGAATCGTACGACAATGCGATCACGTTCCTGCAGTGCGTTACTACCACAGTACCTGAGCTGCTTGATGTGATATTTACATTGATCCTTATTATAGCTACACATAAGGTTGGTTTTCAATAATTAATAAAAGAGTTGCAGGATAAAAGAAGAAGTTACTGTTCGTAATAATTTGATCAAGTTCGACTTTTTATCAATATTACAGTGTGTACGGGTGTTTAGAATACATTGTGACTCAGATTTTTTGACTAGGTAGAAGTGAGCACATATTTTGGGCTGAAGGGAGAAAATAATATTGGGTAGGAAAATTGTGGGTGGACGGGGGAGCACTCATTATTCGCTAAAGTAAGCGTGGAGCACCCTGGATTTGAAGACTAACGAGGAAATTGATTATTTTTTCAATTGTTTACGCTCATATAATGGACCGACTTGAAAAAATATTTTACCATTAGAATCCTATATTATGAACATTAAATTTATTAAATTTTTTTTCAGTAGGTACGCCTTATTGATCAAAAAATTTTTTTTCATGCGAATCCACGGAAAATTTTGGATTCTAATGATGAAAGAATTTTTCAAATCGGTCCAGTAGTTTCGGAGCCTATTCAATTTAAACAACCAAATCTGTCCTCTTATTAATATTAGTATAGATATAGAAAAACGTGCGAAGCCGAGGCAGACCGCTAGTCTTTTACAAATGATTTCATTTTCTAGAGGAACCTAAAGATGCTTGAAATCTACCACTTCTACAGCATCACAATGCTGGCGGTCTACATGCTGGTGGTTCTGCTGACCTGCTGCAACATGGAGAAGTTCCGGATGCTGCATGACATGATCTTCCACCACGCCTGGGTCGTGGAGCTCGACTTCTACGTGCTTGTCTGTTTTGGTGTTGCCAACATTTGTAAGTGTTGTACAAAACCATGTAATTCTTTAACACCACTTCACAGGGATCTTCTTAGCTCTACGTAGCCAGTCACAGATTAAAGCCATGATACGAACGCAGCACAAGCCAGTAACAGATTAAGACAAGTCGATACATAGGTAACGACGCACGCGGCGGCGCTTGTGTGTCGGTATCTAGCAAATAAAGAAAGGGGTTGTGTTACTGAAAGGGGTTTTGTTGTTGTGTATTACGTTTTGGCAAAAGTCATAGATAAAGATCATAGAACAAAAGTTGTTAGTCTTGATTTACCCAAGTCGCCTTTAAGAGGTTATTGATCATCTACCTATAACCCTGTATTTGTAACTTCTGCATGCCACAGCTACCTACTGAAGTATTAAAGTGGGACTCGAGTTCACTGCAGATCACACCGCGTCGAATGATCGTAAACATATAGAAGTGATCAAAACATTCATTTTATTAACTTTAATCTCACCAATTCTTTACAGGTCTTCAGACATACCTGATGCTTCTAGTTAGGAGCGAGGTCCTGAAACAGAGGGAGGTGAAGAAAGCCAAGCTGGCTCGTCAGAAGTCCAGCGCCAGCTTCAGAGGTCTTCGAGTTGGGATGATCATGGCTAACAACCGGTCGAACGTTTAAACAACTCATTTAATGATAAAGACTTGGGAATTTTTCAAATAACCAATACTGGACAACCCACACAGTAAAATTCCGGATGTTTTGGGTATATTCTGTGTTTAAGTAGTTAAGTATGTATATTCATCTAGTTCCAGTAGCACAAGCAAAATTGGGTCTAGATGATGCTGTGTGGAGTATCTAGTATCATTTATTTATATATTTATTGTAGGACAAAACAGTCTTGGTAAATTAAATGATTTCTGAAGTGAATCAAAATATCCTTTCTTAATGGAAACATTGTAAGCGCTACCAAGTAGCTAACCCTGATATTTTAAAAGCATTCACTTTATCTCCACCTTTTCTTTACTTACATTACAAATATTATGAAATATAAAATATTTTGGAGCAAATTTATTTGTATCTATGAAGTTTTCTGTGAAAATATTTATAGAAATAAATATTTTTTAAGTTTTGATCGAACTCTCCTCATCCCGTGGTACATCCACGTGCATTCCAAACTCTATTAGAGTCAAATAAGAGAACCTGCCAGAGCAAGAACAGGCCAGTTTCCCTCTGTTTTTATTACTAATCCCTCTGCCTGGTGATTATCGCAAAATCCCCTAACATGAGTGCTCATGAGAAAAGGAGGTTACACTAGGTCCTCACGTACTCTTCAAAGAGTGGGTAAGGATGACAAAACAGAGGATCGGATGAGAGTGAATGAGGACAACGAGTAAGTACAAATGTGGCCCGGAATGGCTATCCAGTAGTAGATGCATGCGAACTGAATAAACAACTGCATAGGTCAAACATATTTTCATAAACCAAAGTACCTATTGCTTCGAATGCGAAAACAATTCGTGGAACTGTTATCAGATTCGTTTTAGAGCAAATAATTTGTTTACTTGCAAAAATACCTATCGGGGTTGGGGTTGGGAATACAACCACATTAGCTTGGGAATCACCAACAATGCAAAAATCCGAGTTCCTGCCACTGAATTTGTTTACATCAGCTTTTATCTCTTGTAATAGCTATTTATGCGCCCACGGGCTGATAAGCAAGTTCAGACGTATCTCGTGAACCGAAGCATACACGCGTTTTTAATGATTTAATTGCATCGCCTCTATCCTCGCCTTCATGGACTCCTAACAATATAAATAACGAAGGCTATTGGGATTTCATTGTTGATTCTTTGTTTGGTGTTGAAAATCAAAGATGAGGGTAGAAGCTCCTCAGTTTAAGAGATGTCTCTGCTGCCTGCCGTTGCGATATGGTCTTCTCGCTACTGGATACTTAAAGCTGGTAAGTTTAAATGTTAGTAGCATATTACATTACATTAATATCCTGATTTTTGAGAAAATAGACAAAACTAAACCGACTACAAATATCTAACTGTAAAAAAGTTATATGGAACACGAATTTCATCTAAATTTTAAAAAATGACGACATTCAAATACGAGAAGATCTATTTCTATTATATATATTTATTTCTATAATGACTATGAAACTTCCATTGACTTGTCACTGGCTCATAAGTATAATATCAAAGAAGTAAAGTTTGTACCTAAATTAGTGTCAGAGTTTCATTCCTACCTTTTCTTTCAGTTGGTAGGCGTATTAACAATAATCTCCTGGATCATAGACCTACTCGGCCACGAAGTTAGGAGATACTGGCCCGGATGGTTTATCGCGATCAAGTGTTTTGCGGTCCTCGTAGTGGTGGGTGACACCGCACTGTCTGTTGTTTTCGTGATCGGCTGCCACAAGGTAAATCATATTTTTAAAAGAACGTTTGCATACATATTAGTTGCCCAAATGCTTATAATAAAAACGACGAAAACATCTAATTATATAAAAACAGATTCTGCTGGTGCGTAGTACCTATCTGCTTATGACGATTTGAAACTTTTGCAAAAGTTTCGGCCAAACCTGCGCGACAAATAGGCGCATGGCGGGACGCGGGACGCAGAGACGGAACGAACATAGACGGAATCAGAATCAGAGACGCGGGAACTTTTTTACGAAAAAGTTTCGCGCTGATTGTTGACCCTACGCCGCCGCCGCTTCTTGCATCCCGCGTGTTTGACGCATAGGTTTGGTCGAAACCAGATCCGTCCATTATCTTTGGCCTTATCGTGATCCTGAAATTTTTCGCCCCCAAAATATTTCTATCTTTGAACTTTGCTTCATCGAGGACGGGTGGTTTGCAAATGATGTAAAGCACCTATTTCTTTTTGATTCATATTGGTTTAAATTTTAATAACATTGTCCAGTACTTCCTTATAAATGCTAGAAAATTCACTCAGTATATAGACTTTTTACGATTATTTAACTTACTACTTCTTTTCTAAATTGTATGATTGCATACCGTGTTTAATACTCATGCTGTCATTTATTTTGCATGAAGGATTTTACTAGCTTTTTGTTGCTTTATTTTTGTAACCAATTTTATATTAATACAAACTATAAGGCCTCCTTAAAATCGATAAAAAATCTAGCCCCAGCTAAGCAGAGCTTGCGTTATGGAACTTTAACCCGAATTTTAATTTCGGTTTCTAAAGTAACGACGACATTCAAACTAAATTAAATGCCTTTCTCCTTATTTCCAGAAAGATGCAAGGCTTCTAAGGATCTACAATAACTACAGCATCGGCTTTTGTATCCTATACATCTTGCTGTGGCTCGGTGTCTTCCTATATTGGTTCGTCTTGCTCGCGGGGTGGGCGGGGGTCTTGTTTGCTACGTATGCACTTAGATTCATCATCATTCTCGGAGTTCTTAACTTTTGTAAGTACTTTAATTTCATATGGTGTTGCCACTACCTTATGCTGCATTAATTACTGTGTATTTTACCATTTTTTAAAGCGAATCTGTCTAATTGTAGACACGTAAATAAAATAAATAAGGCTGGACAGTACACACAACATCATCTAGCACCAAGCTAAGCAGAGCTTGTGCTTGTGTAGGTACTAGATGACTGATATACGTAATACAATATATTACACAGATACATAATATATATTTTTACTATACATAGAAAACGACCAGAACACCCTGAACAAAAATCTGCACATCTTACAAATATTTGTCCTAAGGCGGGAATTGAACGCGCAAACTCCTGCGTTATTCCGTTTTTATTATTGGCCGACTCACCGCTCAAGGGCGTTCTCTCCCAGACATCATTGTCTATAGTACTTTGATTCTGATTCTATTTATAATAATATAAATATTAATTAATAATTCATTTATTTACAACAACTTATTTCAGGCAACATTAGTCTAGTACAGGATGTAAAATACTTAAAAACTACGGCCCATATAAAATATATACCTTAAACTAACATACATAAAATAAACCTAATTACTATCACGTAATGTTGGCGACGTGAATTTATAGAATTCAATTATTTTACAGGTTTACAAGTATACCTAATCTTGCTAACCAGGAGTGAAATCTTGAAGCTAGAGAATAACACTCAGTTTAGTTTCTCTAATAATGCGAATGAGGCCGAATGCGCTATGGTGAACGAAACTGGTAACTACGTGAAGAATACTGAGAACTTGGACAACAACTTGACACAAGCCTCTTTAATAAATGATAATGATAATGAAGAAAAGGAAGATCCAGAGATTTCTGTAAATGATGAAGTGAAAAGTCAAAATAAATTATTTAAAAAGTTAAACGGAAATTATGCTAAGCTCTAATATTAAGTTTTACTCATTTTGTATAAAGTATTTAATAAAAGTATATTTATAGCTGAATTCATGCTGAATTGCAAGTGTAATGCATGATAGTATTATAAAAAAAATTTGCTCTTGTGGTAGTTTGGATCTTTATGAAAACAGAAAAAAAAATACAATAAACAAAATACAAAAAAACGTGATAGTGTTTTTTATTTTCCTGCTTCCAACTGATCTGAAGTAAGTTTTAGGGTTCCGTGGCCGAAGAGTGAAAACTATTACTAAGCCTCTGTTGTATCCGTCTGTTAGTGGTCTGTATCTCATGAAAGGTAAAAAGAGACAGCTGAGATTTTGACAGAAGATTTATTTCTCTAGTCACTACAACAAAAAATAATCAAAATAAATTAAAAATAAAAATAAAGGGGATGCTTTTATGTATAAAGTGAGTACTAATGCACAACAAATAAACCAGTCATGATTGAAATATTTCCATTTGTATTTGCTCTCATTAGCCTATTTCCATAAGGTATCTTGGCCCGGAAAAATCAGTGGCACGTGTTGCAGGTTACGCCAGAATTCAAAGTTTGATCTTGAGTCCACTGGTCCCATGACTGACGGGTAAAACAAAATTAAGCGCGGTCAGTATTTAGATGGGTAACCACGTTTGACAGGCTTTACGCTTTCTTTAGATAAAAAAAAAAATAGTTTTTGAATTCCATTTGCTAAATAATTATTATGTGCGATGTTACGGAACCATCCGTGTGCAAGTTGACTCGTACTTGTCTGTTTTTATTGTTATTCGTAGGTACTGTACTAATATGATAATGAATCCATGTTTTTCAGTTTCTCTACTAAAAGCGTTGATACCTATAAGTATAAATTCCATGGCCAAAAGTTAATTATAGTTAGTAAGTTTATCTGTGCCAAAATGCCAAGATATCCGATGGTATCAAGGAATTTGTATAATAAATAACGTTAGCACCCAGCTATAGAAATTCCTGAAGTACACAAATTCCTTCCTTAAAAATAGATCTTCCCGATCCCTAAAACATACCGATGAAGAAAATAAATAAATATAAAATAAAGATCTAGACATTCTAAATTTGTATCACAAAAAGTCACCAGCTCAGCTTAATGCTAGCGCTAGTTAGTAAAAAACCTCTTCGCTCTTAATAAATGACCTCTCAACCTTAAGCACAAAGAATTCGATAATTTAAATATGCTCTGGAAAGTGGAACACATAAACACTGCTTTGAAGTTTAAGGATATTATTGGACGATGACGATCTGTGTCACGGTGGGTCTGCCTGCGGCGCCGGAGGTTGCAGATTCGATTCCCGCCTGGGACAAATGTTTATACGATCTGCAGGTATTTCTTCTGGTGGTTTTGGCCATTTTGCATCCCCAACCCGCATGCCCAGAGGATTAGGGGCTGATGATGAAGGGGTATAATCCGGATAGGTAGGGATGCTAATAATGCTGTATTTCGTTTGGGTACAAAATGTTTTTTAAAGGGAAATACTAATTTCCCACAGAGAGGTCGTCGAGTTATCAAACCGTGATAAGAAGATGTCATGAGACGACCGCACGCGGACGTCCTATCACAAGGTAGAAAAAGCCATTATTCTAGATTTATACACTAGCGGTCTTCACGGGCCGTGTGGTGCCGGCATAGAATTTCACCACCCCAACTCTTCCCGTGGGTGTCGTAAGAGGCGACTAAGGGAAACACACCGGGGGGGCGGCAGCAGCGCCTTCTGCAGAACAACTACCGAACTGCGATCCCCAACCCGCACGCCCAGCGTGGGGATTATGGGCAATAACCCCCACATAATGATGCCATCTATGGCGCTCATTAGGGGAGGGATATGTCCAGCAGTGGACTATTATAGGCTGGTGATGTTGATGTTGTTGGTCTCCACCGGCTCTGGACTGCTAGTTTAGGCTAAAGAAACCTTCATTACGTTCCTTTCTCTTTGGCATCCAGATAGTCTTAATGATAGAAGGAGTGCGCATCATATGCTCGTACTAACTAGTCTGTGGTGGGACGAACGTCGGACGAAGGAAATCACTACGAAACGACAAAGGTAATTTATACAAGGGCTGATCGATCAGTAAAGACGAGTATTTTGCACAAACTATAACAACATATTATAATAAACGTAGAACAAAGCAATATGGCTTTATTGGACTGGGCCTGTTAATTTATATAATGTAAAAAAATCACTACCTACTGGTCATCTACCGGTAATGTCATTATTGAGTCAAAACCGAAAAGAGAATAAAACCACTACGTTCTGGTCAAAACATGATCGAACCCTAGAATAATGTATATTTTTTTACTTTTCGATAAATTTTATTGTCCTACAAATGTTATCTGTTTTATTTATATTTCCACTGCTGTTACTAGTGTGGTGTGTATATACGCAGGGGGTGGTGGAAGGAAGTTCAGGACGGTTGCAGTTCCTATCTGTAGCCGGGCTGGCCTTATTAGGGCTCATGCTCGAGTTTGTTATGAACGTTATGGGCCTAGTTGGGGCATACAAAGTAAGATAAAGATAAAGATAAAGATACATTTATTCAGCTACACAGGAACAGCACAGACATACATTATGTATGACCTAATGTATATTAAAATGTATAGAAATGCAGTGTGCAGTTCATTTCATAAGAGTTCTTTGGTATCGTACATAGGAATTCTTTGTTGTCGTAGTCCCTTAATAACTTCTGTAGGTAATAATAATAACAAAGAAAAGAAGAAAATGGATTTTGATGCGGTGTTTAGATAGAATGATTCAAGAGGAAAGTTCATATGTATAGCATGAATTAAGCATTGAACCCGTGCGAAGCCGAGACGGGTCGCTAGTTCAAAATAATTTATCTTTACTTTATTTTACTTGACGGAAATCTGATAATACCTTACCATAAAGTGAATCACTATTATTGTGTATTTCTCTTTCAAAGAGCATTTGAATTTAACGTAAAATTATCAACTAAGTTTAAAGTACCTAGATCAAATCATCTTTAGGCTAGTACATCTCGTCTCGTTAGTATTCGTACAAAAGTCCTTTGTTCTTTCAGAAAAATGCTCATTTCCTGAGAATGTACATGAACTACTCCTTCGTATCGACGGTAGTCTTTACCGCCGTCTGCATACTGATCATCGTGCTACAACTAAATTCAACCTTAACCAACAGCAACTATGATGCTTTTCGATCGCACTTCTTAGGGTGGTACTTGGTGGTGGGATTTATCAGTGCAAGTAAGTAGATACTTTACATTGTACCGCACTGAAATCTATACTAATATTATAAAGAGGAAAGATTTGATTGATTGTTTGTTTGAATAGGCTCCTAAGCTACTGTACCGATTCAACAACTCCTTTCACCATTAGAATCCTACACTATCCCTGGTGAAAAAAGGCTTTAGAATATTTTGAACATAATGTGAAAAAAATTATAATTTAAGTTCAATACCCGTGCGAAGCCGGGCCACTAGTCTCACATACCAATCATTTCTCATTCCAGTTCTTCAAACATCAACCTTGTTAATGTTGAAGACGAAAATCTACAGAGTCAAACACGCGAAGGAACCCAACATCGACTTCCTAAGCGAAGCATCCGATGATGACCATGCGATAACAACCAAAGAGTCTGGTTACCACGAAGGGCATTGCGATGACGAAGATGGATGGGCTTCCCTTCTAGATGTAATACAGGACCAAAGCGATAAAACCATCTAATATGATGATGCTTTCGGAATAGACAGAACTTTTTAGTGACGATATTTTCAAAGGAGCAAATTAGCAGGATGGTACCTAATCGTATTATTATTCTTTTTTTATTAGAATATGCAATGTTGGGATGTTTAGTTTGTGCCATGGTAAGTTTATTATGATAAATAAAATACATTGGATGACAGATAAGATGAGTTAAGTTTGAATATTTTAAGGGTTGATATATCAGCGGGAATAATATAATAACAGTTGCGGTAGGTACTCGTACTCTAGCATCAATAAGTAATGTATTGTCATGCTTTTTCTAAAATAGGTGACTTTCTTTACTGAATACTAAAATCAGTTTCGGGATGCCCTTCTGATGCTTGTCTATATATAAAGGGGAAAGATTTGATTGTTTGTTTGTTTGAATTGAATAGGCTCCGAAACTACAGGACCGATTTGAAAAGTTCTTTCACTAAACTTTCTGTGATGAACATAAGTTAGACATAATTTTCAAAAAAGTTAGATATCCGCATGAAAAATTAAATTTTTGTTAAATACCAGTGCGAAGCCGGGGCGGATTGCTAGTATTATGTAAGTTTGCCCAGTCGTGCTTGAGTGACGTCTATGAGTTAGAAAAGCGTTACTCAGCGTAGTGACTGAGCAAGCTTTTATAATCCGGGCCTAAGAGATGTTGAGGAGGTTCTCTGCATAGCAGAATTAGCAGATAAATGATTGTTTTCTTGCAAAGCGTGCGGTTCAATGTCAATAGTTCAAGTGCGTGGGATAAGGGGTGCACAACAGGAAAAACGGTCTGGTGATTACGAGAACATAAATCGATTTTTAGTACCTATTATAACTTAGTCTAGCTAGACCTACATAATGAAAGTCAATGTATAAACAAAGCCTTTGTTCGGTGTTGGACAGATTCTAGATTGGACATATTCTTCTTACTTATCTGTAGCCGGAGGGAAGAGCCCTTGTGTCTCAATACAAGTTATTCTAACTTAGGGAGAGCAAGAAGTCATTTTCTTTGACTGTAATAGGTATATTTTAAGCATGTTTGTGCTAGATTAATAATCACTCCAAATGTATATTACTATTAATAATTAGACTAGTACAAATATTGTAAACCTTTTTGTAAATAAACATTTTTATTATTATTATTATATTCGTAATTCGGCAGACTCGCTACTCGACAGATCGTTAATTGGACAGATTCTTCAGTGCATTCCGAATTACGCTGAAATCAATATTATCGCGCTCACAAGCGTTCCGAATTACTGTAAGCGCGACAACATCGCGACAACGATGTTGCGTCTGACGTCATAGATGACGTCATTACAAGCGCCATTTTGCGATATCACCGACCATGCTACAGAATGAAATCACTGTGAGCGCTGTCAAAACTGACACTCAACTGACATTATCGTGATAATCTAATTTGGAACGCCAAATATCGTTGTGATCGCTAATAGCGCTGAAATCGTAATTCGGAATGCACCCCTTGAATTCGACAGATTAGCTACTCGACAGAATGAACACTAAACTAAACCTAAAATTGATCGGTAAATTAGTATTTGGAGTAGGTACTATACTCAAACAAAAACTGTGCGTAACATCACTGTACATAGAATCACAATGAATGAATAAATTTTATTCATATTCATTGTGAATACGTTTTATGAATAAGTTTTCAACACCCTGGCTTCGCCCATGTATCTACATATTTGTTAACATTTTAAAAATGTATTCTCTATATTACAGTTATTCAGAACTTTCTTTTGACCCGCATGCCCAGCGTGGGGATTAATGGCAATAACCCAATGATAAATAAAGCCATCGATGGCACTTATTAGGGGATGCATATGTACAGCTATGGACATAGGCTGACGATGACGCTGAATAGACATTCGTTTCATAAAATCTCACCTGACTTTACCTACCTGGATGTTTGACTGAATGGGAATAAATTGAGCGCAGAAAATAGTTTTTGTAACTTTGCTGCCTAAGCTGTGAGCGTATTACTCATTGGTATTCTACACCATAGTTATGGTGGACTCAGACATGCGCAGTTAGTGCGCAGTATCTAATGGGGCCAAGAATGGGGCCGTTTGCTCCCTATATATTCGGGTAAAAGAGTATAATGACAGTTCATGGCTGACAAAAACGAAGTAGTGGTATGATAGCTCATCATCATCATCAGCCTATGCTAGTCTACTGCTGGACATAGGCCTTCCCTAATGAGCAGTATTATTATTATTATTATCCCTAGTCTTCAGCTTGTCTCATCCAGCATCTGCCAGCAGTCTTTCGCAGATTGTCACCCCACCTGGCAGGAGGGCGTAGCTCAATTACGTTCGAAATAGTACAAATATAAGTCTTCTTCCAAACCGAACCCTACTAGCTGGGATTGGCACAACATTTTTTTGTTTTTTTTTTCAATTTCAATTTATGTATTTATTTAGAATGGTCATATACCCTCTTACACTAACTGATTAAAATTATTGAATACAATAAATATCGCATGAAAGTCACAATAAAATCTGGATTAATTTAGTTAAGTAAAATAATAATTTAATAAATTCAATTTAAAATAATACATTTAAAGATTTAAATAAGTATTCACCTTATATCTAAGTACAATAAATAATGGCAAATCACACATATCATTATCATCAGTCAATCTCACTCGTATTATTATTATCTTCCACTCTCCTAATAACTAAATTTTAAAAGTATCCATATCTTATTCTTACTCTGGTTTTCCTTCCTTGTCCGTATTATTATTCTCGGAAATGCATGGGTATGTATGTCAAATGCTTTTATTTTGCTAACAATCTTGCCAAAACTGGTTGAATGGGATCACTTTATCAAATGAACTCACCGCACCGAACTGAACTCACCATAATGTATATCTTGACGATCTACGTAGGTATAGATATAGTTTAAAATACGTTTCGTTTCGTCTCCTTCAGTAGTGATCTAGACATTGGACGAGCGCACATTTTGTTTGTTACAATTATAACTAACAAAGTAAAATGGATGTTATTTTGATGAAAGAGGAACCTTTAATTAGGAAGTGTTGTTTTGTTATACCCTTGAGGTTGTGTTTACAAACATGGGCGTTTATAAAATTGGTAAGTTTGCGATATAAAAGGTACCATAACAAACAAACTGGTATTTCGGGCTATTTATGGGGTACTTATCGTGTTTTTTAGTTCCCCCTACTACGTTTCTATTGCATTGCAGCGATCGTGGTCACAGAAAGGTCGCATATCTTCGCTTTGCTACACCACCGACACGACACCTTCGATGCCATCTTGCGAAAAAAAATCAGGAGAATCCGCGGTAGCAGTAAACAGCGATAGCTGTAAAGTTTTACTGCCCCATAATAATTTATAATTTGATCCAAAAGGACTAAATCATTGTTAATCTTTAAGTACTAACTCCTTAGTTGTAAGCCTACTAAACATATATTATTGGACTTGTATTGTCTTGATAAATAAATAAATTGAATTGAATTGAATTTAATAGCTCTGATGCTCGACATTTTCCAAATAGGCATTCTTAAAGACTAGGCGCCCAGATCTGTCCTCACGCGAGCGTACCTATTAATGATTTTATGGCCAACGATTCAACCTTGCTCCTTATTTATACTTGTTGCAATGTTATTCATAGCTTCTACAAATCGTTTGTTGCAGGCAATGGATCTTGCAGCCATGGGCTACATCGGAGTCGTGATGCTGATGATTCTTGCGTTCGGGGTTCTCGTACTCAACGTCACCACACCACCCTGCTTGTAGCGATGTTGGGGGTAGCGCTGGCAGTTGATATCAGCTTTCTAATAACACTCACTGTTGGGATATATAAAGTAAGATCTATTTTCCGTTTTCTTATGTTATTTATAGTCTGGAAGTATGGATTGGATATTAGGTATAAGAAGTAGCAATTGATATTAATATTGTTTCGAACTTAAATCCTCTTATCTATAACCAACTAGAGGTCCGCCCTTCGCTAGCTTACAAAAAACTACTATACATTTTTACACACGCTTACTTTCTATAGACTCATCGTATAATGATGAGCAACACCATAATGAGCTTTTGACTCCTTTTTGTTTTTTTTATGTTCCAGAAAAGCATCAAGATAATCCGAGTATTCTATATCTATGAATGGGTTGCTATGGGTATCGAAACTGTCTTCATCATTTTCTTCCTCGTGCAGACCGAGATGGATTCTGAAGGCATCGTGGTTATTGTAATTGGGATCTCTTACATCTGTGAGTATCTCGTAAAATAGCCTACTTTTGAAGGTCGATCATTAAAAAAAAATTTACCTACAGACTTTTCTAGATATCACCTGTAAAATATTGTGATATTCTTAAAACCCCAAAAGTATGAAACCTTGACGCATTCGTTTAGTTTTTGAATGAAGAATGGTTTCTATAATGATAGAATCTTTTTACCTAATAGCCTCTGAAAATGTTTCAGGCTCAAAGAACATTTGAGCCACGCCGATATCACGCTTCTTTTTTATTGTTGTATGTTACAAAAAGAGCACAAAAACATTCGTATCCTGTTTGAACACAAAATAAGTTTTTCATCAATCAAAACCCATTAGTTTTCTTTACCAATTTATTTATGAATAAACTATTCACTTATTATATACTTCACCACAGCCTATCAAAGCAATAACAACATTTATTTAATTCCAGTACTGGACCTGTGCATCATAATAACACTGAAGAGTGAGATGATAAAGCTACGGAACAAGAACCAATTCGCCTTCTCTAGAATTTCACGTGATGGTGAAACTATGGGCAAATTGGGGAGCGAAGACTGATCATTGTTGTAGCATAGTGAAATGGCACTAGCGTCGTCAGTGATTTTATATATACAGGGTGCCACTGGAAAGGTGCCGAAAATGTGATTTTCGACATCGAAAGGGTCAAGATTGATAAATTCTTGGCTCATCATTTTACAGTGCCTATTTTATTGTTATTTTGTTTATTTTTAAATGTGTGTAAGCTGTCTACTCGTGTATACCTTTTTGCAATAAAATATTTATATTTTTTTATTATTGGGACGTATTTTTTTTTGGAGAAAGTGTCTTAAGGTATTTTTGTACGTTGGTCAAATCAAGTGCGCATAAGATGACTCATGGAGAAGCCATACTAAAGTTATATCATCTGCACATGAGCTATAATACAGATAATCTGATGGGGTCTGCATCAGAATCAATAACGATTCAGCCAATAGAGGAAAATACACAAAAAACATATTTTCAGCACACCCTTAGTGGTTAAATTAAAACCACATTAAAACCCTACGAAATTGAAAAATTTGACAATGTCCTTGGGAAAGCATGACGAGCTTGTTTTTAGGGTTTTGCCATCGGTTGCAAAACCCTTATGAAATCGCTTTGGGTCTGTTTTGTGTTTTGAATCCTTAATATCTCAGAAACTACTGCAGCTATTGACTTGAAATTTGAAATAATAATACATTTTGTGCGCCCGCACATATTTATAGAAAAATAAATGAAAAATCAAAATGAAGATTTTCCTTACAAATTTTGAAATCGAAATTTTAAATGGAACGTACAAAGTCAAAAGTGGTATCAAATGAAAGGTATACGTTTGTAGATTTAAAAATAGTTTTTGAAATTTTGGTAGGTTTTATACTTTTTAAAATATTTTGAAAAAGGTCAAAAAAATTACCGTCCCCCCCCCCCCCCTATCTCCGAAGATTGCAGAGCGATCGACGTGATATGTACCAAGTGTTTGTAGATATGGATCTATATTTTACAGGAAAAATATAGAGAAGTCTGTAAAAATAACAGTTTTTGAAATATGGTCAAAAAAGGGCGGGAAAAATTTCTGAAGGGCTGACTACCCCACCGAGTTGGGTATCAAATGAAAGGTATTGGCTTGTACATTCCAATACAGTTTTTGAAATTTCGACAGATTTTACACTTTTTGATATATTTTGAAAAAGGTCGAAAAATTGACCGGTACCCCCCCCTTATCTCCGAAGATTGCAGAGCGATCGATGTGATATGTACCAAGTGTTTGTAGATATCGATCTATATTTTACAGGAAAAATATAGAGAAGTCTGTAAAAATAATACTTTTTGAAATAAGGTCAAAAAAGGACGAGAATTTTTTCTAAAGGGGTGACTACCCCACTGAATTGGGTATCAAATGAAAGGTGTTGGTTTGTACATTCCAATACAGTTTTTGAAATTTCGATAAGTTTTATACTTTTCGAAATATTTTGAAAAAGGTCAAAAAAATTACCATTCCCCCCCCCTTATCTCCGAAGATTGCAGAGTGATTGATGTAAAATGTACTAAGCGTTTGTAGATATAGATCTATATTTTACAGGAAAAATATAGAGAAGTCTGTAAATATAATACTTTTTGAAATATGGTCAAAAAACTAATTTTCATACAATGGGGGCTATTTCATTGAGAGTAATATCAAATCAAAGGTATGGATTTCGACAATTCAATACATGTTTTGAAAATCGTCTAAGTTTCATACTTAGTGAAATAGGTTGAAAAAAGCCGAAAAAAAATTGTAGGTACCAACCCACTTACCTACCCACTAATCTCTGTAGTAACTGTAATAGGAGTTCCACAGCGCACCAAAACCGTTGTTCTCAAAATTTTTGAGAAGAGATAGGTATGTATCCTACCTAGATAATCCACACAGTATCATTTACCCACAATTAAGCTAAGCAAAGCTTGTGTTATTGGTATTACTACGATAGCTGTTATACTTAATAAAGTATAAGTATCACATTAGATGATTTATTTTTGTGTACTGAAAAGGACTAGAACACCCGAACAAATAATCTGAAGATCCTACAAATATTAGTCCCGAGGCAGGAATCAAACCTCCACCTCCTGCGTTGTAAGCCCACCGCGCCAAGAGGTTGTCATTTACGTACCTACCTAAACGACAAAAGTTCAAAACCCTCGGCGCGCGAGTTACACTCGCACTTGTCGTACTTGTTTGTTATTTTGCTTAAAAGTACGAGTAGATTTCTTAGATATTCGTAGCCGTTTGGACGATCAAAAAATTCGACTTACACAGTATAAGTATTTATTATTATAAATTTTACAAAACACTTGAGTTACAATTGTTTTATTTCTAAGTTGAATTATTATACCTAATGCAAAACTATTTTGTTCCTGAAAATCCACACAGCATTATCTAGCGCCAAGCTAAGCAGAGCTTGTGTTATGGCTAGACAACTGATATATACGTAATAAAATACGAATATATAGATAGATAGTTTAGGCGTCCCACGGGTGGGCAATCGAGTTAGTCATTCCCGTCCTCTCCTATCCTCTTTCGATAAAGTTGGAACCGAATTAACTGATAACTTTTAGTTGACTTTCCGTATCCCGACTCTATAGGTGAACGTTTCGTGTTGGCGCAACATTAAATAGGTTTTTATTTTATATTTGACGACCTTTGTGGCGCGGTGGGCGAAGGTCCGCCTGCGACGCAGGAGGTTGCGGGTTCGATTCCCGCCTCGGTACAAATATTTGTACGATCTGCAGATATTTGTTCAGGGGTTCTGGTCGCTTTCTATGAATAATAAAACATATCTCTATTTAATAATACATATTGTATAATGTATATCAGTCATCTTCATCTAGTACCCATAACACAAGCTCTGCTTAGCTTGGGGCTAGATGATGCTGTGTGGATTGTCCAGCATTATTTATTTATTTATTTATTATTACTTAAACTTATTTCATTCTGTACTCTAAAGCTTAATATTAATTTATTCTCAAAAAGACATGCTATGTCACTTACATGAGAACAGGAATCTTAGGTTACGTATAGATAGATACATAGATTGTGGCCGTTCAATAGCCAACTCAATGTGTTCACTTGATAAGGAGTGACATTCTTTTAGAACCGAGAAAAAACTAAAACTGCAAAATAATTTGAATCTGAAACAATCAACCATAAGCAGGAAAGTCGGCATTGTCATGTCCTGCTATTCAATCTAGTTTTAGAATACCAGGATGGTCGTTACTGTAGACGCCGTTGTTCAACTCAAAGGACAGTATGAGATGTTTAGGACGAAGAAAAGTACCGTAAATAAAGCACGCAGCAAAAAAACACGGTCACGAGACCGATGTTGGGCCTGAACTTAGCGCCCGAAATTTCGTTTTTATATCCTCGGAAATTAACGGTGCAGTTTAAACTTGCCAAAACTGGTTCATCGAGTATAAAATGTAAGGAGGACGAATTATATGATGGAGATATAGATTTTATTCATGATACCAAATTAAATATTCATATAATATTATGCTATGATAAGGGATATATTATGATACCAAATTAAATATTCAAATAATATTATGCTATGATAAGGGATATTATAAGAGCAAATTATAAAATTGTCGATGTTTGTATATAATTGTGGTACCTCAGCCACTTTAAAAAAACCCTATATGGAACTTTCTCTTAAAAATATAAAGCTGCATTCCGGATCCAGTCTAGCAGCCAATTATACACTGAAGGACACATAAAGTAAAGCGATCTCTCAGATATTTTTAACTTGTGTTTAGTTGTGATCACTGATCTGATCAGTCACTAATCAGTAATCACTGAACAATAAATTTATTCAACGAAAACTAATAATAAAATACACAAAAAAAATTTAAAGAAATAAACACAAATCATTATTTCCATACAAAGATTGCCTGGAAGAGATCGCTTCTAAGCGATAAGGCTGCCCATTGTCATATGCAATGTCGTTTTGTCATGTAATTTTTCTGGTGTACAATAAACCCTTTTTTGTATTGTATTGTAATACACAATACAGATAAACTAACTATAGTTAATATACTAGGTACTAATAATCTACTCTGTCCTACTAATAATAAAAAACAAAAAGTAGCCATGAAGGTTTTAGCTGAAAACAACACCAAGACTATCCTCTGATTGAATTTGCCTGCATTTTTATTTCTTTGCGTAGATTTAAACTTAGGAAACAAAGCTACTTTCCCATTAAATTCATGCAAAACCGCGAGCAAAAGCTACTATAATATAAACCGCCTATTCCCGATTGTCCCTAGCCCCTACCCCCTGCGTTCCAACTAGGAACAATCGGGAAACAAATCCCGATTATTCCTACCTACGATCAGGGTAGGAATAATCGGGAAAAAATATTCCCGATCATTAACACCACTTTGAACCTAAAGGACGCTTTAGGGTCACTATACAAAATGAACAAAGAAATAATAAAGATGCGAATGAACTCTGCGTACGATATGTTACAGATATATTTTGACCATATAGGCACATATAGGATGACTGCAGTTTAAAAATACGTGCCGTCTGTTTCAGTTGCAATCTAGACGTTGGGTGTGCAAGGTGCACGTTATTATTTTATTTATTTGCTTCTTTGTGAAAAATAAAGTAAAATGGACTCTATTTTGATGACAGAAGAACCTATAATTAGAAAGTGTTGTTTTGTTATACCCTTGAGGTTGTGTTTACAAACATGGGCGTTAATAAAATTGGTAAGTTTGCAATATTTATACTAATTAATGTTTTTGGTAACTAACGAACGATGCTAACGAATATAATAGGCTAATTTTTGAATTCCATACTTTTGATTCACCAATAATTACTTTATTAACTCATTTTTATTACTAAATATATCTTATTTTTTCGGATTGAGAATACATTAGGTACCTAATTGATCAATAAAAATTATATTTTACACGCTTCATTATTATACTAAATACTATACTTTTAATGATATTGATGATTTCAAAACATTCTAATTTTTTAATTTAAATGAATAAATTATATCCAATAGTCAGTGTTCTTAACTAAAGGATCAGTCGCCATTGCCTCGAACCCAACAAATGACATTGATCTGCTCTAAGCATGAGAGGATCGAAGAAACAAGTAATAAATGAAGCCCGGATAATTGCCTCAGTGGTAACCTTCTGCCAAAAATCCTAACTTCTACAATATCACCATAAAGTGGTTCAAAATTTAACGTTAAAAACTTCATAGCGCCCTTAAGGCGCATACAGTAGCTGATTGCTCCTCTTTGGAGGCTTTCTCCTCCTAGAGTAGTCAATTTTATGGGCTGAAAAAAATATATGTTATACATTGACCTTTTATCTGTAAAGTGAACGTACAAAAATGTTCTACGTGCTCGTTTACCTGGTGAAAAAAAATCACAAAGTGGAGCTGTTTCTGACTGAAAAAGTGTATCTACTTCTAAACTACTTAGAATTTTATACTTTTTTTTTCACCATCATGTCGGCAAAGACTTTATCTTCAAACTGAACGTATGATTTTGTGATACGACGATTTTTCACATAGAAAATCATTATTTTAAATTTTTGCGTATGATTAGTGGGCGGTAACCTTTGAAGGTAGTCTGCGCGGGCGACGGGCGGCAGTGAAACCCTGACTGTCGTACGGGGAGGTTGTGTTCGTCTGCCTCGCGCTCTAGGTGAGCGCGAGGCGTACTTTTGCTTTTTTACTATAATGCTATATTGATGCACATAGACGCTTTATTTATTATTCAAAGTTATCCGCGCATGGACGCTTTATTTGGTGTAAGACAGTTTGTAAAATAATGAAAATTCCGAAGATCAGTAAGCTGAAGAAAGCCAGAGCTCTGAAAGCTCGTTATTTTAGAAAATTTATGCTATAGTAACTACCTATTAGCAATCTTATGTAGATTTTACATATTTGTATATTTATTTTAGGAGATCGGGTAGGTACTAAACTAGGTAGGAACAAATGAACGACAATGTAAGTAAATACTAGGGCTTGTAAAAACCGGGTTATTTTAGAAGTCGGTTAATTCGGTTTTTTTATTTGCAAACCGGTTAAAACCGAGTTTTTCGGTTTTTTCGGTTTTTTTCCAAAAAGAGTCGTAGGACGTAAAAAAACAGTAAAATTCGATCAAATTTACATATTATTTAGCTTAGCACTGACTAATTTGACTCGAATCACAATTCAGTCTTATGAATACATAATCTACGGTACGGTTAAATGCACGTGTCACTCATTTTCATTTATTTGCCGTTGGCGCTCAAGGCATATTTGGTTACTTCAACTTATATTTCAAGTAATCTGTAATAGACCTAATATAGGTTGTCAGTCAGACACAAAGTGATAAAAAACAAGGTACCTAAGCAAAGCAACACTTACCTAACTATGAATGGATTAAACTAAAAGAAGAAAACTAAATTAATGACTAGATCTGGTGTGTTAATGGGCATTGTCTAAATTAAAGTTAAAAATAGTACAAAATAATATGTAAAAATGCATTGCCAAAATAAAGATTCTAAATAACAATGCAAGTTTCTGATTTTTTTGCCTGATCGTCGGATAAAATTGTAATATAGATAAGCGATGTCTTACGAAATGTATTTATGAAACAAATGCATTCGGATAGTCGAATATGACCACCTGTCTGTCAAAGAATCGGAAGTGTATAACCGGCCTGATGATTTAGCCTGGCAAAACTACACTCATGGACATATGTAATTAGAGGAGCGGTTCTTCAATTGAAAAAATAACTGAAATATTTACTAAAAGTACTTAGTACAAACTGACCACATATACCATAACATTTTATTTGAAAAAAGAATTACTTTAACAGTCTTTTGTTTCAGGCATTCGTTTTGTTTTGGAATAATTTTATTAAGGTGTTCATAAAATTCTGTATGTTTTAATTATTTCTTCATCGTCATCTTTCGAATTGTTCAACGATATCAGCAGACTGGTCAGTTGAGTACACGAGACGTGCAGGGCAAGGTCGCAAAAGAGTCTCTTCAGTGAGAGACGATTGATTTATGGTGAGCAGTATTCTGAGAAATCGCACTTTGATATCTTCTAAGGTCAGATCTATGCTCCAGGATGTTCGACAGGTTACAGTTTGCACTAAAACCGTAAGAAGAAGAGTTAGAGAAGTTGGAATAAAGACGCACTTGGCAGCTACAGGACCCTTACTTACCACAGATCATCGAGTAGCTCAGGCTATATTTGCTTGCTCATACCAAAACTGGAATGATGATGACAGGGGGAAATTATTGTTCATTGACGAGTCTAGGTTTTTCTAAAGCCAGATGATAGCCAGAAGCGTTAAAGTAATGGTATGGGGCGGTATTTGCATAGGGGCGCGTACGGAGTTGCACATAGTAGAAAATGGATCCCTGATTGCGGCTTGGTACGTAAATGATATTTTAGAACCAGTTGTCATGCCCTTTGGCCCCATACATCGGAGAGAATTTTCAATTAATGCAGGACAATGCGCAATCCCACACTGCAGCGATAGTTTGAGAGTATTCTTGAGAAGTGGCCAGCACGCTTGTCAGACTTAAATCCCATCGAAAAATAATATTACATCTGTGGAGCGATCTCAACGCCTACCTCCTAGACACAGCACAAATTTAAGTAGCAGCGCAACTACCCCTTTTCATTACAACTAACACACATACGAAGAGCGATTGAAGAATGTGGAATCGGTGAGGGATCAGGGGGTTCAACTGGACAAGGAATTGAGGTTCAGACCCTATGTTGCAAGCGTTTGTACAAAGGCGTACAGAATTTCAGGATTAATTTTACGAGCTAACTGGTTCATAAAACATTCGGGCACTCACAGGAATAATATGATGGTCCGGTCAGAAATCAAAAAGAAAGCGCAGTTTTTGTATTGGATCCTCATAAAGCTAGATAAAGTATCGTTATGGAGCGTATAAAGGACAATGTTACTCGATACCTTTATTAAAAGGAATAATGGCGTTAACCCTTTCTATTCCTTTATTTATATTTATTCGTACTGGGCTAAATATATGGCGTTAACAGTGTATGTGGTTAGGGTGTTAAGGGGAATGACCATCAAGTTCATGGTGTTGATAATTCTGTGCCAACCGGATGAATATGTCGGGCGGCGCAGGCGGCTACCTTTGTTCTCAAAGTGTCGCGGAAGAACTAAACTGATTAACAATGCACCACTGTCACTCATCATCATCAATCAAGTATATAATCTAGTAGCGCCGACCATTGACGTATTTCGCTGTTCACGGGGCGACTTCCCAAGTTTATTTCCATCATTACTTAATATTCAATTTATCCTATTGTAGTATCATTTTGTAAAATGAGTTACTGACAATAATAGTCCATTATTTTGCATTTTATTATTATATTAAACTGAAATTACTAAAATTACTCACTTTTTATACGTTCAAAAGTGTTTTTGAGATTATTGTTGTCCTTCCATATCGAATTAAATGATAAACTAAGTAATTTAATAGTCGGTGGTTGATATTGAAACGTTTAAAATGCCATTTTTTTAATTTTTTACTACAGCAAAAAAAACCCGAAAAACCCGGTTATTTTGACCAAAAAACCCGGTGAATAACCGAGGCAAAAACGGCCGGTTAACCGGTTTTTCGGTTAACCGATTAACCGGTTTACAAGCCCTAGTAAATACTCCTTAGACCTACCCATTTATTTGTTTTATTACTAATCTTACATTATTATTTATTTATAGATTTACAGTGACCGGACAAGTTGAAACTGGAGTGAAAATGTTTTGCTTCAGGTAAAACATCCATTACGCTTAGGTAGGTAGCTAATATTAGGTAGGTAGCTATGATGTATTATGCGACGAAATAAAATATGTACGTACGTATGGCGTTCTTCCTAACGCGGTTCATGATCGTCTTCAGAATTCTAGTATAGCTGCAACAGTTCTATGACTCTCCGAAGTGAAGCACTAGGTAGGTACACCCCCACCTTACTTACTGTTATGAAATGGGAATGGGATTCAAAATGTAAAGGAGACTGGGTAAAAATAGTACATAGCCTTTTTTCATCTCCTAGAGCTCGGATATTTTTAAACTTACGCGATCTGAACTCATAATTATTATTACTATTTTAACGGGTAGGTATTTTATCGTGTTTTTACGGGTATTTTTTATTTACGAGTATTTTTTACGGGTTTTCTTCGCGACGGCCACCCTTTGTACTTGTACATAATTATCTAAAATTCTAGATAAAGTACGACAATGCGCCGAGGGTTTTGAACTTTTGTCGTTTAGGTTGTTACGTTTATTGACGACCTCTTGGCGCGGTGGGCTTACAACGCAGGAGGTTGCGGTTACTACAGAGATTAGTGGGTAGGTAAGTGCGTTGGTACCAACGCACTTATTTTTTTTTTTATTTTTTTTATGACCTCTACTATAAAATGGAAATGGAAATAATGTTATCATTGCTTTATTGTCCACATTATTGGCTATCAAATGAGCCCTCTATCGTCTTCCTAGGACCTCTACATGGGTAGCTATAGCTAAATCAGTACAAACACCTTGCTTCGAGGCAAAAGAAAACAAAATGACTGCCATTTTGCAATGGAGGTAGAAAAAAGATAGGAATAGTGATTTTTCGATAAAATTTACCGTATTTCACCCCCCCCCCCCCCAAAGTTTCCGACACCGGTGACCAGACACATTGTATATTTATCTACAAACGCTTTGTACATTTTATATCGATCACTCTGCAATCTTCGGAGATAGGGGGGGGGGGATGGCCAATTTTTCGACCTTTATCAAAATATTTCGAAAAGTACAAAATTGATACCCCACCCCACTCGACGGGGGTAGTCTCCCCTTTAGAAATCCCCCCCCCCCCCTTTTTGAATGGTAATTTTTTCGACCTTTTTCTCAAAAAGTATAAAATTTATCAAAATTTCCAAAACGAAATGTACAAATCAGTACCTTTCACACCACCTTAATTTCTGTAGGTCCCATTTAAAATTTCGATTTCAAAATTTGTACTGAAAATCTTCATTTTAATTTTTTATTTATTTTTCTATAAATCTGTGCGGGCGCACTAAATGTATTATTATTTCAAATTTCAAGTCAATAGCTGCAGTAGTTTCTGAAATATTATGGATTCAAAACACAAAACAGAATCAAAGTCATAAGGATCCCTGGCTGGACCAAGGGACAAAATTTATATATCGTAGATTTTTTTCTTTTGTTTTCTTTCTGCTGGTTTTTAGGGTTTTGACCTCGGTTTCAAACCCCTAAAAAACAGCAGAAAGAAAATAAAAGAAAAAGAATCTACTATATAAAAGTAAATTTGTCTCTTGGTCCAGGATGCCCTTTCTCCTCTTGCTTAGAAATTTACTGTTTACATCCGATTTCTGGCATCATTTCTTTGAATAGGTGTAAAAACCTATATGTAAATACCATGTAATGGTAATTTTTTCTCTTTGTCCATTATGACCTTTTTCCTTTAGCTCAGAGATTTATTGTTTCAAATTATTCCACCCGTATAACCTACCTATCATTGATATCCTACAAACATTGAAAATTAGAGAAGCTTGTATGAATGTTTGTTACCATGTACCTAACTACTAAACTGATTTGCATAAAACTTTCGAATGATTGGAATATAGGCTAGTTTAGAAGGAAATTACCTACAACGCGAACGCCCCGTGCCGCGCGGGTAGTAACAAGAGGCGGTAAGGCGGTAACATACATACTTATTACTTACCTAAAGTACCGAGTTCTGTTCTCAGACCAAGAACAAATACTTGCAGAATTTTAAAGACAAAGATACATTTATTTAGCTTCACAAGAACAGCACAGACATAAATAAAGATAGACAATTTGTAAAAAAATATCCCGCAGTGGGAATTGAACCCGCAATTATCGCGTGTCAGCCGGCTTGGTTTACCACGCCGCGCCGCGCGGCCATGAAGGATTTCTACTTATCTTTTGCGGCTTTACGCGCGAAATCTATTTCATTTTCTTGGCTATGCAGCGGCGGCGCGGCGGGGGGCGCGCGGAAGGGTGCGGGGCCGAAACCATAGCCCCGCCCAAATTGCTCAAGGTCATTCGCTCCTGTATGCGCCTTAATTGTGAATTTTAGAACTTGGATTTTTATGCAGTGAGGTTGGAATACCGTCTGGGGTGTGGTAGGTAAATACGATACGCCCGACATCGCGACGCCTCACCCGCGCCCTTTTATGTAACTAATTATGCAATTTTGGGACTTCCATCTATGGTCAAGTTGTAAAATTGAACGCTGCTTCGATTGAAAGATTTACTTTTAGTGACTCAAGCTCATGTCCATTTTTGCCATAAAGAAAGCAGCGGCCACGTGCTCTTCCAGGCGGATGTATAGAATTTAAAAAAAATGTCGTAGATCACATGAAAATTTACTAAAATTCCTTACAAATATGACCACCTAACTAGCACATGTATATTGAAAAAATAAACAAAGTTTTCATATGCCTGCAAACTTGTTCAGAAAATATTTAATAAAAAAAATATTACGCTAATTTCACATACAAAAGAATTACACTTAAAATTTTAGGTGTAAAAATAATTTAACACTAAGGAGTCCACGTAACAACTAAGAAAAAAAATATTCTATGAATATGTACCTACTATTATACAACAGTTTACTCGACAACAGTATCAATGCGTATATTTATGCGTATTATATGCAACAATAATATAAATTTATGACCGTTAGTGGAACGGTAACAATCATCATTGTAAAACTTGCACTAATATTGACTATTAATTAAATCGCTGATAAAATTATTGTTCGCTTCCGACTGATATTGATATGGATCAATTGAGCTAACTGTCGATTGTTTCTAATAGTCTACAGTTAGCTCAATTGTGTCAATTGTAAATACTAGTTCTAATTTTGTAATAATTTAATTGTAATTTTATGTGGTAATAGTAATATTCCTCGAAAAAAATAGGTTCTGTTAACATTGTTTTTAGTATAAGTTAATTCTATGTTATAATGCATGTAAAATAAAGAATTTGTGGAATAAATTTGCTAAGCTGACCTCTGATGCTCGACAGTATAATTGATTTATTAACCCCCATTCATATAGACGAGGCGCCCAGATCTGCCCTTCGCAAGCTAATGATGTCATGGCCGGTAGCTTATTTGCTCTCATTGCTGCCCATATCTCCTTATTTTATTGAAATGTTACATATAATAACTATTGCTAATCTTTTGTTCCAGGCTTTGGGTCTATTAGGGATCGCCTACATGGTGGTTGCGTTGCTCATGATGTTTGCCTTTGGGGGTGAGAAGGCCACCGCTACCGATGCCCTCTATCCAGCAGTGGTGGCAATAGCACTGTCAATTGACGTCGGTTTTCTAATCACACTCACTGTTGGGATATTGAATGTAAGAACTTAATTATGTGATGTTTTGGTACAGCACTTATTCGTACTAAACCTATCCGTCGCGGGTTCAAGTCTCGCCGAAATCGAAGAAATTAGGGATAATATTTTATTTTTAAAATAGCCCCCGAGTTCACTCTGTGTTAGTTTTCGAAAATTTTAACACGCAGTGTAAATTGTTCATATTAGGCGAGGGTAATGTCATTATTTTTACGTCCGGCCTAATAAAGTGGGAAAAATGAAATGACACGTGGTTCTTGGACGTATTATATTATACTGTAGTCTTTGTGATAGTGAAAAAAATTACAAATGACAAAAAGTCCTTTGTAATTTTTGACTGACCCAGACTTAACCCTCCCATCATAGATTAGCTGCAACATCTTTTTCTCCCTTCGATCTTGCTAGTATCATCCAAGTGAGCAGGGAAACGATTGAGTTGCAACAATATTATAACAATTGCTTGTTTGTCTTCCAGAAAAATATCTACTTAATCCGACTATTCTACTTCTACGAGTGGGTTGCCATGGCGGTCGAAACTTCCTTCATTCTTTTTATCTTCGTGAAGATCGTAGAGGCTGGGGTTAATGTTGAAGGCATCGTGGTTATGGTTATCGGAATCGCATACATCTGTAAGTAACTACGCGTTATCATTTCATCATCACCAGCCTATAACAGTCCACCGCTGGACGACATAGGCCTCCCCTAATCAGCGCCATAGATGGCATTATTCATCAATTGGGTGGTATTGCCCACAATCCCCACGCTGGGCATGCGGGTTGGGGATCGCAGTTCGGTGGAGTTGTTCTGCAGAGGGCGCTGCTGCCCGCCCCCTGGTGTATTTCCCTTAGTCGCCTCTTACGACACCCACAGGAAGAGTTGGGGTGGTGAAATTCTATGCCGGCACCACACGGCAGCGTTATCATTTAAAGCATAGTTATTTAAAAAAATACAATTAAATAACCAAATTAGAACTAGTATTTACAACGGGATATTTACCATGATTAGAGTTTTGAGTTTTCCAATATTTCGGCACAGTTACATGCGCCTTTAGTGTTAATAACCATGATAGTTTTAAAAGTTTTATAGTATTTATAATTGAAACAATTGAGCTAACTGCAGATTGTTGCAGACAAATTATAGGCAGCTTAACCGATACATATCAATAACAGTCGGAGGTGTCCCCAAAACCCTGGCTGCATTGCCTCGCTGTATGGCAACGCTGATGTGCTGAGCCAGATACTGACCAGCTCTCGGGGTACACGTCGACCAGACGCTCAGATATTTTTTTTGAAAACCTGGAGACGGGCCACGGACCTAGGTTATTAAGTCATCATCAGCCTATAATAGTCCACTGCTGGACCTCTACCTCTAGGCCTCTCCTAATGAGCGCCATAGATGGCACTATTCATCATTTGGGGGCTAATGCCCATAATCCCCACGCTGGGCATGCGATTTGGGGGTCGCACTTTGGTGAAGTTTTTCTGCAGAAAACACAAAAAAAAAATTTTGGGTTTACGTTACTACTTAACAATACTTAATTGACGCATTTAATTACAAATCGAGATAACAAGTTTGGTTTATTTCCAGTACTGGACCTGTGCATCGTCGTAACACTGAAGAGTGAACTGGTGAAGTTGAGGAACAAGAGCCAATTCGGCTTCTCGCAAATGTCACGTGACGGTGAAGCTACGGGAAAACTGAGGAGCGAAGACTTGTGAACTGATAATTGTTGTATATAATGAATGGTTACTATGGCTACAAATTTTTATGTAAATATTATATGCGTATCCCGGATATGTGCTAAATTAGCCAACTCTATCTATGCAATAAGTAAATAAATATTATACAGGAACCAATTTCAAACGATGGAAATTGTAAGCTATATGCACAAAATGAAGACGCCAATATTATTAAAACACAAAACGAAAATAACTAAACGTTTAATTTTGACTTTCATACATGTCTAACATCCATTTTCATTCCAGTCCATCAAAGATCAATCAGAATAAAGGTAATGCTGAAGACAATGTCGAAAATCTAGACTCAGTAGAAGCAAATACCTAGACAATTGACATTTATCGAACAAGCGATATTATGTACCTGTGTCTAAATATTGTGGGAAGTGGCGCGAACAACAACGGGCAGTTATGGTGAAATTTAGTTTGCTGCTTGGACATATTTTTTATACCATGTAGGTTGCAAAAGGTTTACAATCTACTTCACCTGTTAGGGAGCTTTTATCGCTGCGTAACACCTGTAAGGTAGAAGACAAACGAGTGTTGCCGATCCCGAGAATTAATTTTCAAATAATTCTGCAATTTGAGGGTCTTGTCCACCAGCCCTAGTGTGACGCCACATTGGTATTGGGTTACCTACATAATCAGAGCAATAAAGGGTATGCGTAGTTCTATATTTGCACGCTAGAGGCGCTAATAGGTTGATAAATTATCTATACAATATTATAAAGAGGAAAGATTGTTTGTTTGTTTGTTTGAATTGAATAGGCTCCAAACTACTGGACCGATTTAAGCATTCTTATTACACTTTTATTATTTCAATTCATCTGTCGTTGGAGCCTTACATTACATAAATTCCAAAATTACTAGAGTGCCTACTATGAAAGTTTTATTTTTCAATCTATCATCGTATTTGCATTTTATATAAGTCTAAATGCGTTTATTTAGGTAGAGGGAAGATAATACAACTTTTTTCTGGACAGTGTGATCAAGTTTACACAATAAGCAATAAATGAGGATAATAGTCTACTTTACGTCCCAATTATAAAGTCGTTCGACCACCACCAATACGAAAAAATAGAACAGTTTTGAGATTCAAACCAACCAACAAATTGGATGTCGCGTGACCATGCGACATGCGGCATAGAATTTCACCACCCCAACTTTTCCCGTGGGTGTCGTAAGAGGCGACTAAGGGAAAACACCGGGGGGCGGGCAGCAGCACCCTCTGCAGAACAACTCCACCGAACTGCGATCCCCAACCCGCATGCCCAGCGTGGGGATTATGGGCAATAACCCCCAAATGATGAGTAATGCATTCTATGGCGCTCATTAGGGGAGGCCTATGTCCAGCAGTGGATTATCATAGGCTGTTGATGTTGATGATGTTGATGACCATGCGTGATGTCAGTTAGGACAGCTCTACTAAAAGAGGTTTGTTTAAATTTTGTCGGAGAAAAAAAATGTGTCGTATTGTGACAGCCAATTAGGACAAGCTTAACGCTACAATCGATAATAGCGCACTCACAAGCTTTCCAACTGTGAGTGGGACAACGACGCCGTGTGACGTCATACATGACGTCATTGCATGCGCCATTTATCGGTATCCGATATCATTATGGATACCTCCGACTCTCTGAAAAACGATCATATGGAATTGTTGTAATTGTCGAATTTGACACGGAAGCAATATTGGACTACCAGTCTCTTTCTCACAACAGTGGTTTAACGTTAGGAAAAATCAATACACACTCTTTTTATCAGCGCCCTCTTCCTGGTTTCATTGTCACGGATGCCCATTCTATTCAACGTGTTTGTTTACATGTCAGGAGAAGTCATTGTGAGATTTTTATGTTTTGCCCGTGTTTTCGACTTATTTATTGAGCAAAACTGTAATATAAATTGAAAATCATATAGAAGAGGTACCATGAAGTGTTCTGTAGCAGGCTGAGGCCTATGCCAAAGCAAAAACAGGCCGAATCTAACCTTACACCGGTAAGTGGCTAACATTTCGTTAAATTGGTGTCTATTGTACATTGTATTTTGATATAAAGTGTGTAAAAACCTATTATTTTGAATCATCTTTATTGTGAGCTGTAGAAACCCGCAATTCTCAATATTTCATTCACATCGCAGACATAAAAACCGGTGCTAGTGTTGAACATCATCGAACATCGAACGTTATCGATAAATTAGGTAAGGTCAGTATGGGTACCTAAGTGTAACTATTGGGCAAGTGTAGAGGACTTTGTATTACGAAAACCATTTGAAAACCATTTTTGGATTCAAAATAAACTTTGACAAAAATATGACACACTGCCCCGTGTTGACCTTAGAGGTGCAAGTCCATCTTAACGGACTTGAACCTCTCCACACAAGACCACCGGACACAAAACCACTGATGATGTGTTGACCTTAATAAGTTACGTATTTTTTCTTGTTTTAGTTTACCAAGAAACGAAAGCCGGCGGAGGGAATCGTAAGAAAATATTGGCTTAGAAAATATCCGGCCAGGAACTCAAGACATTCATGTTTGCACATCGCACTTTGAAGAGAGTGCATTCAAATCAGAAAAGCTTCCAAAACGTCAGTTTATAACAAAATACAAAATATATGCGATCAATACAGTTAAAACAGTGTTTTATTACATATCCTGCTCCTGCTTCACCTCCAGTAAACTCTCGGATCCAGCTCCAATTCCGAAAATGAGGGTTTCCTTCGATTTCTCCGGGATCCCACCATCAGATCCTGACTTGGTTCCAATGGGACCACCTCAGAAATGCGCTCTTCATAACATAGTATAAAACAAAGTCGCATCCCGCTGTCTGTCTGTCCTTCCCTATGTATGCTTAAATCATTAAAACTACGCAACGGATTTGGATGCGGTTGTTTTAAATAGATTTTTAAGAGGTAGGTTTACATGTATAATACATGCATAATATAGTAGAGGAACACTGACAATTTAAGAGGTTTCCGTGCAAAGCCGGGGCGGGTCGCTGAAAAATGTAAATATATTTTCCCGTCGCCTATAAGTAAGTTCGTTCTGACCTTACTTTACAGTGGCGCTAACTGGTGAGTACAAAAACGGTAGCCCTCATTGATACAAAAAATATACAGTTGAACATAGAACCTTTCCTTTTTTGATGTCGATTAAAAAGACAAGCTCGTCCATCGATATAATGTTATCGACTAGACGAACAAGTGAACATCCCTAATCCGCCATGTTGTTCTACCGATTTGTTTACATAGGTATCCAAGGAAAGTACATGCTTAGGGCACTTCCATAGACAATCGTTTTTCAGAGCTCCGACTACCCTACAAACTGAAATCACTGTGAGTGCTCTATCAAAACCTTTGAGTATTTAGATCAAAAATGATAATACCCTGTCAAAACTGACAATAACATTCTGCAAATACATACTGTTTACTTCGGTTTAGGTCTGTTTAGGTCAAGGTTTAGGTTTACTTGTACCTGACTGACATTTGACACGCGAATCGAGACCGTCAGCATGTTAGAGTGTTCCGAATTAATGATAACACTTGCACTCAACTGTCAATACCGTGCTAACTAAATGCAAAATATCGTTGTGATCGCTATCAGCGCTGTAATCTTATTTAAGAAAGCAACCTAAAGAGGCTTAGTGTGAACTAAGGGAACTCATTCGATTTATTTGAATTTAGTAGAACTTTCAGGTTTTACAGCTATAATCACTTGGTTTCGGTATGGGCTACATGGCATATAAAGTACCATAAAGTTCAAAGTACACATGCAAAAAAGTGGGAAAATCCTTGATAAATTATAAATTAAAATACTTAAAACTATTGTAATTAGTTTTATTCGACCTAATAACACAAGGCAAACAATGGCACAGATTATCTGTATTGTACCTATCTAATAACTAAGTGCTCTTAAAAGGAAGTGACACTGTCTCGCTGGGATTGAAGTAATGATTACAAAGAGACTCCGGGGAATCATCTATAATTAGTATAGTACTCAATAGTATAGTATCAATAGCAGGTATTTGTTTGATTTTCAATGTATTTTTGCTCATAGAATGAAACCGAATTAAATAATAGCTTTAAAGTATATCCCGACTTAAGCAAGGAGACGCGTTCTTATATCACTCATTCGATCAATGTAGTTCTGGAATACACGATCAGCATCATGATGGTGGGTAAAGACCAAGCGAACAAGAGTGAGCGAACGCTAAGAGTGGGATTCGACGATCGTTACCGAACGTTCACTCGCTTTCGTTGTTGTGTCTACATCTACTCGTACACCAAACAAACTGATGTGCATAACCGCGGGCGGAGCTCGGCGGAGGCGGACAAAGGCCCATATTGGGGCACGCTTGTTATCGCCATAACGTCCACACTGGTTCGTTCGCGATTGTTAGCCTTCGCTCGCTCTCGTTCGCTTGGTCTGTACCCGCCATAAGTCATGTCATAACTGTAGACGCGCCGGTGTTCAACTCAAATGTCAGCATAAGGTGATTGGATACAGAAATTCCTGCCGTAAATAATGCACTCAAAAGAAAAACAAGTTCACGGGATACGGCCCATTAATAACGTCATCATCGGTCATCATGATGCCAGATTATCGTGCCTTAAATTTAGCATACGTAAAAAATAACTTTTATATTTTCAGAAATACACGGCGCATGTGTAGTTTTTATTTTGTTTACAATCTTGACAAAACTGATTGAATTATATAAAAAATCGGGCAGGTAGAAGTCGGGTATCTATCGCTAGTCTATGGTGCGGCAACACCACAGCTGTCAGATATAAATGACTCAACAATTTTCACGTGTAGGTATTATTTTACACCAACATCAATCTCGAGATTAAAGAGGAACAAAATTGCCATAAAAAAATCTCGAGGACTCGATTCAGTTCAATTTCCTCTTAGATTTTACTGCTGTCTGGCTTATAATTCCGAAGACTAGTCTAGATATCTTGTTTAAGCACCTAAAAAAGTCACCTTGTTTACCTTTATGAGAGAAAATAAACTTTTATTTGATTACACAGCGGATTCCTCTGATGTCCAACGATCCCAAACTCATGGTGTAGAAATGTCTTTATAGCCTATCGATCGGCCACAGCATATTTATGGGATCATTACATGGGAAACATTATTCATGTTTCCGGTAAACCGATTGACATTTTCTGATTCTACAGGATCCTCATCCATTTCTATAGGTTTGGACCCTCCAAGCAACTCAATTTGGACCCATCTTGGACGAAATTGAAACGCCAAAATTTTTATCAATTAAATTTCGGGCCATTTGATGTTTCCCGAAAAACTTCCTTGTTTATACACGATTTTTATCGAATGTGGAATGGATCTATGGTCGAAAACTTAAACAACTCAGCTTTGGGGCTTGTCTTGGGCAGATTTTTAATTTTGTGTCAGTCATTTAAAAAAGTAACGAAAATTTTGTCATTTGCGATTGTCAATTTTCAAAGACTGATTAACATAACACTGTTCTAAACTTAGAGTAATAAGACGTAGTAAGAGTTTAGTTATTCTAAGGTTCTAAATAAACACTACCTACTGGGGTTCGGGTCAGTTCTATTTAACCACATCAGTAGGTATTATTTGAATCTGAGAACTTATCAGACCTGCAAATTTTTATCTGACACTAATATTATAAAGAGGAAAGATTTAATTGTTTGTTTGAATTTAAAGGGCTCCGAAACTACGGGACAAATTTGAAAAATTATTTCACCATTAAAATCCTAAAACTTCCGCGATTAACAGGGAATATATATTTTTTTTAAAGTTAGAGACTTGTATACAAACTTCACTAATAAAACCGATATACATAATATGAACTTTTTAATGGCGCCGCTTGCTTTTGCTACGACTCAACTTAAACTTAATTTTTTATGGCGCTGCCCGCTTGCTTTTTGCTATGATGATGACTCAGCCAGTGTCAGTTAATGAGGACCTAACGTGTGTCTAAAAACTTGAAATTCTCTTAAATACCCGTGCGAAGCCGGGACGGACTGTTAGTGTAGCATTAAAATATCAGTAGGTACTGCGACGCCCTCTTCCCACCCTCGATGACCTCTCAACCTTCCAATCTCCCCACAACTCGCCATGGTTGACCTTGACCTCGAATAATATTGTTGTCGCCGAAATGCCCGGCGATACGGCGATTTAAGCACTATTTCAGTGACTCACTAACGTCCGTATAAAGAACATAAATGTCATATCAGACCCCTTGGCAAATTACACATTTATTGAATTCACGTCAAAAAACAGGATCAAACAGCAAAATAATTCAGATAAAGCTGGGTAAGGCTGCGGCTACATCTCTTCCACGAAAAAACTAGTACGTTTTTCACCTTGTCTGTATGTAAACTCTTGGTTTTATATGATCATAAAACTGAAAGTCAGTAAGATATTTGCCTGAAAGCAACGCTTAGACTAATGATTGGGTCCGTCGATATTTTATTTCTATCCTTAGAGCCCCCCAAAATTAACAAAAAGCTTTTGATCCCGAAAAATTCAAACAAAGCCACGGGCAAAAGCTAGTACTACACACACTCTATCTAGTTCATGTCTGAACCTATAGGATGTCTGCGGCTAAAAATACATGACTCTCCCCATCTCTTTCAGTCGCTATCTAGACATTGGGTGCGTGCACGTAACATTTTGTTTGGTTCTGTAGTGTATGTATTTAACAGAGTGTGTAGTGTTTATCAAAATAAAATGGACTCTATACTGATGAGAGAGGAACCTCTATTTAGGAAGTGTTGTTATGTTATACCTTTAAGATTTTGTTTACAAACATGGGCGTTTCTAAAATTGGTAAGTTTTCCATAAATAAGACCATAATATTAATGACTTTGAACGCTACGCAACTAAGGTTAGTTATTAGAATTAAATCATTACTTTTGTTATAATACAAAAGCTGATTTTTAAATTTTCGATCGCTGTTTTTTTGATAATTGTGTGTCGCAAAGATTCTAGTAGCCTTCCTTTTGTACATGTATTGTTGTGGTTATCCATAAGTCAGAAGTCGCCGAATCGATTAATTAAAAAACTAAAATAACATGGGGACTATACTGAATCTATCTTATAGTTGTGGGTCGTTGACTGTTTTTGGGTAAACGAAACGAAAGCGTTTTTTATAAACGGTCAACAAGTTGAAGAACCAGTTGACGTGTTTTTATAGGTTAATCTTCCATGTAACTTGTCCGTGTCAGCGACTTAGTAAGTATATTTATATAAAGTAATAATTAACGTAAAATATTAGTTAAATGGCTCTATTTAAATAATTTTAGGGGTATTATTTAATATTTTGGAGATTACTTCGAGTGCGAGGGCTTCCGCACTATAATAACAAAAATGTATTCAAAACAATAAATAAATATAATAAACGGACTCCCTTTCGCAAAATGTCCGAGCGTGTGAGCGTGCGAAAGAACGTTGCGGGATCTATTCCCGCCCCGCGAAAAATGTATGTACGATCTGCAATTATTTGTTCAGGATGTTCTGGTCGTTTTCTATGTTTTGTACAAAAATATCTATCTATGTAATATTATATTGTATTAAGTATATCAGTCATCTAGTACCCATAATACAAGCGGGACTAGATGATGTGTGGATTGTCCAGCACTATTTATTTATTAGCCAGGCTTCAAAACACAGCTATACATTTTTTCTTATCGATTGTTCCAGGCAGGAGATCTCCTAGCCATAGGTTACGTGTCGTTGGTGATTGTGTTTGTATATGGATACGCGGGCATCAGCTTCTTCAGCATCCTCGGTCTCTTGGTGTTGCTGGTGTTGGCATTGTTGGTAGATGTCGGCTTCCTGGTGGCTCTCACCGCTGGGATATTTAATGTAAGATTCAATGTTTAGAGGGCAAAAAAGCCTATAATTAAGAAAGAAAATTACAACTATCTAACTAAATAAAAGCTAGTATTTTCAATTGAAACAATTGAGCTAGCTGCAGAATTTGCTAACATAGGTACCTACTACAGGTAGCTCAAATGATCCATGTTAAGTACCTGTTCTGTTTAAACTTTCGAGGTTTGTTGACATAATATTACCTAAACAATATTTATGGGATATTGCTTGCTTCTATCGCGTTCTAATGATCATGGTCACGGGGAGACTGGATATTCTTCGAGTTACAGCCAAGAATCGACAGCAGTATACCCGACGACGCGACGATAACTAGACTGTTCTGTTTCCTTTTCATCAGCACAAACGTGTCAACTGCTGCTCTAGGTCCCTTGCGGGTCAGCTTTCATACGTACCCAACTATTGTCCTGATCGTTGAACCATCGGGACGGGGGTCAGCATTCGACCACCTTATAGTTCAAGACAAAGCAACATTTTATGTATTATGTATCTAGTACTAGTACCCACAACACAAGGTCTGCTTCAACATCATCACCAGCCTATAATAGTCCACTGCTGGACATAGGCCTCCCCTAATGAGCGCCATAGATGGCATCATTATTTGGGGGTTATTGCCCATAATCCCCACGCTGGGCATGCGGGTTGGGGATCGCAGTTCGGTGTAGTTGTTCTGCAGAAGGCGCTGCTGCCCGCCCCCTAGTGTTTTCCCTTAGTCGCCTCTTACGACACCCACGGAAAGATTTGGGGTGGTGAAATTCTGTGCCGGCACCACACGGCAAGGTCTGCTTAACTTGGGGTTAATTGATGCTGCGTGAGTTGTCCAGTATTATTAATTTGTTTGTTTATGTGTTTCAGAAAAGTATCGCCATAATTCGAGTATTCTACTTCTATGAGCTATATGTGATGGTGGTGGAAGCTTCCTTCATCATTTTCATCTGCGTGCAGATCGCGGAAGCAGAGATGGGGCCTAGAGGCATTATATTTATTATTGTTGGAGTCCTTTACATCTGTACGTATACTTCTACGACTCTGTCCGCGGCTTTGCAAACTTTTAACTTACCAGAATAAAAAGTGAACGCTATCTTATGGTGAAAACTTTATAGATTCCCAATAAGTCAGTGACGTGTCAGAGCTGATAGACAGAGGTAAATCTGTGACTTTGGTCTAAGTGACCATGATTTCTTGCAAAGAATCGATGCAGAACAGACAAGTTTCAACATGTGTCTTTGTCTATACTAATATTATAAAGAGGAAAGATTTTATTGTTTGTTTGTTTGAATTGAATAGGCTCCGAAACTACTAACCCGATTTGAAAAATTCTTTCACCTTTCAATCCTAAATATTCCGTGCTGAACATAGGCTGTAGAATATTTATATAGAATTAAGGGTTCCGCTCCGCATGAAAAATATTTTTTGTTAAATACCCGTGCAAAGCCGGGGCGGACTAACAACTATTGTACTAATCAATAATGATCTTTACCATTCTGTCCGTGCCTGTAACCTGTCTTTATGTTTTCTGCACCCTTATTCCAGATTTATAAGCTTGTCAAAGTAAAGAGTCGATCCCATCAGTTTCAACTTTGTCATTGAACGGAATCAATCAATTTTAGCAATAGGTACCACGTTCCTCGGTCTTATTTTGTAAATTTAGGGCTTTACTCTAAGAAAGAAAACAAGCTTTTCCGCCTGCGACGCAGGAGGTGCCTTGTTTGTACGATCTACAGATATTTGTTCAGTGCGTTCTGGTCCTTTTCTATGTATAATAAAAAATAAATATTTATGTAATCTATATATCAGTCATCTAGTACCCATAACACAAGCTCTGCAAAGCTTGGGGCTAGATGATGCTCTGTGGATTGTCCGACATTATTTATTTATGTATTATTTTCGAAACACAGTTTTGGTAATTAGATTTCAAGATAGGTATCTAAATAAACAACAATATGACTCCAGCAACACTATTGATTCCGTCCGCTTGCGATGTAAGGGGTTTGATTCCCGAGAAGCTGGCTGCATGCCTCACTGTATGATATGATTGATAATGCTGATGCGCTGCGTCAGATACTCACCAGCTTTTAGGTCACACGTAGTATACCTTAGTGCATTGTGATATCTACCTCTAGGACCCATAACACAAGCTCTGCTTAGCTTGGGATGCTAGGTAGCTTGTTATTCTTTATTTATTTGATCTACCTTTTATTTCCAGTGCTGGACCTATGCATCATAGTGACACTAAAGAGCGAGATGGTAAAGCTGAGAAACAAGAACCAATACGACTTCTCTCGAATGTCGCTTGAAGGCGATGAGACGGGCAAGTTTAGGAGTGAAGACTAGTCGAATAATAATTAAAGAAACGAATACATACTTATTTGTAAATAACTTATGTCATTTATCTGTACTTATATTATAAAGAGGAAAGTAAAAAAAATATTGTGTGTTTTTGTGGGGTGGTATTGAATAGGGTCCGACCGAAACCACAAGACCGATTTATAAAATTCTCTCACCATTAGAATCCTACATTATCCTTTATGAACATAGGACGTGTGTGTGTACTACTATAGTAGTTAGTTTTATATATGGGATGTTTATTCAATACCCGAAACCGGGGCTGACCATTAGTGTAAAATATATCTTGCTACATTGTGTTGATTATAGCTAATTTTTTATTTTTAAACAAATCTATGGATGATGCAAGTGAATTTTTAACTTTAAAAGGAAATATCGCGCAAGATAGTAAAATATTAAAAAGCTCTCGCCTCCGTAATCGAAACGACCCTTAAAACCTCGGAACCTACTTTTACTCTAATATAGGCCGCATTTTTTATCATTCATAGTACGCCCATGTATGGTAGAAAGTGCGTTACTTTTAAATAAATAATCAATAAAAAAAAATTCTTAAAAGTTTACAACTTTTGCTGCGCTCTTTTCCGCTCACTCATTCGACTTCCTGAGGATGACAGAGCGAGTTTTTATTGAAGGTTACGCACCATTTTAGTGCAATGTTAGTCCAAGATCAACTCGCTAACACACTAGTTGTGTTAGCAGGGGTTTCTGATATTATGAAAATTGGTGCAATGAAAATTTTATGTTTATACCGTTTCGTACTGTTCGTACTTCGGTCACGGTCGCAAAACCACGCAAACCATATGGCAGAGCAGTCTCTCCCGATTCTATAAATACCATCCTTCCCTCTCAGTCGACCATGAGGGCAGAGTTCTGTACCAAAACAGCATCAGTACTGTTTTGTGTTCCGTCATAGCTGTTTTGAACCTTATTAGCGTAGCTTATAGCTTTTTCTAAACAATGATCTTTGCAAACGCTGCTGGGATGATGAGGGATGAGCAGCCCAGGGTCAATAAGTGCTGTTTTCCGATGCCGGTGAAGTTGTGTCTTCAAACGTGGACGTATGCGAAAATTGTAAGTGGATTGCTTTGTTTGCATTTGGGTCATAATGTAATTACGTTTGCCTGGTTAATTTTAACTTTAATGTTTGTTTCAATATGGCATAATCCGTGACCAAATCATGAGTATTAAATGGCATAGAGAAAACAGGTGCTGTTGGTTTTATTTCTTTAATCCATTTTGTGTAGTGTTGTCATTAAGTACAGAGCTGTAATTATTCAATTTATGTCTATCAGTGATCTCTTTCTCTTTAACATTTCTACATTTGTAGGCTGATGTTCATTAATTATTATGGGAACTTTTTGTCTGTAAGTTTATTTGTCTTTTTCAGATAGCAGGACTTATCATAGTAGTAAGTTTGTGTCCAGTACTTTTTGGCAACTTTGAGCGCCATGTCTTCGGTCAGTCCTCGATGTACTCCATCCTCGGGGTCCTGGTGTTGTTCTTGGTTATTGATATCGGATTTCAAGTTGCCTCTATTATTGGTCTTCATAAGGTTAGTTTAGTATAACTTTTTGTTGCCGTAGTACAACATTTTATTTATATCCGCAAAAATTCCTGGTTCTCAGATGTGGGTTCGATAGCCTAAGTATTCTTGTGTTTTTGGAAAGTAGTTTTCGTCACCTTCAAAGGTTGAAAGATTATTTATTCTCAAAAAGACAAAATCACATGAGATACATATTTTAGTATAATGTACTTACATAATTTATAAAGTAAGATTAGAGAAAATTGACGTCCGGTTTATAGTAACTTACGTTTTGTACAATAACATCTAAGTTCTTATTCATGGAGATACATTGTTATATTACCAGCATGCCTACTGTAATATTCATAATGAATTCTTCAAACTACGAAATTTTTCTACTATAATTTTATAATAGACTCATACACAAAAAAAAATAACTAAAATTTAAAAAAATCTGATTTCTGTTTCAGAAAAGCTACAACACTTTACGCGCGTTCTTCTACTACGAAATATTCGCGCTCGTGAGTGACTTTGTGATGATTCCCGTGATATTGTACACGATCAACAACGAGTATACGAAGGTGGATGTCAAACAGACCGTCATCATCATCGTTGTCGGATGCTTTTATATCTGTGAGTAATCTAACCTTCAATAGTACTACTATTTACAGTTGAAAGGATTGAGCTAACTGCAGATTGTTGCAAAACAAACTATAGATAGGTCTAGCAAATTTTCTATCTATCTTCTAAGCCTACCGTCACATTATAATAAGAATAAGAATAAGAATAAAATAATTTATTTCCACTAACAGGCTTACAGTAGTCATATCAAATTATCCATCATACCAGCGATTGTTAGTTCAGTACACATTATAGCTAAAGCAGCATTTTTATTTGATAGATAAATTTAATTTTTAACTTAAAGAGTACCTAATTTGCCGTGTGGTGCCGGGATAGAATGGCACCACCCCAACTCTTCCCGTGGGTGTCGTAAGAGGCGACTAAGGGAAACACACCGAGGGCGGGCAGCAGCGCCCTCTGTAGAACAATTCCACCGAACTGCGATCCCCAACCCGCATGCCCAGCGTGGGGATTATGGGCAATAACCCCCAAATGATGAATTATGCCACATATGGCGCTCATTAGGGGAGGCCTATGTCCAGCAGTGGACTATTATAGGCTGATGTTGTTGTTGTTTGTTGTTGTACCTAATAAAAAAATAATAAAGTTAATAATAATTATAAATAATAATAAAAACACACTACATGTTGTTCTGTAGCATTATAGTAATGGTATATTTTATATCCAATATTTAATTTAATGTGGTATTAATATGGATCAGTTGAGCTAGTGGTAAAAAATGATGCCATCTACGCTCATTAGGGGAGGCCTATGTCCAGCAGTGGACTATTATAGGCTGGTGATGATGATGATGATGATGAGCTAGTGGTAATTATTTGCAGCAGCTAGCTGAATTATTTCAATTGTAAATACTAATTCTAATTAAGTTCTGTTATTCAGTTTGTATTTTTCTTTGTAAATAAAGATTAAATTTCTTATGACATTTTAAGAAATGTAGGTAGGTACGCTTGACTTAATTAAATTTAAAGCAGAGCTTTAAATCAAGTATTTAATTATGTCCAATATTTCTTTACAGTGATCGACATTTTCATTATCGCGAAAGTGAAGCAAGAAATAATGAAGATACACAACAAGTACGATCTGTCCAGTGTTCAGGATTGACCAGAAGCGTTACGAAGCGTTTGAACGAAGTTGTACGTAACTACGTATAAATGCAAGGAAAGTGCATTTCGATATCACATACCTATAGGTTATCCATTATTGAATGAAATCTGTCGGGATAGTGGATATTACAGCGGTTTTGAGAGACCATTGATGTTGTGTTATTTTGTGTCAGTCGTGTATTTAACAAAGCATCTATGTCGGTCACTTTATATGTGTTACTTGTGTGTTTTATATTGTGCTTAGACGTATTTGGTACAATTATTTGGGAATTTCCATCACCATACAAAAAAGGGTCAAAGATTGCTCAGAATTGACCAGAAGCGTTACGAATTGAAGTGTTTGATCGAAGTTTTACGTATACATGCAATGAAAATGCATTATGATGTGTTATTAATCATTAAATGAATGAAATCTGTCGGGATAGCGGATATACAGCGGTTTTGAGAGACCATAGATGTTGTCTAATTTAGAGTCAGTATTGTATTTAACAAAGCATCTATGTCGGTCACTTTATATGTGTTAAGATTTATACAACATAATTGTTCTATGCTGCTTATTCATATTTATTAAACTTATTTTAAAATTTCCATCACTATACAAAAAAGGGTCAAATAGTGTTCAGGATTTACTGAGAAGCGTTAAGAACTGTTTGAACGAAGTGAAGGAAGGAAAATGCATTTTGATGTGTTATCAATCATTAAATGAATGAAATCTGTCGGGATAGCGGATATACAGCGGTTTTGAGAGACCATAGATGTTGTGTAATTTAATGTCAGTATTTAATTAACAAAGCATCTATGTCGGTCACTTTATATGTGTTAAGATTTATACTCGTGTGTTATAATAAAATATGTTGTGCTTAGACGTATTTGGTACAGTTATTTTAAATGGACATTGACAGTTTTTGTATGAGTTGGAGCAAGTATTGCCCAGATTGGGAACTTAGTGCATTAGGATCCTAGGTCCAATCGAAATCAGTAAATAAAAGAGAGCTTTAAAATTTATCAGAGCTTCGTTAAATTTTTTTATTTTTAAGATATTTTGTGAAGAAAACAAATACGAACTCTATTTATTCGTAGGAAAACCACAACAAAGTAAACACGCTTATTAATTTTATTTAATTCTTATTGACAATTAACAAACATTGTGTGTGTACTTTGATGTTAAATTTGTGTTTAATTGCTAGGTACTTACTCTTCCGATTCTTCAGAATCTCTGTATTTTGTATGAGTAATGTATAAACAAAACCAAAGATAAATCTTTCTTTTAACTTACCAACCTTCCAACAACAATTATTTTGTTTTTAATCGAGCGAAAGATGTTTTTAGGAGAGAACAAATCAGCTTAGCTTGGTGTGTTTGAATGTGTTTTAGAACCTATAGATTCTATGTGCAAGAAATTCGATGCAACAAACACAGGTTGTAGTACTGACATTAATTTTAAAAAAGCTTTTAACTTTAAGAGCCTAATCGGTGACAAGATATTATAAAGAATATAAAGAGGAAATATTAGACTGTATGTTTGTTTAAATTTAATGGGCTCCGAATATATATAATATGGGCTTCATGATTATAATCCTACATTATGCCCTATGCACATAATTTAATATGGGATATTTTCAAAAAGTCAAGAATCTGTATGAAAACTTCAATAATTTAATCCGACGTGTAAAATTTAGGATTTTTGATCTTTTTGTTTAATACCCGTGCGAAGTTAAAGATTTATTGAGTTCCCAAAGCAGATTTATATTACTCGACAATAATAATTGTAACTCGTATTATTTAAGAATAACACACGAAAAACGTCACACATCGATCACAACATGCAGCATCTACGAATGTACACATAACAAATAAAGCAATGTATTGTGTAATAAACTTGCCACAATGAGGATTAATAGCTAGGAGTGGGGACAGGAAGCCGCTTGTTACAGACAACCAGACAACTTTCAAGACTTCCATTTGCTCACTTTGCTCGACACGATATGGATCAGACTACCTCCTGAAGCTGTAGTGTAATTTGATACTAATGAGGCTGTGATAGAGATCAGTTTACGATGGAGGGTTGTTTGGATAGGATGGAGTTGTACAGAGGAAAGTGTCCTCAATGGACTGAAGCGAGAAAGTGTTGCTTCTGTGTGCCGATTCGCAAAGGTGTTACCATCTTTGGATATGTTAATTTGGTGAGTTTGCATTTTACAATACATAACCAAATTACAATGAAATAACCAAAATAGAACTAGTATTTACAATTGAAAGAATTGAGCTAACTGCAGACAGTTGCAAACAATCTACAGGTAGCTCAATTGATCCATGTCAATACCAGTCGGAAGACGCTGGCTGCATTGCCTCGATGTTTAACCATTTTGTATTTTCGAGTTGCTCTAAAGACTTGACTTCTTCGTTATGGCAATATCAAAGCAAAGTTGCTCTAGATAATATTATGAATGACTCAGAACCATTGTTATTGCAATAAAACGCTTCATTATTCTACTGGAACGGGAAGTGACCAATTCGCACAATGTCAGTGCCAAGCTCTATCTATACTAATATTATAAAGAGGAAAGATTTGATTGTTTGTATGTTTGTTTGTTTGTTTGTTTGAATTGAATAGGCTCCGAAACTACTGGACCGAGTTAAAAAATTATTTCACCATTAGAATCCTTAATTTTCTGTGATGAACATAGGCTATATAAAATTTTCAAAAAAGTTAGGGATCCGCATGAAAAATTCAATAATTGAACCGTGGGCTGTATATTCAACCTCTTTTTCTATTATGGCGCGTCAGAATAGAAAAAGAGGTTGTATAGCGCACGGTGCTTGCTTTTTCTCTACGGCCAGTGTCAGTTTTGGAATGTCGAGTCAATGTCAAAAACCCCAATGCTGTTAAAAAAAGTAAAGATCCGTATGAAAACTGTGAAACCCATCGTTTTAGTGTGTATAATTTCTGAAATTTTTGTTTAATACCCGTGCGAAGCCGGGGCGGGCCGCTAGTGAATTATACTTTCAAAGCTTATGTACGACAAATGTAGCAAACCTTATTCCTGTAAAACTTTCGTTTTTAAATATTAGGTTCTGTGTGCCGATTGCTGATAGCAAAATGTAAAGCATGTTTTACTTCTTCTTCTTTGTTAGGGCATATGTATCTGATTTGCTAGGATTTGCTCTTAGGATTTGCTACTGTTCTGACAGTAGATACCAGTCATCAATGAAAACCACGAATCACTCCAATAAGTCATTATCAATTTGGCAAAAAGAATACAATAATATTGCCATAACAAAAACCAGCCAAGTCAATTTGAAATCAAACTAAAGTGTCCCAAAATAAATCAATGAGAGTTATATTTTTACTCTTTTATAAAAACTTACTTTTTTAAGTTTTTATATTCAAACATTATTTATTCATAGTAAAATTTTACATATAACAATGTCTATGAGCGTCTACGCTATACCGTTGAAACAAAAGAGAAAAATTCCGAAAAACCCTCTGCATGCCAATATCAGTAATATTTACCACATAATGCTTATCAGGTTTCTATTCCAGGTGAGTTAGTCACAAATTCAAAGTCGGTGGCGTTACACCCCCATGCCTCGTAAAACAGGTTATAAATTAATAAATAAAGTTTTCCATTTGTCGTGCGCCTGACCTCTCGCCGTCCTGTCGGTCTACCGTTCAACCGTATTATGAGAGTAAAGGACGTTACACTTGTACACTATAAAATGTGCTGCGTGCATGGTTTATAATTCCTTTGACCCTGACCGCCAAATTCTCCTAGAAGGACATCATAATCAGCTGAATCAACGCCAAAAATACAACAGTGTACTCGATTTTATTTTGTGTTATTATTTTCGCTTATTTTTTGGCAGTGTGCCGGACATATTTCGCGAAGAACCGGAATCACTAGGTAAACGTGTTCTTGAGTTGAGACCGCGACCGAGACGTAGTGTAGGACTCCCTCCGGCTAGGTGGGATGACGATCTGCGAAAGACTGCTGTAGATGCTGAATGCGACAAGCTGAAGACAGTGCGCTATGGTGGTCATTAGGGGAGGCCTATGTCCAGCTGTGGACTAACATGGGCTGATGATTGTGAGGATGATGATTATTTTGTGTTAGATTTTTTAAGTGTTTTGAAAAGTTTTCTGATTTGTACCAGGCATAAGAGATAAGTAATTTGCTTGAAATCGTTTACCTTTTTGTATACTTTTTGCTTTTCTAGTTGTTACTTGTATAAAACAGAAAAATAATTGAAATCACGAATAAATTAGAATCTTGCGGCAACAACATCAATCTTACATGTCTGTGTCGAGCGATTTTGGGTGTGAAATTTACCCTTTTAAATTTCCTACATCATGGTCAACACACTCTAAAGAAAGTACTCGTAATTATAAGCACATGCGAAGCTACACCTATTCCTCAGGTTGGTGGGAAAGGAGCAATGTATTAGAGAGCGTATCCAGGTATTCGACTAATATAGTTCTGAGAGAATTTCAGCACAATATGCTGAGATAGTATACCGACTACTAAAAAGGGGCTACCAAAAATGGGCTTCTATGCTTCGCTGGATTATACTACAGATATACCAGCTACGAAAAAGAGAGGTTCATCATGCTTCATATTCAGATTACCGGTAACATGTATATTTAAACAAAACATTTTTCGTTCGTCGGTTTCTCTGTCAATAATTTTTAGATTCTGAAAATTAATTTCGTGATTGTTTAGACAATAACCCCGAAATTATTTAATAAAAAAATTATTTCAGTGGAATTGGTATTATAAACTTAAAACAATGTAAAACTAAGGGACTCGAATATTTTTAGTTTATTTCAAAATAATCAAGTTAAAGCTACATGCATCAGGATGAAACTTTGCAGGAAATTAGTTCAAGACCTGGAAAATCAATCGGCTGCTTGTTATCCCGGAAAATGCGATTAAAACAAATAAATTCTACATATAGGATGTGATTCTATACGACGGACATAATTTATAGAACAAAATTTAGTTATATATTTCTTTTATTTGTTTTACGCACAAATTTTTTGCAGTCTGAAATATAAAGTATTTTTATATCCCAAATTTTACAATTAACTCGGAAATATTTTACAAAACAATAATCATGAAATAAGCGACTTTTGGCGTCATATAGATCAAACAATCTCTCCCGAACAACATTTTATTTTCTATGGAATTTATAGACCTAAGTTAATTGCAGGTATTAGCTCTTCTCTCGTTCCCCGTCCTGGTATTCCTGATGGTGGAACAGATGACGTCAGAGAAGGCGCCGGATGACCCTGAGTACCGGGTTCTGGAACCGTCGGTACACCTGCCGCTCACCATCGCCTTCGTGCTGATCGACGTGATGATGACTGTAGTGCTGCTGATCGGCGCACATAAGGTGAATTTAAATTAAATTAAAATGGGTATAAAAAGTATGTAATATAAATAGTGTATATAAAGTAAGCTAAAGTTAGGAGATGCTTTCGTCAAGTACCTGAAGTGAAACATTATATATATATTTTTTGTAACATTGGGTAACAAATAAATTTACAATTAAGTAACCAAATAAGAACAAGTATTTACAATTGAAACAACACTAACTGCAGACCATTGCAAACAATACAGGCAGCTTTACTGATCCATATCAATACCAATCGGAAGCGTCTCCAAGACGCTGTATGGCAATGCTGATGCGCTGCGTCAGATACTCGCCCTCTCTCTACTCTAGCTCTCGGTTAAAAGCTAAAGCTAGGTGGTTATCTAATTTCTCGTCAAGTAAAATAAAAAAAAATATTTTGAATTAGGCATTGTTTATCATCCTTATCTGGGAATTCGCTGAAAAAGTAATGATAAGTTTTACATCATTTGACAATTTGTTGATTTTTTACAAATTGTGATTCTAACACATCATGGAAATTTGTTAAAAAGTTTAGGGCTAGTTACTGGCAGTTGCTTTTTAGACTATCTATGAGCATTCTAAATACATTTGATGCCTGTTACAGTTCACTTTAAATAATATATTTGATGCGTATTACAGTAAACTCTAACTGCATTTGATGCATGTTACATGGTGATGCTAATTTAATTACTATAAGGTATGGCTTATTCCAACGAGTTTTATAATTCAAAGTTCTAATACAGATATTATATGCGGTAAGCATATAATATCTGAATTAGAATTAAAACAGTTTATTTACTGTAAAATGGCACAAGCACTTTATCTATGTGATCTTTCCTAATATAACCTTATTTCACTTTACACGCACTAAGATTAATCATCTTCTAGTAATTATTAGTATCTTTTGCCTTCCAACAGCTTGATTAGCCTGATTCGATTCACGGGCAATAGTTGTTTATTGCTTGTACAAAAATAAAGTACCAGTCAACAGTAACGCTTCGATAGTTCGATAAATTTAAGTAGCTTTTTGTGAAATTTTTAAGTTGCTTTCAGAATATTACATAATTTATCAAGTTATCTAGTAAATTTGTAAATTTCCTGAACATTTTATGAATATTATAACCATGATTATAGCTTACACCCAGCAGTGGTTACGGGCTGAGTAGAGAGGATTAAGTATATCAATCATCAGGTACCCATAACACAAGCTCTGCCTAATTTGGGGTTAAATGATGCTGAGTGGATTGTCCAGCATTATTTACTTTATTATAGTCATTATATCTCATGACACCAACAGGGTTCGTGTTATGGTCTCAATATATCCTCAAAACTCGATATATACATGAAACAACTGAATAAATTGATAATAACTGTTTACAATTGAAAACATTGGTGTATAGTAGCGATAGACTTCCTATTTATTTATTGCAAACAACAGTTAGCCTAAACCAAAGCAGTAAGTACGCTAAATCATGAATATATAAAACTAGCGGCCCGCCCCGGCTTCGCACGGGTATTAAACAAAAATTTCAGAAATTATACACACTAAAACGATGGGTTTCACAGTTTTCATACGGATCTTTACTTTTTTTAACAGCATTGGGGTTTTTGACATTGACTCGACATTCCAAAACTGACACTGGCCGTAGAGAAAAAGCAAGCACCGTGCGCTATACAACCTCTTTTTCTATTCTGACGCGCCATAATAGAAAAAGAGGTTGCCCACGGTTCAATTATTGAATTTTTCATGCGGATCCCTAACTTTTTTGAAAATATTATATAGCCTATGTTCATCACGAAAAATTAAGGATTCTTATGGTGAAAGAATTTTTTAACTCGGTCCAGTAGTTTCGGAGCCTATTCAATTCAAACAAACAAACAAACAAACAAACAAACATACAAACAATCAAATCTTTCCTCTTTATAATATTAGTATAGATTACTATAAACAAAAATGATCCCTAAATTATACATAAAAATAAAACCCCTTATTTAAAAAGTAAAATAAAATAGCGAACATAAAAAAAATTTATTAAAATAAAACATATTTCATTTAAACGTAAGATCTAAGGCATAAGTACCTAATAGGATAGGGCATTTCCTGCAGATGGCATAGAGTTGTATTACTTTTCTTATTGAATACTTTTCCAGAAGAAGAATGGAGACCAATAAGAAAACGAAAATTTTAATTATTTAAATAAAACATACTTCATTTAAACGTAAGATCTAAGGCATAAATCGTAGGATAGGGCATTTCCTTCAGACGCCATAGGGTTGTATCACTTTTCTCATTGAATTACTCGTTGCTGTTCCAGAAGAAGAAGATACTCCTGCAGATCTACTTCAACTTCGGCGTGGTGTTCCAGCTGGTCACGCTGTGTACTGACCTCGTCTACTTCGACTTTCGGGAGTACATCGAGAATGCTGTCTATTTCCTCTTTTTGGGTGAGCATCTTCATAAACATAATTGTCCTCTTTCTGAATTTATAAGAAACTAGCGGGGAACATGATTGTTTGTTGTCTTTCTAAACTATAAACAAAGATTTAAAATAAAAACTATAACTAACTAACTAAATTTTAGAGCCTATTTTATCGGCTTTCTTTGAAACTATAGTAAGCTTCAGTTATACTTTGAATTAATAAATTAAATAAAACAATCAAACTTCCATTGGCTTGGTGTCAAAAAACTCAATAACATTTTATGAGTTAATTTTACAGGTTAATTAGTTTTTAATTACTGGTATTGCCTCATCGGGCTCTGGTTACAGCTGTGAGTCGGTTTTGAATACTGAACTGAGGTTTCGGAACCGACACTCATCTTCCATCAGAATTGTAAAGCGAGAATCGAGACTCACCTGTAAACAAAATTCTTGACCTTCTTTTTCCCCATCCCACTGTATGTGTTCCCAGAGATGATCCTCTGAAAGGCTAATTGGATAGATCAAGACGAACAACTTTTGTTCTATGACTTTGTCTAATTCAACGGTTTTCATTACAAAAAAATTCATAGGTACTTAAATTTCCAGTTCTGATCTTCTTAGCTCTATGTAGCCGGTCACAGATTAAAGCGATGATATGAATGCAGCACAAGCTAGTAACAGATTAGGACAAATTCGATAAGTGTCGAGGCACGCGGTGGCGCTTGTGTGTCGGTATTTAGCAAAGAAAGAAAGGAGTTGTGTTACTGAAAGGGGTTGTGATGTATTGTAAGTATTACGTTTTGGCAAAAGTCATAGAACAAAAGTTGTTAGTCTTGATTTACTCAAGTCACCTTTACGAGGTTATTGATCATCAATAAGGTAGTATAGCACCGTGAAAGCCGCGTTTACTTGATTTTCATACAAATAACTGACTCTACATATTCTTGGTTACAGGTTTGAATGTTTACCTGCTGTTCTTGGTCTTCAATACCATCCGGTTACTAGAAGAGTCTTCCGAAGTCCAGTACGTGGCGTACCGTGATTCACGACGATAGAATTATAAGAAACTTGTCTTCTTGGTTTTGTCACTGTAAAATGTATCTAAAGATAACGAGCTTAAGACCATAGTTGAATATTTATTTTTGTGATGCGATAGGGGAATAGGATTTGTATGTTAAGGCTTTAAGACGACTAAGCCCACCAAATACCTACCAAGTTGGTGTTTATAAATGAATGAAGAATTGTGAAGTTATGAAGACAGCAGAATCATCACCGTGTGACAAATTGCGTGATTGAAGTATTATGTCAGCAATTCATCATAAAAATCTCATAGGAAATAAAAAGAAGATTATGTATGTGAGGAGTGTATCTAAGTGAGTTCAAGAGGCTTCCCTTGAGTCAGACCACTTGGGTCGGTCATTTTACAACCTTATGCAGAATCTCAAAGTCAAATGCAAATATCTCAGGGTTTCATATAAGGATTCGTCAGATATTTTCTCGTATGTATTCTAAAAATATCCATGAGTGTAATGTATTCTGTTAAGTATATCTATCATCGTGTACCCGTAACACAAGCTCTGCTTAGCTAAGAGCTAGATTATATTTTGTGAAATCATCATCAAGCACAATTTATGTACATATTTTATTTTTATAGCTGTATATACAAAATGATTTGACTTGATTTTCGAGAGTAAATTTTTTTTCAATGAAGTTTGTCTCTATCTTTTAATATTATTCCCTTCTTAGAGAGTAAGTTTCACTCGTTGCTATTGTTTTGTCTATACTAATATTATAAAGAGGAAAGATTTGATTGTTTGTTTGTATGTTTGTTTGTTTGTTTGAATTGAATAGGCTCCGAAACTACTGGACCAATTTGAAAAATTCTTCCACAATAAGAACCCTAAAATTTCCGTGATGAACATAGGCTATAAAATACTTTCAAAAAAGTTAGAGATCCGTATAAAAACTTCAATAATAAAACCTCTACATCAACTTCTTTTTTTTTTTCTTTTTTTGCGCTGCTCGCTTTTGCTGTGACTCAACTTCAACTTCTTTTTTTATGGCACCGCTTTTGCTACGACGACTCCGCCAGTGTCAGTTATGGATTGTCATAGACATCACAATTCGTTACTGGGGTGCTCAGAAAAACGAGAGCTGGGGTGCGAGAGGAAACTCAATGTCAAAAAATATAAAAACTTCAAGATTGGAACCATGCGATGTAGGTGATATAGCGGTGCGAGAGAAAAGTCTTTAGATAAGTAAAGGAGGTAAAGGTACAATTTTAAAAAGGAAAGATTTTATTGTTTGTTTGTGGTTTGAATTGAATAGGTTCTGAAACTACTAGACCTTTTTGGAAAAAAATTCATCATTAGAATGATAATCATAGGCTATAGAATATTTTTAAAGTTCTATCTATCTAACGTGTGTGTGTGTGTAAGAACTTAAAATTCTTTAAAATACCCGTGCGAAGCCGGGGCTAGTAAGTTATAATAGGTTTACATTGAACTCTCTCACGGTCTGCCGTCAAATCCTAATTTAGGAGTGATTATATATCAAACTAGCGGCCCGCCCCGGCTTCGCACGGGTATTAAACAAAAATTTCAGAAATTATACACACTAAAACGATGGGTTTCACAGTTTTCATACGGATCTTTACTTTTTTTATCAACATCGGGGTTTTTGACATTGACTCGACATTCCAAAACTGACACTGGTCGTAGAGAAAAAGCAAGCACCGTGCGCTATACAACCTCTTTTTCTATTCTGACGCGCCATAATAGAAAAAGAGGTTGAATATACAGCCCACGGTTCCATTATTGAATTATTCATGTGGATCCCTAACTTTTATATCCCTATCTATATAGCCTATGTTCATCACGGAAAATTAAGGATTCTAATGGTGAAAGAATTTTTTAACTCGGTCCAGTAGTTTCGGAGCCTATTCAATTCAAACAAACAAACAAACAAACAAACAAACAAACAAACAAACAAACAAACAAACATACAAACAAACAAACAATCAAATCTTTCCTCTTTATAATATTAGTATAGAAAAGGCATGGCGAGCTATATACAGAACACAGGTATCTGCATAGAATTTATATCTATGATCGATTGATAAACCTTATTTTCGATCACCACCATTGGAGCAATTGAAAATAATTTCATAAAGAAAACTTTATTTGTATCAGTACAAGGTACGAATTTGACTTATTCTAACAATCTTAAGATAAACCAGCTACAAAATGGCGTCCGACTCAGAATTATGTTTGTCACCACTAATAATAAGAGTCTAGACGTATGGATATTTTCAGAGACAAATCAGGGAACCAACAGAGAAAGAACTGATTCCTTCGTTGTAATACCTTTACTGCGATCAGTACGCATGCCAAGGGTTTACGCCTGCCAAGAAATGTAAATTCGATAATGCGATGCTACTCACATCACATAACATCACCAGCCTATAATAGTCCACAGCTGGACATAGGCCTCCCCTAATGAGCGCCATAGGTGGCATTATTCATCATACTTCACCAATACTTATCTTTTTCACAAATACGCAAATACACGAACAACGGCATCTGACGGTTATCAGTTTTTGATAGATAGAAAATTGTTTATTGGCACCTGTGATTGCACTTTCTTTCTTTGTAGGTAGTATTATTTATATCAGTCATCTAGTACCTATCCATAACACAAGCTTTGCTGAAATTAGGGCTAGATGCTGTGTGAACCGTCCTGCGTTTTTTGTTTTTTATATCGCCGAATAAAACACAGAATCTTAGCTTCAAGCCGGTGCTTTGAAAAGTATTGTTTATTCAAAAGATTTGTTATTAAGATTGCTGTTTATCATTTCTCAGTATATAATATAACATATTATATACTATCCAGCTTGTTTATGCCTCTCTCTGTAGGTACATATGTAGTTGATATGCGTATCAAGGGTTTTAACCTTTTAATAACTATATGTTATGATTAACTAAGTAGTAAGTAGATACCTACTACTGTTTCATTTGTGTTTACGGAAAATATTTTTTGGTAATAGTACTTACTTTACCAAAAAAACTTTTGTACTTACTTTATTGGTACTTTAACCTTGTAGCAGTGATAACAAAATAAAAAAAAAATATTTTGGTAATTTCTGGAATTTACAAATCCCAATTATTGGGTTTTGTAAATTCCAGAAATTAACCTAGCAAAACGTGTTCGATGAAAAAATTAATAAATAAATAATTGTGAACATAATGTTCAATGTTTTACTATGAAAGCGATCGTAGTTTGACGAATTCACTATGAATATTAACGGGTTAATTTTGAACATATTTTGGGTTGAAATAATATTTTCAATAACATGATTATTAATATTGTAAGCTTTTGACCAACTATGGAATCCAGAAAACTAATCTGTAGAAAACTAGAGTAAAAAATGTTATCTAGACCCAAATAATAATAGATATAACTAGCTTGTTCATAATAATCTGCTAATTTAAAGTATAGCTATTTATTAACACTACTTATAGAAATATTACTACTTTTACAATTTTTTTAAGTTACCTATTTTACATATCTACCTATTCCATTATAAAATGACTTTTTTAAATTCGATTCCTAACGAGTACCAAATTTGAAATTTTTCACATAAGGCCCCAAGTGTATGTGTATTCCTGGTCTAGCCGACCTTCGTGATACACAATCAAGAAGAAAAAAATATCCGTTTGACTGAAGATGGGCTCTTCAGTCAAACGGATATTTTTTTCTCAAAATTGTATACCCTGAGAATGTTGTTGTACCTATGTTGATCTATATTTTCTATGCTGGAGAGCCTATTCTCTAATTTTTCCAGCTGAGTACCTAAAAAGGCTGATATAAATTGAACAAGGTCTACGTATAAACAATAGGAATAAGGACTGTAATGATGTTGATAATAAGGTAAGTTTTACATCGAACTGGATTATAGAAACCATAGACTCAAGAGTCTGCATGGGTGACCGCACTGACCCGTTTTATTTTAATATATTCTAGGATGAAAACAGAAGTCGCATCATTTATTTAGGTACTAAGAAATGATAAGGTGCTGTAGCTCTATACAGTTCGCACAGAATGCTTGGTCTTAGTTCGTCACATCGTCAGTTTTCGTTCGATCGCGATCCAAAGCAGTCGCCATGTCGGCCACAGTGCAAACCAGTTTGAAGTAAGTGTGCGCTTGCGGCGAAAGTAATCGGTCAAGCGATTCGGGTCATATTGTGGCATCCATTGAGAAATTTCACGTATATTAGTTTTTGTTTGCGTGTGAATGTATTTTTTTTTAATTTTGCTGTGGTGCGGTAAGAATATTGTAAATTGTAGGTACCTACCTAATGTACGGTACATATAATATTTTATTATTTAACCAGCCAAGAGGTTTGATTCTGGCAGCTCCGCAAAAAGAGGTTCTTTCGAAAGGTTGCTATCCCTTGGCAACACATTAAAAAGTTTATGCATCGATACCTCTTTGAGTCTCTGGTTCAAAAATTATCCCGTTTGGGTTTGGAATGCGTGTTTTAATTTTATTTGGTTCGTGGTTTGTGCAAGCGACTTTTTATCACAAACCATCCAGCAATAGGTTGGTAATTAATTGCAAACACAGCCTTGCATTTTCGTGTGTTACCTATATCGGTAGGTTTACATTTGCTTTGCAATCAAATGTTGATATTTTATCGCTTCGGTTTTCACTTCGCACGTATTTATCGAATTTGACGTATTGCACCCGTTTTCTGCTTTCTTTTTCAGTTGCTAACCACAATAATTTAGTAGGTACCTACTGTATAATATTTTCTTTAAACTTTATTGTTTGGTCCAATTTTTGGGAGCTGAGGATGGGATCTGCCAACGTAATAAATCTGAAAAAAAAATGTTCTTTTAAAATTTTATTAAAGAGGATTTTGCTTAGGATTTTTTTTAACGTATATTGTCTTATTATTAGAAAAAACTCCCTTGGAAATTATCAAAAATCGTAAAAACCCATTTGATCCTCTAAGATGAGAGCAGCTGTGTAACCACAATAATTACCCAGTTATCTACGTAGGTAGCTATTAAAATTGTTGTTACATATGTACCTACGGGTATGGTACCTATCTGTGTTTTCTACAGTAATTATCATCACCTATCTGATCGCAGGTTTAATATTCATCTCACTATAAACAAAAACTTCAGCTACTTACGTAAATTTGTGTTTGGTTTAGATATACGACTACTGCGAAATTTTTATTTTGAACGTTACTATACCCCGTCCACTTTTTTGTTTACAATTAAGGAACTGCATAGTCGTGCATGTACAGTCAGCTCCTCAGATACATCATACACTCCTAAGTTTTCACTTATATTTTACTTGGAATTTTTCAAATAACATCACCATTCTCAAAGAAATCATCGTAATTGTCAGAATGCGGTATATAAACTACCATTATTAATATTGCACTTACCTTTTTATCAAATTGACAACTTAGTTTTTGTTATATAAATAATAATGCCGGACAATCCGTACTAATATTTTTGCAGCTGAATGTACCAAAAATACAAGACTTGTTCGCTAATTGTTGGCAATTGTTGGTGGTGAGTAAATGACTCGTAAATGAAGACTGAATGACAGAATGAAGTATTTCACAGACACAGTTACTTTTGATAGATAAGAGATTAGATTTTAATTTATGTATTTTTTCATTTTATTTTATTTTGAAAACAAACATTTATTTTATACTCAACTCAAAACTACATAAATAGAACTAAAGTCAGCAAAGTTTCCACCATTAATTAAAATGTCGAAACCTACTTGGTTCGGGGACTGCGATTTATATCGAGCCGACATTGTATGTAACGAGAATAACTCTAGATGATTTGCCATCAAAAAGTATTTAAAATAGTTTAAAAAATATAATTTACCACAGATTTACTTATTTTCATGGAAAAATGCGAGTAACGCCGAGGCAGAAACAAGTAGCAAATATTCCATTGAATATTCTGATTCCAAAAATAAAGTAATCCTAGACAAAAGAATGTTATCTTTTTGGTCTTGTTGTGACTCAGACTACCTACTGGAATATTAAAAACCACAAAATGTTGAGAAAAATTACAAAATCGATCACCGATTCATAAACATAATCAATTGTCATAAAAAACGAATGAGTACGGCATTAAGTCACGACTAGATATTTGATTGTTAGTCGAACTAAAAAATATTCTATAGCCTATGTTCATCATTCATTTCATAGGTAAACTTTTTTATATCATTCAATTTAAAAAATATATACAAAAATTTAAGTGATTGTCTTATTTGTATGGATAATAGAAGCAAATTAGAACTCTCACTTACTCTCACATTGTTGGAAACAATCTAGAGGCAGCTCAGATGATTCTTATAAATACCGATCGGGAAAGTCCCCAAGACGCTGGTTGCATTGCCTTTATGGAATATAGAGCTAATCAGTTGTAGTTTAGGACAGAGCGCTCGGCGCTCGTTAGACGAGGCCTATGTCCAGCAGTGGACTAACATGGGCTGATGCTGATGATGGAATATAAATGCCGTGGGCTAGATATAATTTAATTGCCAGATTTACCCTTCAAAGTCTCAGTAGCTCTCGCGACATGTGTCGTTTCGACCAGACGCTCTATTATCTTTAAACCTGGAGAGCTTTGGTATTCTTGGAATTCTGAAGACTGATGATGATTATAATATGTTAAATGAAGCAAACGTTTTCATAAATACACTGATAGGTATATTAACGAGGTATATCATATGTTTCGCAATTGTAACACAGAATTATGAGCCGTTTGCAATAAAACTGCTGTCTTGTATGAATGAGGCACTTGGGTAAACAATAAGCCTACCTATGTAGGTTATGTATGATTCATGGACTAGATGGATACTAGTTTCTGCTCCGGCTTGGCACGCTTTGTTTCTAAAAAACAAGTGGTTTCAATCCCATTGGAACTGTTTTACCCATTACAATTTTACAATCTAACTAAATTAGAGCTAGTATTTACTATTTTGCCTGAAATTAATATAGCGCTAGCTCAGATTTTGAGTTTAGCTTAGTGATTGATACTTTATTAGATTTAATCAAATTTAAGTAAGTATATAACAATATAAACATCCGAACTAGCAACAGCTTGATTGTAAGAATACATGATAATTATTTATCACCGGCTTGTTAGGTACAACTTTATGTCACTTTTAATCATGTTTTTAAATTTGCTGTAAAACAAATAACTCGTCATAACATTAATTACATCTGTTTAAATGCTCTCTGATTACCCAAAATAACTCTACCTAGATTTCTGAAGTTTTTAAAATATACAAGGTGTAACAAAATAAGTGTACTAAGCCGAAGGGGGAGGTTTCAGACCCCAATGGTGATCAGTTGTGGGGGGTAGATAATAAAAAATTCCTATTTTTCGTTTCCCATACAAAAAGTTTTAATTTTAAAAAGTAACAACCCTATCCCTATACATACCTACTACCACTGCAGGTAGGTAGGTATTTATCTTCATAGAGTTCAGCTATGGCGGGGCGGGAGACTACCTACATAATCTATCTATCTATCTATCCATCTATCTATCACTCTACATCTATGACCATACTGACGTCATTGTCACAGGTACAAGAAACCGCTGCCTTTAGGGTTGTCACGTCGTAAAAATCAGCTGTCCATATATACAGATACCGATCGAAATTCGAAAAAATGGAAATTCACCCCTAACGGTTAGTACACATATTTTGTAAAATTTACAGTTTTCAGTTTACAGAATGTATGGTCATTAAAAAACTTAAACAGTTCACTTATGATCAGATTAGAATATTACAATAAAAACATAATATTTAACTTGAAAATAAAATGGAACACGAGCGTAAGTTTCTTAAAAATATAATTTTCAAATTAATTTTTAACATAATAATATTATTAATAAACTTAATCCAGACACAGGATGAAATATAAGAAAGAAAATTATAATTAAATAGGTAATCAAACAATCGAGCTAACTGCAGACTGTTGCAAACTACAGGTAGCTCAACTGATCCATATCAGTACCAGAAGTATCCCCAAGACAACAGCTGCCTCGCATTGCCTCGCTGTCATCATCATCGTCAGCCTATAATAATAGTCTACAGCTGGACCTCTAGGCCTCCCCAAATGAGTGCCATAGATGGCATTATTCATCATTTGGGGGTTATTGCCCATAATCCCCACGCTGGGCATGCGGGTTGGGGATCGCAGTACGGTGGTTGTTCTGCAGAGGGCGCTGCTGCCCACCCCCCGGTGTGTTTCCCTTAGTCGCCTCTTACGACACCCACGGGAAGAGTTGGGGCCTCGCTGGGTGGCGCTGTAATGTTATAATTAAAAGATCATGTACAAACAATATAAAATATAATATTTCCACTTACGACATAAAGACCAACAAGAGACTTACTCGTCTCACATTACAAACTAAGTACGTGTAAATGTAACTTAACACCAACCGGTTCGTGACCATGGTCCTTGACCGTCAAGATGGCATACCTTGGCGACTTGAGGTCAAGCGTAAAAAACTGTTAGGTAACTTATTTTAAATGTAAATGAGCGAACCAATCAAATCACACTAATGCGAAAGTTGAGAGCTGAAATTGTGCATACAGGTAGTTTCTATTTTGAACATGGAATAAAAATAATGAAAATTTATTTATATCCTATAAATCAGTTCTCATTGGATGATTCAGTTAATTAAGTTACTTAAATATTAAGGAATTTAAGAAAAACCTTAAAACGTTGGCATAGAAACAACGCATGCGCAACTACGACCAAATCAAATACAAAGATTTGAATCAGTTGGGGGTACCTTTTGATAATTTTACATTAGTCCACAGCTCTACTGAGAAAAAGAACTCGCTCTAATTTGTATCTTAATAGTAATTGTTACTTTCGCTATAAATATTATTAAAACTTAAAATAAAAAAAAATTGTTTAGGGGTAATGAATTAAAAACATATTTACTTTTGTTTTAAATATTACCTTATTTCCGGGTGGGAAAATTAAATTCATAAATACAAACTAAGTCCTACTTATATTTGTGTGGGCCTGAATATGTTTGGCCAAAGAAAACGATAAAATTTCTGAATAAATTGAACTAAAATTAAGCATGTAAAGATCTAAATCTCACAAGATACCTGGAATAGCATTATTGGCTACTTTTATTGCAAAAATGCACGTGCGCCGAAACGAATGTTCTCATAATTATAATATCACGTACTTTCATTTATTATTTCAAAACATCAATTAATAATAATTGAAAATATTATCCGTATTCATCGTTTTTGCTGAGCAACAAGAACACCAAGGAAAAAAATGTTATTCATCCGCGATATTTTTTTGCATCTTTAATGATTTAAGCGTGGCCATTATGAAGTGTGAACAGCTTTACGTTGCTTTAATTGATTGATTGGCCAACAAACGAGGAGTTTTGTTTTTTATATAATAAAAACTTTAAAGTTATCTCATTTTATTTGTAATGCGGTTTAGGCAAAGGTCAATCGAAACTAATGCCTACTAAATCGTGTAGGTTCAAAACCCGATACAGAAAACCGTATCTTAATCAGTCGAGCCGTTATGGCGTGCACACAATACAAAAACATCTCACACTAAACGCATATACCGGCACCGTTCCTTTTCGGATTATAAATAAAGAACACTTTTATATGATTTTCGGTATAAAAAGTTACTTATATATATTATTCCAGGTCATAAACTATATGTGTATCAAGTTTCATCAAAATCCGTTTAGTAGTTTTTGCGTGAAAGGGTAACAAACATCCATCCATACTTACAAACTTTCGCGTTTATAATATTAGTATGGATTGTTATATTATTGGTATTTCACGGATATTGAATATCATGGACATGGAATAGTCATTATTAGCAATATCTGTCAAAAATTACTTGATTTAGTGCGATGTGAAAACTTACAGGTTTTCCCCGTATCAAGTTTTCCTCCTCCGGAGCCTTAAGTATTGGCCTCGTGCCAAATGCCAACTTCATCAAGTACTGATCTACTTAAGTACCTACATATTTTATGTATTGCTGATTCAATGAATATACTTATTATGCTCCCTTAGTGTAATGTGGTAAGCTAAGGGATTGTAATTTATTTCATACAATGCGAGAAAGTTTTAATTAGATTGAATTAATACTTGTTGATTGCACAACATAACACAAAGGTCTGCTTTGTTAAGGCGCAATAATTTAAAAAAATCCTAGCACATTTTTTGCCTTACCTCTGGGCAAAGGCGCCTTTACCCCTCATTAGTTAGTTATTGAGCGTGGTGTGTCCCACTGCTGGGCAAAGGCCCTCCCTAGTCCCTCCACGGATCTTGGTCTCATTATTATGTTTAATTTAATTTTTAATTCAGCTGAAATAGTGCACTGCACCGACGAACAAAGCTGGCAGACATACTGGTTTTATAATAATTTATACATAAAGATGTCATTTCCAAGGAAAATGAATCAAGTCAAGGTATTGATGCTACGCAGTTACCATCATGTGACCATGTGATACTGTCCCAATAGTAAAAGACCTTACGAACCATATTCATTAATACTATTAAAAGTAATAAATAATAATTAAACATTAAACATTATTATTTTAAAAGCTTTGCAATTAAGGACCGGAAGGAGAGCTGTGATTACAATTTTTGACCATTTATCAGTACTTGCGGTTCATTTGTTATCATTATTTCCTTTTGTTATTGTGTTTGTAAATAACCTTTGATTTCATTATAATATGTATATATTATGTAGTATTATGCATTATCGCAAATTTCCTGTGACAAATACGTAAACACGAATAGAGATTTGCTAAATAAATAACAAGTATTATTAATGACAAGATATAACCTTTATGAACAAAGAAAATTTCAATTTGAAGTAGTATGTACAATTGTAACAATTTAGCTAACTGCAGACTGTTGCAAACGAACTACAGGTAGCTCAACTTATCCATATCAATACCAGTCGAAAGCGTCCTCAATAAGCTGGATGCGTTGCCTCGCTGTATGGCCTCAGATATTTTTTTTTCGTTTTATTTGATTTTTTATTATATATATACTGAAATTTAAAATGTTTATGATGACGACGCGTTCTATTACGTAGATTAGAGATAGAGGATACGGGATACAATAAGAACCAACCCCCTCAAAACCATAATAAAATGATTTCACTAAAACAAAGCACGACGTAGAAACAGAGAAAACGTCCATAAACGAGAAAATTTTAAATGTCGAGTTTCTTTGCCAAACAAACTACCAAGTTTGCAGATGATATCATTAATCACAGTTTCCCAACAGTCACTGTATAATGAGCCTTAAAACAAAGGGGTTAGTCTTTTATCGTTTTGACATGCTGAGCTATTGTTCTCGGTGTTTTCCCCGGTTATCAGAACTGATAAGAGTTTAATGAATCGACATTGATAGTTCAAATGTCGGCGAAGGTTTTATTTTTAACCCTGACTAACTATGGAAAACGCCTGACATAAAGCAAAGTCGCTTCCTGCTGTCTGTCTGTCCCTATGTATGCTTAGTTCTTTAAAACTGCGCAACGGATTTTGATGCGGTTTTTTTATTGATAGAGTGATTCAAGAGGAAGGTTTTTGGGTCGAAATAATAATTTGAGTAAAGTCGAACTCGGTTTTGCTGTGCCTTTTTAGGGTGCATGTAGTACATAGTGCAAGCATTAACCTAAGAATGAATGTATATTCAAGTAAAATATGAAATAGTGACAAAATAAACAATACAAATAAATAGACGGAACGCCTTATAAGGTGTGTACTCTAAATTATTATAGGTTGTCATACTGACCACCCCACTAATGAAAAAATATAGTTAAATACCTGTGCAATAAATTAATAAAATTAACATTCAAACACTAAAAGAAATTACGTACATGAGGTAGGAAGTAACTAATTAGATATCTATATAAGTTTATGAGATTAAAAAAATATTCTCATTAGTACTTTCCTTCCCATTAGATACTAATGAGTTAACTAATTAGTACTTACCTACCTATTAAATAGGTAAGTACTAGTAGCAACATTAATGACAGCTAAACACTTTAATCGTTTCTCTGAAACGAGATTCATTCTAAAACTTTTCGAGGAATTGTCAACATCCCTCACATTTTTGATACCAAAAAGATGTATTTAGTTAACTTACTATGCAACATAGAGTAATGATTAAATCAATAATAAAATAAATAAATAATGCTACACAATAAACAGGAACATCTAGCGATTCTATCCCCAAGTAGATGACTGATATACTTACTACAATATATTATATAGATTAAGAATGTAGTTATGCCTCAAAATTTTAGTAAACATTTTAAAATGCCGACCCGCATGCCCAGCGTGGGGATTATGGGCAATAACCCCCACATAATGATGCCATCTATGGCGCTCATTAGGGGAGGCCTATGTCCAGCAGTGGACTATTATAGGCTGGTGATGTTGATGTTGTTGATGTTGATTTTAAAATGATTATGTTACATACTACCTCTGTCTACCATAGTTTTAAAATTCAAGCCACTGACCATGAACGTGACCGAATGTGTACTTAAAGTAAGTAGGTACGTACCTAAACGTAAAAGAAAACAGTTACTTATTCTAGTAAGTATCGGCAGTCCTTTCGCCCCACTCTATGTAGCTCTATTATTCCTCTTATAACCCTCTTCTATTCTCTACTAAGCAAAAGAATACCTCATAATAAGATAATAACCATTGATCTATTTGTCTGTGTAGATATAAAAAATCTATTTGTTTGTGTAGATAAAAACGCTCAAATCTAGGACGTGAAAGAAAACAATCATAAAACCTTTGATTATAATCAAAGCATAAAACATGTAAATATGTAAAGAATATAAAATCTCAGTGACTCGAGGTTGCTCTGATCACCGAAACTCTCTACGAAATTCATCATTATTCATGAAATAAAGGTTAGGCTTTACTTGGTCCGACACAGAATAAATAAAATATAAATAACTTAATTAGAGAAGATTTCACCAAGTTTCACTGACTTTATCTACAGGTTGGAAGTCATCGTACATTGCATTGTGTTGTAACAAAGAGGTCGGTTCCTAACCTTAGGTCGCAGGGTACCGTGAAGGTTCTATATCAGCCTTGTGAGAGCGCGGAATTACTTTTTTCTTTGTTGTGTACGAATTTGTCGTTAAATTGCAAGAGAGGATTGAAGGAAATTAATTGAACTGGTAGATATGTATGTTAAACTAAACCAACTTACTTCTAATCAAAACATAATTAGCATAACAGGTTTACAACGTTGGCAATAGGTACTACTCTACAAAGTTAGATAGATGTGTTAAGTTTTATGAACAAATAATGTAGTTAAAACATACGGAAATGTCTATGTGTACAGTGTAGTGTGTCTATGTTGCAGTAGGTACCTACGTTAAAAGGCTCAGCGTGATATTTTGCAAAATAAGTCTATCTCTATCTGAGCAATATAACTCTATACCTTTACAGTTTTAGGTATATTTAGACGTAATTTCTACGTAAGGGTTAAAGAAAATACGTCAGTAAGTATCAACATGATGCAGACAAATCGCGCTAATGTTAATTGGAAAAAGGATTATCTATTGGTCCACTACGATGGAAATGATAAAATACTTGTTTTATTATTCGATTTTTTTCCCTTTCTCTCTTATATAGTCTCTAAAATTCTAGAAAGAGCACTAAACTCGCGTCGCGTTAATTACCTGGAAAGTCATAATCTTCTTTCAAGCAACCAATATGGTTTTCGCAAAAAACGCTCAACATCTGACGCCGTATCGGAACTTAATAACTACATTGTCAATTGCCTTGATAATGGCAATAAATGCGTAGCTATATTTCTAGACTTGGAAAAAGCGTTCGATACGGTGTCAATCCCGTTGCTGTTAAACAAGTTAGAATTGCTGGGTATACGTGGTAAACAACTGGATCTCTTCCGCAGTTATCTGAGTGAAAGAACCCAATTGGTCAAAATCGGTGATCATAAAAGCTCAGAACTAAATGTAACATACGGTATACCGCAGGGGTCCATAATTGGCCCGACTCTATTTTTGGCTTACATGAACGTAATTTGTGAGCAAAGGCTGATAAGTGGCAAGTTATTAGCCTTTGCTGATGATACAGTTTTGCTTTTCCAGGGAAAGAGTTGGGAAGAAACGTTTCGAAATGCCCAAATAGGTTTTGACAAAGTCTCTAGAACACTCTACCATAACATCCTTACCCTGAATGCAACTAAAACTAAATATATGGCATTTTCGCTGCGTAATCTAGGACTTCCAGACAAAGAAAAATATCTATTAAAAGCTCACGCGCCACAATGTCTAACCTCTAGTCCAAATACTTGTAAATGTCCTGTCTTAGAATCCTCCAAAGCAATCAAATATTTAGGTGTTACGATTGATGTTAATCTGTCTTATGCACCGCATATCAGCCTTCTTACATCTAGACTAAGAAAATTAATAGCCATTTTTAAAACCATCAGACATGCAGCATCTGAATCTCAAATCAATATCACATATACGGCTCTCTGCGAATCGTTGCTTCTCTACTGCATTACAACATGGGGCGGAGCTGCAGTTACCCACATGCTCCCATTAGAGCGGGCACAAAGAGCAGTGCTGAAAGTTGCACGCTCGCTCCCGTTCAGGTATCCCACTACACAATTATACCTCGATTGTAAAGTGCTTTCCGTGCGCAAAATTTTTATTTTAAGTATTTTATTAAAACAGCACAAGGTTACCCCAGACATCGATTCTATTAATAAAAGAAGGACAAATAAAGTTTATTATACTACCCAATGTAAGACTGCATTCGCTCATAAACACGCATACTTTCTCTCTCCATTTATTTATAACAAAATTAACGATCTTTTACCGATCACCAATTTATACAATGTAGTGATTTTTTTGCTGGAATTTAAACCTTCCTATCAAAAACAAACCGAATAAAACAATTTGATTTAACATTCAAGGTCAAGATGCTGCATTTTTTGTTGAAGCCGATAAAAACAATTAACAAGAATCATTGCTGGACTTTCCGCGTTGCGGAGGCCAGATTATTATTATCTTATTATATTACCAACATACATAAGTAGGGTATACTTATGAAGTTATACTTACATCATAGCGCTTTGCATCTGTAGTATATGTAGAACTAGGAATGAACCGCGGCTTCACGCATGCGTTTCCGAGATAAATAGAAGGTAGCAGTATCAGACTAAAATAAAAATAAAATCAGTTTATTGCAGGCACTAAAAATAAGACCTATATCACATTCACATCATCGAAATTATAAAATTCTTGGAATGAAATAAAATTCTAGGGATTATATCTCTTGGGAGGACATGAGCTTTTTTATCCAGGAACACCGCAAGCTGCCAATATTCAGTCCGGGACAAAACGTAATCCGAGCGGCGGAGAAAAGTATTGCAAATATTGCAATTAATTAGATACCTACGTTGTTGTGTGTTATTGCATGTTGGAAATAAAACCCGTTTGGCTAGTCTATCGCGCTATATACAATTTTCTAAAACCACTCTTGCTTTCGCCATAGCGTCTCTGTGTGGCCCACTTATTGATAAGGGAATGCTGGTAGCGTAGTCTGTAGGAATTGAGTATTCTATTAATCTTACTTTCTAATTGAATGCATGATTGTAAAAACCCCCCTCAGACCACTTTTTTCAAATTCCTTTTTATGATGGAAAAATGATCCCTATATCAAGACGGATCGATTGAGCGTAAAAACACACCTCGGTCATAGTTCTTTCCCGCAGAGTTAAGGGCATCAAAATTTCGATGAGTGTAAAAACACACCTTATCCTGGATAAAGCGGGTTTTTATAATCAACCTTATGGCAGCACCAGAAAATGAATAGCTTGACTTGGCTTCTTTGTTTTGTTTGTAACTTTCACCGTTAATTAATAGTTATTACGTCATTTTGAAATGATGTGATCATTTCACATATTCACGTAGTCACATATTTTGACGTTGATTACTTTTTGGAAGGAATCGCTATTTCAAATTTTTTCTTCAAGACTGTTGGTTAAACAAAGGAGTGTTGAATTTTAAGTTGTTTTATTGTTTCTCTGTTTAATAACAATGAGTGCGACGGAAGAGGATTTTATTTTGCCTAACCTGGGTGAGTCTTCTTCGGGTGAACCCCGTACGAAAAAAAGACGCAACAACTCTGCTGATTATTCTCGAAACAAGATAAAGCAAGCACGTATTCATGGAGAGGCTTATGTTACGTCGAAAAACAAAACTGTACAGGCTAAGGGCATAGGACCTCCTTGTAAGTGTGGCAAAAAATGCTATGAAATGATTTCGGACATCGATAAAATAGAAAATCTCACCAAATTATACAATTTGACGACAAAAAACGAACAGGATATCTACCTCCAAGGGTTAATATCCTGTAATGATATAAAATGACGCCGAGTAACGAAAGAAACTCCACTGAGGCAGAAAACGTTTATCTACACCGTTAAAATTGGAAACGAGAAAAAAAAAGTTTGCCACACAGCTTTCCTGGGCTTGTTCGGGGTTACTAAGGACCGGGTTAAGAGGCTCCGCAACTTGCTAGTTTTGGGTGAAATACCAAAAGATAAGAGAGGGAAGTCGAAAACTGTCAATTCTATCTCAGTTGATGACATTGCTGAAGTGATCTCGCATATATCTAGCTTTCCAGTAAAAGAAAGTCACTACTCTTCGGGAATAGTACGGTATCTTCCTGCTGATTTATCGGTGAAAAAGATGTTCCGACTCTATAAAGAAAAGCGACCTGAAACCATTATAAAATACGAATATTATAACAAAGTATTCAGGGAAAACTTTTCTCTCCGCTTTGGACGACCAGCAGTTGACACGTGCTGCCTGTGCGAGACTTTAGACTTAAAGATCAATTCAAAAAACTCTGAATGATGTTGCTAAAAGGGTCGCCTTGGCCGAAAAACAAGTCCACAAAAAAAGGGCTAAGAAGTTCTATAACAAGCTCCAAGAAGCAAAGAAACGTTCTCAAGAAGACGAAACGTTTCTGGGCATCTGCTACGATTACATGCAGAATATATCACTACCTATGATCCCTGTACAAGAAATTTTCTATCTGCGACAACGGAGTGTCTCGATCTTTTGCATTCATAATATGAAAACGGGAAAAAGCACAAGGCAGCTCAGCATAAACTCAAAGAAAATGGCAGACCTAAAAAAGTGCGTTGAGTTTGTACCTGAAGAAGAAAAAGTAAAGTTTTGGAACGAAATTTTGGAATGGCCTATATCTGATCATGTTGAAAATGACGAATTGGATTAATATGTGCAGATTTTTAAGTAACAGCTTCGTTGTTTATGTAAACCAAGCAAATAAAACAAAATAAACTTAAAATAAAATTGGACTTTGATTGTAAAAACACACCTCGTACACAATGACTGTAAAAACCCACCTTATCCAAAATTTTCTAAAAATTATAAAAAAAAAACTAATTATACTTATTATATAAAAAAATAACATGTGGTCTCTTTAGTTTTACTTTATTGAAATACTTAGAAAAATAAATTCATTTAGAACATTTTTTTTACACCAGACAGTTTTTATTGATTTCCCGAAACTTTCGCATTTGGTCTGAGGGGGGTTTTTACAATCATGCATTCAATTGTTTTAAGACCTTATCCAAGATTTATTTTGAATACATTGAAGAGGTCGTCCCTGGCGTCCGTTCCTTGCGAGGTATGGTATAGGGACCTAATAATGATTGTCTAATCTAAAAATACCAACATACAGTTCGAAAAATACCTAAACTGTTAAAGATTTCGAGAACATAACATATGACTAGAGTGATTTAGATATATTTGTGGGAGTAAAGCAAATAAATAAATAATGATGAACAATTCACACTATACTAAACAAAAATACTACACTCAATTGTTGCCTACAATGTTTGGGAGCTTTTGTTTCCTATATTGTTAAACGCCGCCGTAGATCTACCGTAACTTTACTAAAGTAATACTTACTTATTTTTAGATACCAATGTATACTCATTCTAAGTGGACTTCTTTGTTCTTTTTTGAGTATAAAAAATAAAGATCTTTAAACCGAAAATACGAATTTCGTGAAACAGACTTTCATTCAAATAGTATTAATAAGATTGTATTTAGCCATAATTGTCAGTTATTCTTACTTTCAATAGGACACCTAAACGTTGCCTAGGATGTTTAGGTACTAGAAACTAGCTAGAATATCAAACACATAAACTCTGACACGTTAGATAGAGACCGGATGTTAATATGAGGGGTCAGTTTCAACGGGGATGTACTGTACTGTCACCAAGTTGCAACAGCCAGTAGTAACGTGGCAACAAGTAATAAAATAATTATACGTGAACTATGGACTTAGATAAACGCACACTGCAACAAATTAACAAAAACAAACCTACTTTGTTGAGAATAAAGCCTTTGTGGTTTAGTTCATAAAAACATTTGCTCATTTCAAAAGATGGTCTTTTGTTTTTGCCGACGCGATGCCAAATATATTCTATATAGCTCGTATTTAGTAAAAAAATGCTCCTCGTATTTATTTGTACTCTCGTTGTTACAAAATGTAAAATGTTTGTCACCATAGAAAAAAGGTATCGCTGCTTAGTTGGAAACTTTTAGTCCGTTTTATCAGAAGCTACGCAGACTAAAAATATCCTTGTAACTCGAGTCAGATAAAAACGGGTTCCTAGTATAAGAGCAAACAATATTTCGTAGAATAAAGCAATATTGTTATCATCTTCCCGTTCAAATATTATGTATGTCGCTTCCTTTCTGTGAGATAATAATGCTCGGGTGTTAAACAAAGTATAATAAATGAAATTATTTTATTATACAGTGATCCATAATTTGTTAGTTATCTCGAAGCTTAAAGAGTTCTTAAATTAAATATAGTACCTAACCCGCATTATTATTAAACTAAATTAAATTTATCGCTGAAAACTATCTTTTCCAGGCAACTTTTCGACCGACAGGATCAAGAACTAACAAACGAATGTTACAATGAATATAAATATTTTAGCTAGAATAACATGTACAATACAAACCATACTAAGCAGAACAAGAAAGAAAGTAAGTAACAGTAACTCTTTAGGGGAGGCCTATGTCCAACAGTGGACTATAATGATGATGATGAGAGTGGATAGAGGAAATTCAAGCGGACAATTGTGACCGACCTTCATCCGTCACATTTACGTAACAACCGCTCAATACTAAAGAAAGAACGTCCGCGGCATTTATCTGATCGGTGGAATACGGGATTGTGGTGCTTAAACTTCATGAAATTTTCATATATTATTTGTATTTATTAAAAATTTTGTAAAGCTATTATTTTGCTTTGCTGGCTTTTATAACGGTCTACGAATTAGCATCGCCATCCAAAGTGGCTCTTTTTACTTTGTTTCGTCAGAGAGGGCGACAAGCCCTATAGAAGACCAAACAGGTAGAATATAACATTTGTTTAATAATAATTGGTGTTTCTCGTCTTATGCAGCTGATTCATCCAAATCATCCAAGTAGGTTTTAACAAGAGAGGTAGACATTCAGCAAAGAAAGAGCTATTTATGGAATACTGATCTCTTCTCTTTATCTTGACTCCAGATTTCTTACGAACTCTTATTGGTTTTGATAGATTAAGCAAGCCTCATCATACATCAAATATCCTGAATATTTGATACTTTCGGAAAAGCAATTAAACATTATAAGTTTGAAAATAAAAAGTATCTAACGATTCCGAGCAAAACCATCTTTGATAGGGTGTTATATAAAATCACATTATTTAACAGAATAAAAAAAAATACAACTAACAACCACTCATATCTTATTCCTAAAGACCTTACCCGTACGTAACCAAAAGGCAGAGTGCGCAGAATGCTGGCAGCATTGCCATATTGGATAGCAATGCTTGTGCACTGAAATAATACCCAGCAGTTCGATCGCCTGTGGACTCTGAGTAGCTTTGTTTGGTCATTTTCATGCTTTTATTTTGAAAGAAATAGTTTATTAAAAAAAACCCCACAAAAGACACAAATAGAAAGTTAGTAAAATACTAAAACAATTCAAAAAGGCAAACATAGAGAGACACATTTTGAAGATAATTTCGGAATCTCTTACTACATGTCGAAGTCTTATTAAAAAATATGGGTACATCGTATATTTCCCTAGTAATTTGAAAACATTGAGAGTCACAATCTAAAGCGAATAATTGCAAGAATCAAGGATTACCTACCTACGTACTCGGCTAGTGTAATTGTGTGGAATGCCACAATACCAGTTCACTGTTAGGTATAACATGTCGTCACAATTTCATGAAAACCGAACAATTAATAACCAACCAACATGTACGTATAATTGTAACTATTATGTTGGTCGATTCTAATATTTATAAGTAGGAAGATATTATTATATTATGTAAAATAATAAAATATACACAGCTGCTCCTATTAGCACGGGGATATTTGTAAAAAATGGTAGGTTCATATACTCTGGTCATAATACACATAATTAAAAAACATATATAAAATAATAATTATCTTATAGTTTTCATAGTAGCCATTTCAGATTCTAATTGTTAGAATCTGAAATGGCTTCTATGGAAAAAGTTATCAGGTAAAAAATGATACTCATGTAGACTCAAATGATAAAAATCGTATATAAGAATAGTTTGCAACAGGATGCAAAGTTGCAGAATTACTTCTTGCGTAGTGCATGTTGAAGATTGTATTGTGATATGAAGGGCACAAACAGCTTATGTTTATTTTCCCATACTAACACTTCTTTGTGGAGATTTTTACAACGTTGAGTCTCTTATTTTGCTTGATCATAATGGTCTTTTGTACCGAGAAATATTATAGAGGCAAATTTTTTTTGAGCAGAATCTTTGTATCGGCAGAAATTTGAACCGGGGTGTTCTCCATGTTCGAGTATGTAAATATAGTAAATATCTATTTTGTAATGTATTGTATTTACTAAACACAATATACATAATGGATATTGATATTCTACTAAAAGCTAGAGTCTATTATTATTATCATCTATTCTATTCTACTGTGTGAATTTGACCCTTATTTGGTTTAAGTCAAATTCTGCTTACGGCTGATTGGTTTTGTATATAATACAACATTAGTGTAACTAATAATATCATTGAAGGTAACATTGGCAGTAAGCGATGCGTGAAATCATCAAGTCATTTTGTCATAGTCATCACCATGTCTTTTTCTATTATGGAGATGATTTAAGCTAGAGCTTCAACTATACAAACAGTTTTAATGACTTACTTTTTTTTTTACACGAAGCCGTTCAAAATAAGTACCTACATACATCATCAGCAAAATTGTAATTGCAAATAAAGATAAAATAAATTTACTTCCTTTTCTTTATCTACTGAACAACTCAATAAAATTTATTAAAATTGATCTACTTCTTTGTGCGTTGCAAAAGTTTAGGGCAAATATGACCTACACTTAATGCTGGATAGGTATCAGTGTCTACCCAGCGCTAAAGATTTTATGATATCGCACAACCGTATTACTTCCCTTCTAATACCTGGAATTAAACGGCAGGAAATGTTTGCTTATCTTACTGTCACGATCGAGAGCGATGATCACGTCATCTAACAATAATTTAACGTTGAGCTCATTTATCTTTCGACATCTCTATTCCTTATTGTTTACCAAGGCAAGCACACCTACTTATTCTCATGTTACTCGTTAGTTAAGTACCCTGTTATACCTAACTAGCGAACCGCCCCGTATTCGCACGGTTGCAATGCTTACACTACTGCATTTACATCACATCTACAAGCTTATTCTTAAATCACTCTATTTATTGAAATCCAAATCCGAAGCATAGTTTTAAAGATTTACATAGGTATGTATAAATCGCTATGTAAACAGGGCAATGCAGCCAGAGTTCTAGTACTTTTTTGAATCAGTTAGCCTGCCTGTAGATTGCAACAGTCTGCAGTAAGGTCAATTGTTTCAATTTTGAACTTCTAATTTTCATCTTATGATTTCAAGATTTGTGTTTTAGAAATCAATCATTGTAATAGGTATGCTCATCGTTTTACTATACCTTTTAATTTGGAAAGAATGTTACCCCAATCTCAGTTAAAACTTCAAACTGATGTTGTCGCTGTGTATACCAGATCAATACCACAGTCAATACCGTGCAAAAAAGTAAGTTTTAAGATTTCGAGACCGGTTTTGAAACCCTTATGGTTTCGCTTTTTTCTGTCCTGTTTTTAAATCTTTAATATCTCAGCAACTACTGCAACAATTAAACTTGAAATTTAAAATAATAATACATTTCGATTTCAAGAAAAATGTAAATAAATGAAAATGAGGATTTTCATTACAAACTTTGATGTCAATATTTTGAAAGAGACCTATAAAGACGAAGGCCGTATCAAAAGGTACCGGTTTGTAGGTACATCTCAAACCAGTTTTTGAAAAGTGTCTAATTTCTATACTAATACATAGAAAAGCGTCGAAAAATTTTCCTCCGAAGTAACTGGTACCTAGTGTTTGTAAAAACAATCGACAAAAGTTCGAAATCCTCGGCACGCGAGTAACACTCCCACTTGACGGATTATTGTTTTTAGAAGCCTCAACTATGGTACCTACTGCCTGCTGTAATGGTAGAACAGGCAGTCACTCAGTGGTGCCATTCTTTACGTCAATCGCTACTTACCGGCAACCATAGCGGCACACAATCTATGTAATCACAAGTATGTACAAACTCAACTGCATAGAATCTAAACATAATAGCTATGTAATCTTCCTTCTAGCAACTAGGCTGTGAGAATCGCACGTAATGACAAACTAGAGGTTTTTGCAATAATCCACTCTTGGTTTTGCCCTTTTGTGTCTATATGAACACATAAGGTGTGTATAATTTTGCACGCAACGCTGTTTCAAAATACTACTACTATTTCATTATCTAGTGATAGGCACGTATGTTTTTTTTTAATATTGCATGTTATACAGGTAGGTTCTGTATAGGTAGGTACAGTGCCCTTCACGGTACAAAGTCTCGTAATTATAATTACACTAGTTTTAGTTTATATAAATTTACTGTTTTTATAAAAATACGGCTTGCTTTCTTCCTTTTATCTAAATAATTCTACTTTTAAAAGAGTTATGTATTGATAAAAATTTGCTTCAAATGTAACAAGTACTGTACATTAAGTAAATTATTATGTTCTCACAATCTGGGCGGCCCAATGCCGCACAGCAAACCAATTATTTGAAGAAATATCGAATTAAAACTAGAACTAGATTTACAATTGAAACAATTTATCTGACTGCAGACAGTTGCAAAAAAACAGCAGGTAGCCCAATTGATCCATATCGATACCAGTCGGAAGCCCAAGATTCTGCCTAGATTCCCTCGTTGTATAGCATTGCTGATTCGCTGCGCCAGATAGGTATTGACTAGCTCTTTACGTTACGTTTATTTCAGACATAGGTATTATACAAGTCCATAAACTCAAAACACCGTGTAAAACACACACGGAAAACAGTATAAGTCCCAAAGCAGAACCGAAACTAATATTGACAGTACCTACCAGTTATCGGACAGCTCGCAGCTCACAAATATTGAACCTAATACCTATAATTCACAGAAGGCTGATTAGGTGTAATGGTAATTATTATCTTGGAAGGTTCAATCATAATAGCATTGAGCTAATTATAGCTACGATTCGTTTGCGAGCTGGTAGTGATTACTGCCTTGGTCTCTTGTTGTTGCATTGCCTTTCCGCGTAATGCAATCCGCAATTCTGCGCAAGTTGGTATTACCACAGATAACATAATGTATTACACATGATGTCAAATCATAACTTCAATCAAAATCAAGAACTTCAAGCTCAGAAAAACGATCCTAGACATCGTTTTTCTGAGACTTCAAGAGACAATTTTATCGAAGACGTTGATTTCCCATTGAGATTTTTTCCAAAATAAAAATATGTTAAAAAATTATATCCCTCTCAGCTCAATTTATGCCATTTTAAATTGACTGGCCCAAAATAAAAGCGCTCTTTTCAGTCTGGTCGAAATACTTATATTTAGACATTAAAGTCGGGTTGCGACCACGGGCGGAAAGGAATGAGCGAGAAGAAAGATAGACATGGAACTGACAGATGTGATCGACCACAAAGCGTTCTTACTCATCCCTCATTTCCCGCTCATTACCATTTCGCGGCGGAAACGCCACATTAACAATGAGAATAAAATTATAAAAACTATCGTAGTTTGATGAATTCATTATGAATGTAAGCGGGTTAACTACGAACCTATTATATGTTGTAAGAACACCAACGTTTCATCCCTTAACGAGGGACTTCATCAGGGTGAGTGCGGCTCACGTCTCACGTCGCCCAACATATAATAGGTTCGTAGTTAACCCGCTTACATTCATAATGAGAATAAAATTTTTCAAAAAAAAATTAAAACTGAAGGTTGACTCTGTTTTTATTTCTTCTATGGACGCATGCGAACCATAGAGGTATAAAAGATATAAAAATAAGATTTGGTTTTCTTATTTCCAGGGACAAAATCAAAGAATCCATAGAAATCCCTATCCTGACAAGATGCTGCTTCTGTTTCCCACTGCGGCGCGGTCTCATGGCATTCGCGTATATAAATTTGGTAAGTTTTGGCGTAGTAAGTTTCTAAGTTAATACTCAAAATTATATATTATTTAGGTAAGTACGTAGTATATTAACTTATCGAGTAAAAATTTATAACATATTTACATATGTATATATTATATTTTATTAATGAAATCATGGTCATCGTCTATCTTTTTTTCTGCACTCCAAGGAACTTTTTGACGCTTTGAGGATTTGAATTTTAAAAAACTCAAATCATAAACTACTTTGTTTCATTTAGACCGCCAGAATTCTTGGATACGTTAGAAGTTTTTAACAAACAAACAATAAAAACTTTGTTTCCTAGTTTACTTGTGACTGTAAATGATATGCTCACTGTAACTAGGAAATAAAGTATTCACTTTATTTTGAGTAAAAATTAACTTGGTGTTTTTAAAATGGCAGGACAATCCACGTTGCATCATCTAGCTCCAAAGACTAATGATTTTTATTAATAAAAGAATCAAATATATTATAAAACCCTATTAAGTTGTTTGAAAAAGGTTGCAAATATAATATACATCATCAATATACATCGTAATCTAACCTACCTATAGTAATTGTTGCAATAGTTTAAGTTGCACGAGCTTAGCAGGATGTTATCACACTTATCACAGCATGTTTTGAGCTAAATACCAGAGCTCTTGGCAACACTAAACCTGTTCATAGAACTCTGTACATAACCTGGATAATATGGAGAAATAGCATATGATTCTCAAGGGTCAAATAACCACCATTTTTAACTGTGTGAGTGGAACCAGAGTTTTTCATGGCGAAATAATATTTCCAAGGATTCAAAATCTTTTGCTTAGGAACCCTTATACAAAAATCAAAAACAAAATATTAATTATAAAGTAATATACTACTTATTTTTATTTCATAATCTGGCTCTTTCTCACGCAAACATCACTCAAGCAAAAGAACTGACTTCTTCTAACTTCTGTTTCCCTTATTTCAGATGCTGACAATCGTGGCGACTTGTTTCCTCTCCCTGTACATCTCCATCATCAGAAACTCCTCGGAGGCTGACAAGGCAGAGCTAGCTTCCGAGTTCGTCAGGCTGATTGTGGATGTTATCGGACTAGTGCTGGAGCTTGCCTTGACTGTCGCCTTTATTGTGGCTTTACATAAGGTATTTAATATTAAAGAAAATAAAAAGATAGAAACATCGCTAGACGATGCAGACTGTTGGTAATAATCTAGAGGTAATATGAAGTGAAGCAAACCAATACCAATCGGAAGCGTCTTCAAGACGCATGGCATTGCCCCGCTGTATAGCAATGGTGATGCACTGCGCCAAATACGTCAGCTCTCGGGTCACGCTTTGACAGATATAAAGTCAGCCAGTCGATACATCTAACCATGTCGCCAACCACTGTAATTCCATTTGATGAACACCCTAAGCAGTTCTATAAATCGTTGCAAGTGATGATACGAACTGTAATGCGTACCTACGTCTTTAATAACTGTGGTTGGCGACTATTGCCGCATATAGTCATCTAAGTAATGGTTGGCGAGAATGGTGTACATGTGACCAAACCTGTCATCATAAACGTGTTTTGTAATGACATGAGTAACATGGTAACTCTTGGACAAAATAAATCAATAATGTGAGCAGTTACATCTTAGATTATTAAAATGGGGTGACTTCTTTTATCTACTAAGGATAGAATTAGTGCAGAATAATTATATCCATCGAGGCAGGCATGTATTTGCTGCAGGTAAGTAAGGAAGTAGAAAGTTAATATTGTATAATAAATTCCTATTCATACAAACTAACAATTCTCATTATTAAAAACTTTCTGAATCATTGCGTTATTATAATTTTTTATAAATATACTCGTACGTGGCCATAAATAAGTTAAAGGAAAAGTAAAATCAGTCAAAAAATCTTTATCTATTTAGGAAATTAAAACTAGTTTTAGTGACAAAAAAGCAAGCGATGCAACCTGCAAATATTTATATGACTTATACGGTCTTAACGGAAAGGATACCTGCCACCGCCTTATTGTAATTATTGAAGAAGATCGTTGAATGAGGTCGTGGCGTTAGCGAAGTAAGAGACCGCTCCTCCACCTAACCCCGTAGCTGTCGTAAGAGGAGAGTAAGAGAGCCTTCTAGATTAACAAGGACGGCTTCTTCCTTCTGTCTTGACTAAGGACAGCATCACCAATCCGCGCAATCGTGGTGGTTATAGCGAATCCCTCTTATTTGTAGGAGGCGCGGTCAGCAGTAAGAGTTTGAGTCAATATTATCCTATAATAGTCCACTACTGGACATAGGCCTACCCTAATAATCGTCATAGATGGCATTATTTATCATCTGGGGGCTATTGCCCATAATCCCCATGCTGGGCATGCGGGTTGGAAATCGCAGTTCGGTCGAGTTGTTCTGTAAAGGGCGCTGCTGCCCGCAGCGTGTCTCCCTTAGTCGCCTCTCACGATACCCACGGGTTAGGGTGGTGAAATTCTATGCCGGCACCACACGGCAAGGGTTTGAGTGCTGATGAAATATTATACGCATAATAATGGGTATTTCCTATTCTTCCAGAAACACGTCCTCCTGATGCGGGTCTACCTGTACTTCGAGATCGGCTACTCCACCATCGGGTTCGTGTACAGCCTCGCCTTCCTCACGCAGGAGACCGCCAGCGAGCTGTTCCTCATCCTCTTCCAACTCAGTAAGTGTTATCGTAACCTATAGAGTGAAGACTACTCATAATTATGTTGGCTGAGTCATCGTACTCGTAAACGTCATTTGTTTTGACAGCTGATCAAGGCTTACATCAGCTAATATGTAAATGCACTATTCCTACATCAATCTATTATGTTTTTTGTCAAAACACTGGTTCTTTTTTATAACTTTGATAAATTTTATTAACAAAGAAATTACAACTAATGAATATTTGGAAACAAATTAGACATAATATTTGAAATCGGTAATGGAAACAATTGAGTTTACTACAGACTATTGTAATTAGTTAAGATACAAAGTAATTTTGATTATAATACAGATGTCACAGAGGTGTAGGAGTGAAAGAAAGAAAGAAGAAAGAAAGAAAAAACATTTATTGTCTTACTAAAAAAAGCTCTTACATACTAATACATAAATATAAAAAAACGCACTAAGACAATAGGGGTGATTTGATTTCAGCTTTTGCCGCATGCATTATACATAATAATAAAGCATGTTGCGCTGGTTTTAAATTCACCCCTCTCGTTAGATGGGCACCGGGAAATTGAGGTAATTGCGGGATTTTTGAAGCACATATTATATGTATCGAACGAAACAATCGGGAAAGAAAGAAGGGAAGAAATTAGTGAATGATACTGGAGTGTAGCTCGTTAGTAAACTTTCGTCTTAACGAAGCATATAACTCGAATATGCTTTGTTGTCTGGAATCCTCAGTATAAATGCATGACACATTTTGAATACCTAACGTTTTTTGCTAGGCAACCTACATAAAATAATCTACTAGTCTAATCCATATCAATAAGTACCAGTCAGAGGCGTCCCTAAGACGCTGGCTACGTTGCCCCAAAAAGGTCACACAAAACTAAAAGATAAATATTTTTTCCAGTGCTGCAGCTATACCTGGTGATCCTGATATGGAGCTCGATAGTGAAGATGGAGCGAGACGGCACGGTCAAGTACACAAGAGACAGGGACGGTGTCTAACCCAAGACAATGAATTTACCGACAGAATCAAAGTAATAGGTGGCGATAATTTTAAAACACAAATCGGGACAGTTGACCTATGCACGTTAGTCTTTTGTTTTGGTCAACTGTCTTGTTTAGGGTGAAAGATATTTCTTTGTTTTGATTATATGTTAGTTCATAAAGGAACTCCGTATTTACAGGATCCCTTTATCTCTCTACTGAGATCACGGTGTCCCACGCAGTTTCGATCCAGTACAATGGACCTGTATTTTAACACAATATATCCGAACTTGCTCATAAAGCTAAATACGCCATCTTCGAATAAAACCGTGTTAGATAAATAGAACTGTATTGTATACGGGGCTACTGTTTGTCGGATTGATATTTTAACTGGGCCTGGAATTAGGTCATGTGTAAATGTGAACCTGCTCATACAAGTACATTTGCGATAAAAGCGACCTGTGATATGGAATACTGTGTGGACGTACCCTAACTCTAAAACAAAGTTATTATCTCTCGCTCTTTGGGGCAGATGGCAGTAGCCGTCGTATGCAGCCCAAGATATATTTTTGTTAATTTGCATGAACATCAGAAACTTGATTAAACATAGATTATGATAGTTGATAACAAAAAGAAATGTGCCTACAACAACCAACGTTAGTAGACGAGAAAGTAGTTAAAAAATTATTTTTTATTTAATAACTAAATTTGACCAAAACTGTAAGATTATGATATATTTACTTTTATTTTACAATTGAGTTTTTGATGACTATAACGTATTTGCTCAAGGCCAGTGCCTACCATGGCCAAGCATGGTGTCAAAAGGCCAACCTAAACACAAAGGGATACAGAATATTTTCAATCAGCTCGGATTAATTTGTAAAAAGACCGATGTGCCTTAAGAATTTTGTGATTTAAAGTCGATTATAAGAAACGTGTATAGTTTAGTAAATAGTTAGTTTTTACACATTGTACTTATACGTACTTAGTGTGATTTTAATGTTTAAGATCATTGGAAAATGAGTTTCTAGAAATCTACCAATAAACAACCAAAGAGGATCCGAACGAAACAAATGAACCAGAGTTTACCAATTTCTATTGTTACATACAGAGTATGGTTTTAATGAGGTATTTGTAGAAAACAAAACATAATAAACTGCCTGTTAAATTAGAAAGACGTCCAAGAACTTTGATTGTCCCGAGTGGCATAGACCATGTTTATACGTCGACAAGCCATCCTATTGATATTCTCTGGATGATTTCGTTCGTCCAAGCATCCTCTTACGAAAAATTCTTACTATTCAGGGTATATTATTATACTTGCTTTTAAAAACCCTAAAGTATTTATTTTGACCTTATTATTAGAAGATATATTATATTTTGAAATGTTTGAAATTTTAAAGTTCATACTGTTTTTACTACCTTACATTGTTACCAATTTATGGAGATAAATTTAAATATATACAAAATATTTTTGTATTTTACCAAATATTATAAGGAAACAAATAAAAGTTTTATATTAAAGTATAAAAAGTGTATTTCTTACATATTAAGGGATAATTCGTTACTAACATACATAGTAGTTGACCGTAAAAAATACATACCTATACATTCTAACAAGAATTAAATCAACTTTAGAAAAACCATATAAAAAGAACTATGAGATCATAATCACTCAAATCTGAGTCAAAAAGAGTACGATGTAAAATATTTAGTAAAATGTCCGCGCAAAACCTTTTCTGGCAAGATACAACCAAATTAAACCCTATAACTTTTTGCAGATAAAGTTTTGCGGGATACGAGTATGTTTATTATTATATTATATATAGGTACCTCTAGTATTTATTATACACTACTCAACAAAGTCTAGGGAACAAGCAAATAATACTTCAACTGTTTTGTGAAAACTCATAAAAAAGTACTAGTCACTAAAATTTATAAATTAAGGCTGGAAGAGGAATAAATCATTTGTTCGAAATTCAAAAAAATTTAAACAGAAGTGCGAAAGCTTTTCAAAATAAGAAGGAAAAATCGAACTTGATCGCAGAGTTAGATTAATGTCTTATTCTATTATTAATGCCCTGGGGGTTCCAACGGATTATTAAACAGCTGCAAATAATGTTTTTTCATTTAATTTCCACGTAAGCGTCATTATGTTTTTGTAATTTGAAGAATTTTTTTTTTGTTTAGGCACTTTAGTTTTTTTAATTAAGTATACCTAACTTAATTTTTTACATGTACGCTTTTTATTTAAATGCATAACTGAAATCAAGAATTCGCTTCTTTTGATGTATATATCTGGGACAAAAAAAAATTGAATTAAAAGTATACACTAAAATATCCTTGTTCCCTAGACTTTGTTGAGTAGTGTATTACATGTTTTCTTGCAGTAGATTTCCGCAAAGATTCTCCTGAATTTAACAATCTGAGTCATCAATAAGCTCGTCAGTTACGTTCTAAGCACTGTTGTACCAAGTGTCCTGGTGGACCAGAGTCTTTACTCGCTCGCCGTCAAACTGTTCTTCTTCAAGTTGCTTGTAGTAGCTGGCTACCAGCATTAGCATGTAGAATCTTATCACTGAAAAAAAATTATAGTTTCAAAATGACAGTTGACACTTTTCATTTTACACAGCCGTATGACGTAGGTCCACGTAGGTTCGTGGTGGATGAGATCGATTTTAACGATACGAATGCCCATAGTGCACCACTGTTAATTCTTATTTTCCTCCGTGGTTTTATTTCCTAGGTGTGCAATAAAGCTTATAAATGATGTCATACCATGACATCTCCTACATTTAATCAAAGTAAAAATAGGAATCGACTATCATCTTGCCGATGACCCCCATTGCACATTCTCACCTGCGCGTGGCACATAGCCACCCCATTCTACGGTACAAATTCTTGGATAGTTTACAAATCTTCGAAAAATTCGGAATGAAGCAGGTGTTGATTTTTTCAATTGAACAAGAAGCCTAGAGTTTAATATAACCCGGATCCTGCTTTAGCCTAAAATGCAACCATAACCTAGCTGTTTATCATGAATTTTCGTTTGACCACAATCTTATCTGGTAAGTGACGATGCTATACAAGACTCTAGTCTAAAAATGACCCGGATGTACTTGGTCGGCAAAATAGAAGCAGCTATCGATAGGTACAAATTTTTTATTAAATTTACACTTACGCAGGCACAGGAACCCAACAGCATACATGATCAAAGAGTTTCCGTCAGAATGGTTGGTGAAGTTCGTCATGACCCAGTAGATAGACAGCATCACGTACACGACCAGTTGGATCGAGGTCCATACTATCCATGGGCGAATGAGGTAGAGTTTCTCCTGAAGCAATAAATAAATAAATTATGCTGGACAATCCACACAACATCATCTAGCCCCAAGCTAATCAGAGCTTGTGTTATGGGTACTTGATGACTGATATATTTAATACAATATATTAATATATTACATACATAGATGCTTTTTTAAATAATATATACTTATTAGAAAAACGACTAGAACAATAAATTATAATTTACCTACATACCTACTGCGAGTACGTAATATATTATTTTATTTTAACAATTGGGTTGAATAATATCCCACAAATATAGACTTCGGCATGACTTTGACCCCCAAAACCTTCCCTTCAGTACGGGATCCGCTAGCATCCCGCAAATCGATTTTTTTGGGATGTGTTATAATTTCTTAGAAATTACCCTGAGTGCGACGACTTACACATTTAAATAACAAAAGTCTAATAATTTGGTTAGCATATCTATAGTGAGTCCATAAATATATGACTATACGACTGCTAGCAGATGCTGGATGCAACAAGCATAAGACAGCGCGCTATGGCGATCATTAGGGGATGCCTATGATCAGCTGTGGACCAATATGGGCTGATGATGATGATGATGATAACAAGGTTATTATGATGAGTGGATAGATAGACTAATAATCTGCTATGGGAGCACAGACGCCTGCCACAAATATTAATACTATTATGTTACTCTTACCCTCAAAACTCCGACCAGCATAAGAGCAGTAAGGAACAGCGTCAGGGAATGCGAGATGGTGACGGCTATCACCATAGCCAACATTACCATGGACTCGATGTTATCGACGCTTGTCTGGGATGCAAGCTCGCAGAGCGCTGCCGTGGTTTGTGCTAATACTAGCACGGTGTAGAGCTGAAAAAGGCATGAATGCTGGTTATCTACATATTATGTATATCTATACTATTATTAAAAAGAGGAAAGATTTGTTTGTTTGTTTGAATTGAATAGGCTCCGAAACTACTGGACCGATTTGAAAAATTCTTTCACCATTAGAATCCTAAATTAGTAATGGGCCCAGTCGACTAAAGAAAAGTAATAAATTAAATGCATTAGGTCAACTAAAGAGCCAATTTTCAGTGATGAACATAGGCTATATACTATTTTCAAAAAAGTTAGGGATCCGCATGAAAAATTCAATGATAAAACCGTGAGCTCCATATCCAGCATGGCTCCGCGCCATAATAGAAACAGAGGTTGAATATACATATAGCGCACGGTGCTTGCTTTTTCTCTACGGCCAGTGTCAGTTATGGAGTGTCGAGTCAATGTCAAAAACCCCAATGCTAGTAAAAAAAGTAAGGGATCCGTATGAAAACCGTGAAAGCCATCGTGTTAGTGTGTATAATTTCTGAAATTTTTGTTTAATACCCGTGCGAAGCCGGGGCGGACCGCTAGTATCTTATATTTGTATACATTAGTGTTCTGGTCCTGCGCCTGACCTCTATGTCCTCTATCGTATCGGTCCGACGGCCGGATCGTAAGAGGGAGAGAATAGAGTGTGTACATACATCTGAACACATGGCTAGCCTTCGTTGAAAGTGGCTGTTATGGGCGAAAATTCTTAAGGTGTAATGAATTTCACTCAGTATGTAAAGGCCATAGTACGAATTGTTTGTATTGCGAGTACCAGGTAAAGATTAGAAAAACATTATTTGGAATCAAGAATGTATTATCTTTCTTTCAAAACATAGTTACAATAACATTTATGTATGCATAGAAAGCACCGCAACCTGAAAACTGAGCGTCATATACATATTTGTCCTAATTTAGGAATCGAACCCACAGATCTGTGTCTTTCTTTCGGCCTTATCGCCTTCGTACAATGCGTCACAGACATCGTCTTATGATTATCTCAAATGAGAAATAATTAGACTGTTTTGATGGCCGAATTAGCTGTTTACTTTTTGATAAGTTCAGTACTTATCAATGCATAGTATCGTGGTCAGTTAGTTTTTAAAAATAAACCTTAGGGAGACTTACAATGATAAATAACCCGGATATGATGCTGCCAAGTTTTAAGGAGAGGCATGCAAAACTCCTTTGTCGAGGGATATTCTCCATCGAGAATGGGAAACCTGAAAAAAAAAACAACACACGGAGACACTATTATATCTCTTTCCTAAAAATCTAAGCCGTCACCAAAAGGCAGGGTGCCCAGAATGCTGGCAGCATTGCCACGTTTAATGACGATGGTAATTCGTAGTATAAAAGTCTTAGATTCAGATTCAGATTCAATAACTTTATTTCTTTAGGCTTACAAAATAAGCACTTAGACAAGTCAAATTTCATACAGTATTGATTTCCCTTCACTTCAATTTTTTTGTCCACTAGTGGAAGAAGTGAAAAAGAAACCACTTATTTTAAACATATTTTCTAGATTAACTCCCTACTAAGTCGCGTTTCTGTTGACACAAGTGCGACGAATTTTAATCATTAATTGCTTAGTAGGTAACCTATTTGCTTACTTTGTGTATTATCTGTTAGGGTCAATAATCTCGTGTAGAAAAATCAATGGCCAGCCTATTTCCAGGCCTTGTCTATATGATTTATGACTAAAATGCTGAAGGCAGTTCTTCAGACTTAAAACCGACCTTTGAAATATTTGTCAGTAGTGACGATGGAAGATGATGTTAAAATCTTTGACTCAGTCTATACCTCTACAAATCCGAAACAATGCAATCATGTTTCTATCATAAAACCACACTGAGTCTCAACTAATTGCAATTTTTATGCAAACTACGTCTACATACCAACTCTCTTCTATCGATACTTACAAACTATATATTTGAACTATCAGTTTTATATGCAACATTGTATATCCGATATTATTAACAGCTTAAGTAAGTTTTTTAAACAACTTACTAAAGCTCATTGTTGAATGGTTGGTTGATAGAATTATAAACATCTATCCACTCAAAGCCAAACTAAATCTAGTACAGTAACCTACTTCCTCTTTGAACAAATCATATTGGCACAGATAAATTTTATGCAAGAAAGATTAGCGAATGTTCGGCTGGCCAAACGTTAGTTGCGTATAATGAGTTTCTTCCTTCATACAAAAGTCCTGTTTTAACCTGACACAAAATTAATAATGTAGTTATTTCTATTGAAAGTATTTTACTTGAATCTCAACTCAAAATAAAATACTCTCGTAGTCTCCAAGGAAAAAATAAATCATTACCTAGCTTACTGGATGACATTTTCATTCTTCAGCGTCCTTTTTATTTACACAAAATTTGTTTCACTGCACAACTTTTCTTCTATATTCAAAACTTTTCACTTAAAATAAAAAGTCAGAGATTTTAGCAAGGAGGTTTTGTCTCTCGTATTACTCAGACTCTAAAGGAACTGATTTTAAAATTGGAACAATTTATTTGTCACAGTTTAGGCACAGTACACATAGTACGTGGTATAGCTCGACTAGTGACTATCGAACGGACACTGATACTAGTTATCAGCAGAAGGTTCAGTTATCGCTATCGATAATAAGATATTACGCTGATGATAATGACAAATCCGGATAATTTGTCTTATCTGAAGAAATATAGAATGATAAACGACTGAAAATAAAATCTTTACTTCGGTACCTTTATTATTGTAGGAAAAATACAAAATTTAGTTATAAATAAATAATGCTGGACAATTCACACAATCTAGCACCAATCGAAGCAGAGCTTGTATTATGGGCACAGATCATTGATATACATAAAAATATAGATAATTATTTTAATACGAACGACCACCGTGAGCAAATTTTTGCAGACCGTACAAATATTTATCCCGAGGCGGGAATCGAACGCATCTGCGTCGCAGGCGGATCTTCGCCCACCACGCCACAGAGGTCGTCAACTATTTATTTTGATAAACAAGCTTGTTATACATTTGATAAGAGGTCCCCGGCTAGATTCCTGTATCGCGAGAGACCGAATTACAAACAGAATCACTTATATTCAAAATTGTCGTGTACACGACAGCAATTCACGATAAAAAAAATATACTACTAGGTTAATTAAAAATGGTATTTATTACGATTATTTCTAGACCGTAATATACAAAAGCCATTGAATATTTACTTCATCTATTGATACATATATGAACCTAGTCTTATTCTAAATGTTTCTTATTCTAAACTACCACGTTTGTTTTATTTTTAATATAAATACTAAAGAAATTAATTCGATTACATTATGTACAGAACCATTCTTAATATAAACAATTCTCATGATAAAGTATAAGCATTGGAAATGATAAGTGAGCAATCATCGGTGGGGTGGGACTTTGAACTCTGTGCTGAACTCAATAAGGGTGTTGAATAGCGTGACCATGGCTAGAGATCACCGTGCCACTGCTAACCAATGGTTGTGATACCGACGAACCAATACTAGAGTACCCTGAACCCAAACCACTTGGAACCGCTCCCGAATAACCGGAACCGATAATACCACCGATTAACCCAGAACTGACTATCCCAGAACCCAACCCAGAACCGATAATACCGGAACCGACCAGCCCAGAACCGATAATACCGGAACCGACCAGCCCAGAACCGACAATACCCGGACCACCTAATCCAGAACCGATAATACCCGAACCTATCAGCCCTCTCGCTAATACCGGCACTCCAACTGGGACCCTCACCGGTACCGCCGACGGTACACTTACAGCATACGGCTGCGGTACCGGTATTCCTACTCCTTGAGTTATCGTTACCGGTACTGGATGTGCAACAGGGTACGGGAACGGCCTATCCACAGGCACTGCGATTGGTCGAGGGACTATATGGGCTACAGGATGCGGTACCGCTACCGGTACCGGCCTGGGACTATCAACCGGTACGCCGACATGTACCGGGTATGGTACTGCTCTCGGGACTGGTACCGGTATCGCTTGGGGTACCGGTATACCGACATGTGTGTGGTGTTCGGAGTAGGTGTGTCGGATTGGTATGCTGACAGCTGATGATGCAGAGGCGACGGAATCCACGTGTCTCTTCGGTTTATCTGGTACGGCGCTGGAGTATGCTAGATTGGCGTGGATGAGCAGCAGTGCCTGTAAATAAGTCGTAAGTGTAAATAGGTAACATTCTCCGCAAAAAAATAACCAACTTGGACCCATAAAAATAGTTTGTCTTAGTAAATAAACTGCTAAATGCTAGACAGACAATCCACACAACGACGACTGATATACTTAATACAATATATTAAAAAGGTACTAGAGGTACTCGTATTTTATTTCACATAGAAAATTACCAGAACAACCAAAACAAATATCTGCAGATTGTACAAACATTTGTCTAGCTGCGCGGATCAAATCAAACCCACAATAAACTGAATCGCAGGCGAACCTTCACCCACCACGCCGTAGCGGTCTGGTATTACAGTTGTGGATTTCTCAATGTAGATATTCCAATACAAATTTAAAAGCTATTATTTCAAGTGATTGACAATATAATCAAATAACAACCTAATGTTCTATTACATAAGGACCATTTAAACTTACATAATGTATCCAGAGCATTTTCTTTAATGATTAGTACAAGTTTTCGATGTGGAGTGAGGAAAGAAAGTGGCTGAGCTAGGCAGGAGTATGTATTTATAACATCATGTGTGAGTCTAGGGCTGGCGGAAGCGCGTTTTGTACACCCTGTACCTATATCAGAGGAAAGTAGCCCGCTATTTATATAGAGATGACGAAATGCTATAGACCCTTTTTAGTATTTCTTCTTAAAAAAACACAATATAAAAAGAAAGTGTATTGATGTCTTCCCCCTCAACACAAGAAATCCTCAGTCTGCCTGCTGAATGAAGAACAAAATAAAATAAATAAATGAACTTCTAGGAACTCTGCCTTCTGGTGAATGCTGAATTCTCACCTTAAAAAAATAATACTGGACAATTCATACAGCACTAGCTATGCTAAGTAGAGCTTCTGTTAAGGACCTACCTCCCAATAGATACAAGCATTGTACGCGGATCTTCCGCCACTGCGCCACAGTTTATGCCATGGCAAATGGCATTTACCTAAAAATGTATCCCTACCAAAGTAACCTATTTGAACACATCTATCCCAAAAAATGCGTGGAAGGAGACAAGATAAAGGTTTTCTAAGTATGTTTTAAAATGTGTCACGTCTCTTTATGGACTGTATATTTTAATCTTTTTCCTTGTTTGAAACAAATGTAATTTGATTTGATAAAGGAATCTATGGAAAAATAATACCTCTAGTTACGACGATTTCCCCGTCAGGACTACAAAGTAGCGCGAAGTTAATATACCTAAAATGACATTCTGAATAATTATTAAAACACCATTTTGATAAGACTATCTTATCTTAAATTAGTATCAATTTACGCGGTTTAAACACCTCTGTATACGTCTGTATCTAAACGACTACTTGACTTGTCAGTAGGTACATAGCATGAGTGCGTAGGTACTAGGCACTCCCAATCAGATCTGGTCTAGACCTACACGTAACAAGCTGATGTAACGTGAATCATAGGGAATGTATCAACTTTGCTAAAACATGCGGAGTCTATTGACAATGTTGATCATAGTAATTAATACATAAAACATTTCTATATAAAATCAAACAACAATTTTTAAGTATATTTTGTTAGTAAACTGAGTGCTAGGGGTTAGTAATTAATATTATATAAGGATATTGTTCTCTGATATTGGAGATACATAAATCAAATATGGTGAATATCTCATACAGGATGCTAGTACTGCTCCCGTGTATTCTTCTGATAAGTAATGCCGTCTTTTACGCCATATTGCATCGAAGGAGTCGGTACGGGCCTCGGCGAACATACCTGATGCGCTATATAACCACGGCAGATGTAAGAGCAACTAAATGCATTATTTTACATATTATACTGGATAAGCAAAGCATTTTACGCTTTTAAGGTATAGCTGACCCAATGACTTGCTGCTGTACATAAAGTACAGAAGCTTTGAGCAATGTGATTTTCATTATGAAATCACATTGCTTTAAATATTTCTATTGCTTCAATAATTCGGATATGACCCGTAACATTATCCGTCCACTGGTGACGTTTTCATGGCCTTAATTCTACTAAATTAATCACTTCACCTCAAAAATTTCGTCTCAGAATGAGATACATTTGGCCTTTTTCTTTGGACTACTGATGAAAGGACGCCTGTTAGAATTGATAAGGTTGAAACCCTTAGAATAACTAAGCAGTTGAAACCATTCTATGTATGAATCTCTCCGTAGAAATAGCACCACACGCACTGTCTAGATTTTCTTTTCATCTTTGGACGATTCTGCGGCGATACATTGACAAGGACGATTATTTAACAGAATTTGGCCCCTGATCGTCGGTTTATTACCGGTTTAAAATAAAAACTCTTGTGACCCTGCCAGTTTGTTAGAAATGGAATTGAAAATGATATCTCAGTATACCAACACTTCTCATCAACATGGAGCACAACCATAATTGTCTAGAACTGCCAGCTATTTATTTGCATTTTTTTAAATTATATATTAGGTCCTTACATATGAAATTGGCGTTTTTCGTACTGGCCACTTTAATCACAAATTTCTCCTCTTTGGTAAGGAATTCCAAATTCAAATTTGTACAGCTATAGACTCATGTATTTGTGCTTCGATGATTCGTCATTCATTTGTTTTTTTTTCTTCTGTTTTTTTCTGTTTGCGTCACTCATTTTACAAAATGGAAAACTTAAAATATCGCATTATTTACGAGTACGAGTTCCGCCGTGGCACTAGTGCTGCGGAAACAACTCGAAGGGTGAATGATGTGTATGGCGGTCGTGTTGCAAAAGAAAACACAGTTCGTTTTTGGTTCCAACGTTTTCGTTCTGGAAATTTCGACTTGCAGAACAAGCCCCGTGGACGGCCTGAGACTCAAGTTGATAATGAAGAGTTGAAGGCTATTGTGGAAGCGGATCCATCGCAAACCACGTCCGAGTTAGCTGCAGGCTGCGGTGTTAGTGATAAAACTGTTTTAATTCACTTGAAGCAAATTGGGAAGATTAAAAAGCTTGAAAGGTGGGTACCTCACGAATTGACTGAAGCAAACCGGCAAACGCGCGTCGACTGCTGCGCTACATTACTAAACCGGCACAATAATGAAGGTATTTTAAACCGAATCATTACCTGTGATGAAAAATGGGTTCTTTACGATAATAGGAAGCGCTCAGCGCAATGGTTGGATCCTGACCAGCCAGCCAAATCCTGCCCCAAGCGAAAATTAACCCCAAAAAAGTTACTTGTAAGCGTTTGGTGGACTAGTGCCGGTATTGTTCATTACAGTTTTCTCAAATCTGGCCAGACTATTACGGCTGATGTCTATTGTCAGCAATTGCAAACCATGATGGAAAAGCTAGCGGCTAAACAACCTAGGCTGGTCAATCGCTCCACGCCACTGCTGCTTCACGACAACGCTAGACCACACACTGCGCAACAGACGGCTACTAAATTAGAAGAGCTTCAATTGGAAAGTCTAAGACATCCTCCGTACTCCCCGGACCTTGCTCCAACAGATTACCATTTTTTTCGAAATTTGGATAACTTCTTGCAAGGGAAAAAATTCAACTCCGATGGGGCAGTCCAAATCGCCTTCAAAGATTTTATTGATTCCCGTCCGACTGGTTTTTTTAGTAAAGGGATCAATGAACTACCTATAAGATGGCAAAAGTGCATAGAAAATAATGGTTCATACTTTGATTAATTAAATATATTATATTAAAAAATATTCGACTTTTTGTTCCTCCCATACAAAACGCCAATTTCATATGTAAGGACCTAATATATATTTTTAATCAAACCGGCCAATCGGGGTTAAATAAAAAAAATTAAAATGTACTTGCAAGTACATTTTAATTTTTTTCGGTGAGATATTAAATAAGGTTTGGTACTCGTCTACACGTGTAAATTGATTGTCATTCACCACACTGCACTTCAATACTAATCTTGTATAAAAACGTGATGCACACACGTTTGGCAATAAAATGTTAAAAACATCAGGGGAAAGTGCACAATAGGTAACCTTGGACAATCCATTAATTCAGTTAACGTGTGCTTTACAACATTACACTATATTTGGACCGGTGTCTTCTTGATAGCATCTAGTAGGTAACCTACTCTACTTAGGAAGCAAGGACAGTTGAAAAGCAGGGTCTTGATGGGACAACCATTTGTTAAAGTCTAGTTTAAACTGGTTACTTTTCACCGATGTGAGGGATTGATAATGCGCTTCTTTCGAAATGCATTACTAACAATCAGGCGGAGGGAAACATGGGAAAATCTAGTGGGCAGATATTAATTGCAATCTGTCAAAAGTCTGGGGAATGAACATGATTTTTGAAGCTTGATTCTTTTTGAAAGCAAGAAGCACATAATTTACAACACAAGTGATTCTTTTTCTGAAGCCCGAAATGGACTACTAGTAGCAAAACGTGCTTCCAAAGTACATGCTATTTTTTATTTTAGGTTTTATTCGTGATGTTTTTATTCCAATGAAGGCTATTACATAATGTTTTGTATTCAAATCGACCTCAACAATACCGTACAAGTGTGGTATTTTTTAAACGGCCAAAGAGCTAGCCGTGAGCTAATAATACAATACAATACAAAAATGCTTTATTCACCAGAAATAGAACATAACAAAACACATTACAGAAGACATGTATGTACAATAGGCGGCCTTATCACTTAGAAGCGATCTCTGCAAGGCAGCCTTTAGATGGAATGAATTAAGCTTATTCTTAATACCTCACTTTCGTGACAATTAAAGGAAATATTCGATAAAATCTGCTATATTCATGTTTCAACTTACTTTAAATTTAGTAATAAATAAGGTTACATGCGAAATAAACATCAATATAATTAAAATCGCAAAAAATAGTGCTTACCTAACATGAAACAAAAAAAATGTAGAAATTAAAATTAAAATGTCGGAAATTAAAGGAATTAATTATAACTTGACAACGAATTAGGTACCTAGGTACCATGAAACAAATAATTACTACATCAACAAATAATTACAAATAAAACTTCTTACATTTACATTCCAAGAATATATGCAATGTGTAATCCCCCATTTCTTGAATCGAAAAACTTAAAGGATTGCATCGATAAACCGTTTCTTACATCGATCGGACGGTTGACAGTTGTACACCTTTTGCCCGATGATGAACACAAACATTATTTCAATGTACCTCTATATGTAGATAGTCAAGCCCAAGTATTCTCCATAATGTCATGAATCACCAAAACACCATCATCATCATCATCATCATCAGCCTATGTTAGTCCACTGTTGGACATAGGCCTCCCCTAATGAGCGCCATAGCGCCCTGTCTTCGGCTTGTCGCATCCAGCATCTGCCAGCAGTCTTTCGCAGATCGTCATCCCACCTGGTCGGAGGGCGTCCTACACTACGTTTACCGAGTCGCGGTCTCCACTCAAGAACACGTTTACCCCAGCGGTTATCGGTTCTTCGCGAAATATGGCCGGCCCACTGCCACTTCAGTTGGCTAATTCTCTGAGCTATGTCGATGACTTTAGTTCTCTGTCGGATGTATTCGTTACGAATCCTATCCTTCAGAGAAACTCCGAGCATAGCTCTTTCCATAGCGCGCTGAGCGACTTTGAACTGGTGGACCAACCCTATCGTGAGTGTCCACGTCTCAGCTCCGTAGGTCATGACTGGTAGGACGCACTGATTAAAAACTTTCGTTTTCAAACATTGCGGTATGGATGACGAGAAGACTCGACGTAGTTTTCCGAACGCTGCCCAGCCTAGCTGGATCCTCCTCTTGGCTTCCTTCTCGAAATTGTTTTTACCCAACTGCAAAATCTGCCCGAGGTAAGTGTACTCAGAAACAATTTCGAGAAGGTGGCCATGTACGATCACCGGTCTTGGATCAATGTGGGCATTGATCATGACTTTGGTTTTATCCAAATTCATGCCAAGACCGATACATCGGGAGGCTGAAGCTAGACTGTCCAGCATCCGGTTCAGCTCCTCTAGCGACTCCGCCATTAAGACTATGTCATCAGCGAATCGCAGGTGTGAGATGTAGTCGCCGTTTATGTTGATGCCCTTGTCTTTCCAGTCCAGCGTCTTAAACATATCTTCCAACGCGCTCGTGAACAGTTTCGGGGATATGACATCCCCCTGCCTCACTCCTCTGCGCAGTTGGATCGGTTTAGTCTGCTGGTCCTGTACTCGGACACTCATCGTAGCGGCTTCGTAGAGACATCTCAGCACCTCGATATAACGATAGTCTACTTGGCATCGCTGTAAGGATTGTAGAACAGCCCAGGTTTCAACGGAGTCAAAGGCCTTCTCATAGTCCACAAAAGCCAGACACAGGGGCTGATTATACTCTTCGGACTTCTGTATAATCTGCCTCACTGTGTGAATGTGGTCTATGGTACCATATCCTCCGCGAAACCCAGCCTGCTCCGGTGGCTGAAACTCGTCGAGTCTCCTGGCGAGACGGTTCGATATAACTCGTGAGAAAAGCTTATAGACGTGACTTAGGAGCGAGATGGGTCTATAATTTTTAAGAAGGGTTTTATCTCCCTTCTTAAAAAAGAGCACCACCAAACTCCCACTCCACGCCTTTGGAGTTCTCCCACTGTGAAGGACGGCGTTGAAGAGGCTCTGTAACTCCTGTATAACAGGCAACTCCTGTATAACAGACAAAACACCATATCTAGGTATAATTTGTTCACAAGACGATTACCCCTGCATTGTATCGGTTACCGTTCTTACATCAGTTTAGCACAGCGACATGAATGGGCAATGAAGCGATCGCGGAAGGCCCATGGTACTGATTTTAGTCACGTGTTATCTAATCTTGTAGACTGGGTCATTTGATGCGCAAACTAAAAGGTCGCATTAGAGATAGCTGTCTAAACCCTTTTCGATACAAACACCCACAGCAAAAAAAAACAGATACTTACCCCATCTCTGCCAAGCCGTTGGCATTATTTAACGTAAAACACATCACAATCACTTAAAATTATCTTTTCGGTAGATGAGTCCTAATTTTATTCACAATTCCCAAAATTCCCACTTACCAAAATACCTACTCATATGTTGCCCATTATCTGGCAATCACTACTGCCTATAATTATCATTTCCCAAAATTTCCACTTTTTAAACCAACTATTTTACTTGTAGTAATCATCGCAGAGTCCTACGTTCGTCAGGTGGTGCTTACTAACACAGTATTTCATAAGTATTTTAACGAAATATTAAGACTAGATGAAACTTCTGTCATAGTTATGGTATCCTGGTACTTCAGCCGAGCTAGAGGAGAGTTAGCTCTAGCTAATTCTACCACTAGCTCGGCTTCTCGATCTCCGACTAGCAAGTTTTTAATCAAAGACAAATGTTAAAGTGCGAATTTAATTTTAATTTAATTTAAAAAAAAAAAAAAAAAAAAATTAATTTTAGTACTTCACAACAAAAAATCTATCTACCTACCTCTATAATAAACAAGGTGACAATAATTAACAATATAACAGTCAAATGTTCTTTATCTATGATATTTCAAGTGGCCGGTATTGTAAAGAGGATTACCTACCTACCTTTTTCAGATTTCTTATGCACGAGATAAGAAATCTGAAAAAGTGGGAATTTTGGGAAGTCGATATTATATGAAGTGTGAGTTTAAGTTAGTGAATGTTTTAAAAAGTACGTAAAATCAAGAAAGTGGGAATTTTGAGAATTGTGAATAAAAGTAATTAGGACTCATGTACCGAAAGGCTGGAACATATGGAAATCTAATCATACCTTATCATAAATTTGCCAAAAACCTGCCCTTCCTTAACTTTGCCGTTGTCGGGTAAAAAAAACCCGTATGCTTTCGATACGGAAAACGCGCTATGGAATTAAAAACCTCATTAAAACCAGGCTCACACGTAACCACCATGTAATCGCAGGTTTATCCTAAAAAGTTCTAAGAAGCGTATACATTACACAATTACAAAATAGATCGCGTACTGGTCCAGTGCCGTGATATTACATCATTAAGAAATGCAATAAAAACTATGACACTCCCCTATCGCTTGCATATCTACGAACACTACTGTTGGTCTCTATCGCAGTGGAATAAGACCTAATATCTATGGTTTAGTATAGGTGGCTAAATTAGGTGTCGAAGGAAAATTCTTGATGACCGAAGAGGTTCATAGGAATGGAGTGGAATGACTTAATCGTACGCTGTGATCTTATTAAGTAATAATATGCCTGAGGCTTTTCTTCGTTTATGATCAAAAGCCTGTACCACGCATGGGGAGAACATTAAGGGTAAAACCAGACACTTTTTGAGGACGTACTCAACTATTGTGGAATTAAATCATTAACGGAATAATTAAATCTGTGCTACACTGACAGCTTCTAAAATCAAGTTTTTTTTAGATTTTAGAGTAGAACTTTTGTTTTGGGGCGACTTTCTCATGAAGGGTTGTTGATATAAGTAGGTACCTACTTAGCTCCTTTGAATTTTTGCCAGCTTCTTTTGTCCGTAAGATGCTTGAGCGGAAGAACCAATTTTGGTCGATTTCTTTGTCAAGTTCATAAATGAAACTGACTGAGATTTGTACCTATCTAACCAGAGGCAGAGTTAACATTAAAAGAAGAAGAAGGGAAGAACCATAGCCGTCTTTTGTTTAATAGACTTATTTGTGTACAACTTTGATTAAAGAAATATTCGTTCCAGTGAAGATCCAGTGATTTGTGAACCACTTGTGTTGTGAATGTTAAGTCAAGTCAATTTAATTGCGAATACAACACTATTAAAAATATCCCATAGTCCTTGAACACTTCGGAAAGTAGAGCAAAGACAAATTCTTCGTGTGTCACCGTCCAAAACCACAAACTTATTATCTACCCTGATTGTATGAGGAAAACGATTAAAATTGAATGTGTAGTAAAGAGATACTTGAGACGTTTTGTGGCATGGTGGAATCTAGAGCTAGGATCGGTGGGAACCGTTGTCCCTTTCGAATGTAAAGTTGTAAGGGCCATGAGTAGGACAGCCATGAATATCATGTAAATCAGTATATTATTAAAAATTTCGAAAAACTCTACTGGAACGCAGTGAAGCTGTCTCATTACATACGATATAGATTTGGTTTGAAAAACAAAAGATATTTGGCAAATCGATGCTTGAACAACACGTCTATCAACCTCTGAAAAACGATCATATGGAATTGTTGTAATTGTCGAATTTGACACGGAAGCAATATTGGACTACCAGTCTCTTTCTCACAACAGTGGTTTAACGTTAGGAAAAATCAATAAACACTCTTTTTATCAGCGCCCTCTTCCTGGTTTCATTGTCACGGATGTCATTCTATTCAACGGGTTTGTTTACATGTCAGGAGAAGTCATTGCGAGATTTTTATGTTTTGCCCGTGTTTTCGACTTATTTATTGAGCAAAACTGTAATATAAATTGAAAATCATATAGAAGAGGTACCATGAAGTGTTCTGTAGCAGGCTGAGGCCTATGCCAAAGCAAAAACAGGCCGAATCTAACCTTACACCGGTAAGTGGTAACATTTCGTTAAATTGGTGTTTAATGTACATTGTATTTTGATATAAAGTGTGTAAAAACCTATTATTTTGAATCATCTTTATTGTGAGCTGTAGAAACCCGCAATATTCTCAATATTTCATTCACATCGCAGACATAAAAACCGGTGCTAGTGTTGAACATCATCGAACATCGAACGTTATCGATAAATTAGGTAAGATCAGTATGGGTACCTAAGTATAACTATTGGGCAAGTTTAGAGGACTTTTTTATTACGAAAACCATTTGAAAACCATTTTTGGATTCAAAATAAACTTTGACAAAAATATGACACACTGCCCCGTGTTGACCTTAGAGGTGCAAGTCCATCTTAACGGACTTGAACCTCTCCACACAAGACCACCGGACACAAAACCACTGATGATGTGTTGACCTTAATAAGTTACGTATTTTTTCTTGTTTTAGTTTACCAAGAAACGAAAGCCGGCGGAGGGAATCGTATGAAAATATTGGCTTAGAAAATATCCGGCCAGGAACTCAAGACATTCATGTTTGCACATCGCACTTTGAAGAGAGTGCATTAAAATCAGAAAAGCTTCCAAAACGTCAGGTTATAACAAAATACAAAATATACGCGATCAATACAGTTAAAAGTGTTTTATTACATATCCTGCTCCTGCTTCACTTCCAGTAAACTCTCGGATCCAGCTACAATTCCGAAAATGAGGGTTTCCTTCGTTTTCTCCGGGATCCCACCATCAGATCCTGACTTTCTTCCAATGGGACCACTTCAGAAATGCGCTCTTCATAACATAGGTAGTATAAAACAAAGTCGCATCCCGCTGTCTGTCTGTCCATAGGGAACTATGTATGCTTAAATCATTAAAACTACGTAACGGATTTGGATGCGGTTGTTTTAAATAGATAGTGATTCAAGAGGTAGGTTTACATGTATAATACATGCATAATAATAGTAACATAATATAGAGGAACACTGACAATTTAAGAGGTTTCCGTGCAAAGCCGGGGCGGGTCGCTGAATCGCTTAAAAATGTATGTAAATATATTTTCCCGTCGCCTATAAGTAACTTCGTTCTGACCTTACTTTACAGTGGCGCCAACTGGTGAGTACAAAAACGATAGCCCTCATTGATACAAAAAAATATACAGTTGAACATAGAACCTTTCCTTTTTTGATGTCGATTAAAAAGACAAGCTCGTCCATCGATATAATGTTATCGACTAGACGAACAAGTGAACATCCCTAATCCGCCATGTTGTTCTACCGATTTGTTTACATAGGTATCCAAGGAAAGTACATGCTTAGGGCACTTCCATAGACAATCGTTTTTCTGAGCTATCAACACGTTAATCCCCAAAGAATCTGGAAGTAAAACTAGAATCATGCATCATTTAAATTCATTTGAAAATCTTAGTAAAATTTATAAGCTGTTTGGTCACTGGAATATCAGTTAATCCGAATATAAATAACCATGCGTGTCGTCGTGTATAGCCGGTCCTAAATGAAATACAAAACTTCTAACCATTCGGATATTCTACACTAAATCTTTAAATGCGAACGCGTTCAGGTTTTTGCACTGAGAAGAATGGCAGTGTATGTTAATGGGCCGCAAAGCGCAGCCATGATATGATTATGGTGAAGATCCAAAGTTACTCGCTCCGGACCATCTGACCACCATGAACTTGCCACCGGTTGTCAATTGAGACGAAAACCACCCCATTTTACCACTGGTGGTCAACTGGGAAAAACCTATTCCCAATTCACCACTAGTGATAAAATGGCACGATTTTAGTTCTAATTGACCACCGGTGTTGAGATGGTGTAAAATTTCACCACCAGGAGTGAAATGGGACTAATCTGCTATCCGTAAACACTACCTAGCCTGTTACGATTTGCTAAGAGCGGATAGTTTGGTTTAAGTACAAATAAATACAAATATATGTTTTGGATATAGTAAACTGTATATTTATTCAAGTGGTTTAGATAATCTTGATTTTACTAAATTTAAACTGATCTTATAATTTGACCACTGGTGGTAAAGCAATTTTCACCACTGGTAGTGATATAGGAGTAGTACTGTGTTATTTGGTCACTGGTAGTCAGTTGGGATATAGAAATCCCATTTCACCACCGGTGGCAAGTTCATGGTGGTCAGATGGTCCGGAGCGAAGTTACTTACGAGTATGTCTTATTCGAACCATATAAATGATTCTGTATGAAATTTGTAGTTTTTATCGTCTTCAAACTTTCAAAAAGTCCTAGATTTAACTAAATCCTGGCTAATATGCGGAGCAGTAAGATGCTGTTGAAACAGAGCGGTAGCCGGCCAAAGATAATGTTTCTATATATTTACAGTATGCTTAGATTCCTATTGAGCAAACTGCTATGAAATACGAGCAAGAAATACTACCCATTTCATGATTTTGCTAATGCCTAATTGAATAAAGGAACCAGGAACGGATTGTGCCTTACGTAATCCATTTTGGACTATGGTCACATAAACAGAACTACACTGACATATCTAAAAATTATATTAATCTTTTTCGTTTCCAGTTTGTATAACTGGAAACGAAAAAGATTAAAAAGTTCTTTGTAATAAGTTTTTAAGGTTCAGTTAGCATTTACTACATCATCAATGTAATGTTTCGTCATGATCATTGGCGTATAAACTGTTGATGTTGTCTGCATAAGGGGAGGCAATCATGTCACCAATATTGCTATACCTATGGGAGTGAGCTTTATGGCCCGACCAAACGTATAAGTAACGTAAGGAGGCCTATCAATCATAATACCAATTTAAAAAGAAATCTATGAATAAACTTCGTGCCTCGATTCTCCTTCATCGAAGTAGCTTGTTGATCAATAAAGGCAGATTGATCGTTTTGCAATGAATGAAGACGAAATTTTGGATGCACGTATTTATTTATTTGACCTTCCACATCCTTTGGTTTCCGTAATTTACCCGCCCCACGTCTTCTCATTTCACAAACTGACTCGTAAATTCCAGCTATGTCCAAATTTGCCAATTGTCCGTTCAACCTAAAACTGTTGCATACGATCCAAACTTAATCCTGACCTAGCCTTACTAACTACCGTCTACTCTGTGACAGACTCCTTACTAACTCATGGTTATTCTATGGTGATTTACCATAGTGACTATGTTTAATTCTGTGGGTAAAGTGGGGTAGTACGCCTTATATAAGTACCTACTGGACGGAACCTCAGTCACATATGAACTGGTCTGTTTAAGTGAAGTGGAGCTAAGTGAAGTGAAAAATGAAAGGCTTTGTAAGTGATTTTTGGTTTGTGAAATAGGTCAAACGAAAGTTAGGTTACTGAAGGTAGACTGAAAATATTTGGGTCAAAAGAATAAAATTTCAGGCCAATTCCAATTAGATATTCGCAATACCGACATCTTCGAAATCCTGAAAATTTTAATCGTTCGGTTATAATTTCGGGGTCCAGATTAACTAAATTAGATTATCACTGGACCCTGAAAATTAGATAAAGCATCAATACCTAAAAGCTTGTTTTGTGGACCTTTTCTTTGTAATGGAGGAATTGATGAGGATGAAGACCCGCACGCCACGTATGGATAGCGGGTTCAATTCCCGTCGCGAGATTTTTTTTCAGTCCCCAAAGAAAGCAGAGCTGATGTTATAGGAGTCCCAGTACGTCGAGTATAAGACGTACCGAATATACGTACTGATATATTCTATAGGTGTTTAAGGGATTCGAGTCTCTTATGGTCTTATTTTTGCACTTTTTTCAATCTTCAAAATATAAACAACTATCATAGGTACTTACTTGAATTTCAAAATAATAATACATTTTGTGCAGTTGTACACATTGAATGTTAAGTGTTATAATTTTAGAATTATTTTGAAAATGAACGAAATATTACGCGCTAACTACACTCCCACTTGACGGATCTTGTTTTATTAAATACATTAAATAAATAAATAATGCTGGAAAATCCACAAAGCATCATCTAGCCTCAAGCTAAGCAGATCTTGAGTTATGGGTACTAGATGACTAATATACATTATACAATAAATTACACAGATATAAATTTTTATTATACATAGAAAACAACCAGAACACCCTGAACAAACATCTGCAGATCGTTCAAATATTTGTCCCGAGGAGGGAATCGACCCGCAACCTCCTGCGTCGTAGGCGAGCCTTCGCCTACCGCGCCACAGTGGACGGCAAATTAAACGTTCATTAAATGCTATAGGTTCATAAACAAGCTAACTGAGGTATATAACCCAAAGCGCCCCGTGCAACCGTTTGTGGCATGCCATTAATATGTATGTATAATTTAGCATCTAAAACTAGGTGAAGCTACCGACACAATTTAAATCACTTGTTACATTTTAAATGAGATTTAAATTAAAATACTCATGTTGTTGTGATATTTTTGGCAATTCAATTCTAGTTCAATCTAATATAGGTATAAGCCTATTCAGAAATAATATTTTTCTCCTGTTTGGGCTTTTCTAATGTATCATAAAAAACATTTTTTATTATTAAAATTTAGTTAGCATTGCGTGTACATTATAACTATACCTATATATATAGTATACCACCATAACAATATGGTATTCACATAGCACATTATAAATAAAAATTATACACTCTAAAACTTAGCAGATTGTGGCAAATTGTGGAAAACAATACGATCATACGTAAAAAAAAGACCTTTGAGTCCAACAGAGCATCATTCAGTCACCGGAACTAATAATATTTTTTACCCAAAACCAAACATGATTATTACAACAGATTTCGTTTCTAGAGATTTTCAGGTTAAGTCGGCATGGCGTAATATACAAATTCAAAATAGCCATAAAATTTCGTCTGACAATGGTCAGCCAGGATCAAGAACCTCGTTGTGATGCTCATCACGTCAGAAATTTCGTTTTAAATCACTCCAGGCATAATCAATGAGGTGATGTCATAATAACGGCGAAACTTATCGAAGCGTGATTTATGCGAGTCCATGCTCAAAATTCTGTAAACAAAACAATAACTTTCGATAAGCAGACAATTGTCATAGCTTTCGAACTCAAACTCAAAACGTTCATTGCGCAATTCGCGCACCTGGGTTACGGCAAGTTCTTAAAAATTAAAATTTTAAGTACAACATGCACCCTGTAAGGGCACTGCAGAATAACAATAGTTCTAGATTCTAGATAGTTCAATATTAATAATATTAAATCACACAACATTTTATTGCTAAAAAAATTAGGTTTAATCAGGGTTTAATAAAATAAACGAAAAAAATCTCCTCTATTATGCTTAAAACTAATTATGTTGTTGTGGTGCTATTGTAGTAATTTACCCATTTCTATCTTTCAGATCGCAATACTCTTCGTGACAGCATCAGTTCTAGCAGAACCAAGCAAAGTCATCGAGAAGCGAAGTGGTATTGGTCATTACGGTCTTAGCGCACCTCTGATTGGCCACGGGTACGGCCTAGGCCATGCTATTGGCGGACATCTCGGCGGATTAGGTGCAATCTCAGCAGGTCCTGCGATTGGCTACGCTGGCCCAGGTGTCGGCTATTCTGGCTATTCTGGCCCAGGAATTGGCCTGTCGGGAGCTATCATTGGTGCAGATGTGCATACTACAGTGACGAAGCATGTCGGCGTTCCTGTGCCAGCTCCATACCCTGTGCCAGTGGACCGGCCGGTACCGGTTCCAGTGAGGGTATGTAACCCTGTCATGATTTTTTTGCATGCTGTAAAGGTTTCCCAAATATTGTGAAGGTCATGTCGAAATCCGTCTAAAGTTACTATTATGTCTTCTAAGGGTTAGTTGGTTATAAGGTCTCGCCTATGATTGGCCGAAGACTGCCAGGTGTTGTAAGATAAAATGCCTGTAGGTACTTACCAGTGGCTGATAAGCAGCACTATCTTGAATAGTTCTGTAATGTTAAAAACAGGTCTAGGAATCAATACATGGATAGGTCACAAATATTCATTTAAAAAGTGAACAAGACTTTCAGAACCAAAAAGTAAAGTTGTTAGACGACTACGACTGTTAGTAGACTGTACAAGGTCTGAATTAGTAACGTCTACTTTAATTTCTGAATTTACCCAAAATCTGTAATGGTTGGTCATTCAAAACAACATATATATTCAACAAAAAATATATTGCTTCACAGGTTGCAGTCCCGGTGCCAGTAGACCGTCCCTACGCTGTACCAGTACCAAGGCCCTACCCCGTGGCCGTTGAGAAGCACGTCGCTGTGCCAGTCGACAGGCCCGTGCCCTACCCAGTGCCTCATGCTGTTCCAGTACCTATTGTCAAACAAGTGAGTCACTCATAATACCTATACCCAAGAGGCATATAATCATAATATCGGAAGCCAAGACAGCTACATATTTTATCTGCCAGATTATATCTGTGATCCATTACATAATTTTATTAAATAAACCATTTCCAAATACACTGGAAAAAGGAAAACCACTTTAAATCCTTAAGATATTATGTAGGTACATTATTTTTCTAAGAGGAAATATTCTTTTCAATCGAAATTTTTACTGGTTTCCAAGCTAATTTCAGAAAAACTGCATATTTGTTTCGTTTTAAAAATAAAGGAATGTTTCCTTTAAGTAAAATCATCATCAGCCTATGTTAGTCCACTGTTGGACATAGGCCTCCCCTAATGAGCGCCATAGCGCCCTGTCTTCTTCTTCTTTAAGTAAAATATTGTACCTTAAGTATTAAAGTGACTTTCCTTCAGGGCCAACTCTTCACGACCAATTTTCTGGATCTTAAACTCTTGATGCCAGCTTGTCTCACATTGCCTGTTGACTTCCAGGTGGGAGTACCAGTACCAGCCCCCTACCCCGTGGCCGTGGCCAAGCCATACGCCGTGCCAGTCCCCGCTCCTGTGCCTATTGTGAAGTCAATCTACGCGCCGCATGCGCACCTCTCATACGGCCTCTCCCATGGCCTCCACGGGAAACACGGCTGGTAGATGTAGGTGGAACTTTTTGTTAGGTTATGGTGCTCTGAATTAAGATATAGGGAACTACATGATTGTCTTCTTCTTGATTCTACAAGTGTCATTTCACACAGTCGCTAATTTTTTCGACGTAATACATCGAAGTGGGTCTTAAAGTGTCATATTATGGCGTAAGTTCTGTACTGTCATGTGGTAGGTAGTAATGATGTTGGGATGATGGAATGCTCTATGGGGTGATTCTAGAAGTAACTGTTTTAAAGCCATAAATGATGTAGGTTAGTGCTGATCGCGGAACAACATGGGGTGAAGCTCTGGAAGTGCCAAGTAGAGGATATAATATACAATTTCAAAATACAGTAGAACTTGTGTGTGTGTGTGGTGATAAACTTCCCTACTGTCATTTTGTCCGGAAAGGCAGTCACGTCTCATAAATAGTACCTATAGAATTTGGATTAGGAGTATGGGGTCAGGGTTGTTAATATAAAGGCGATCATTAATATGGAATAATTATGTAATTTTGGTTTGTTAGGACATACAGAGCACCATAATCTATACAAACACAAAGAGTATGTGAGGTATTTTATGTGAAAATTGCGTGTAGTCAAAGGATCTGTGTGATTTAGCTATAATAGTTTTAAGGGATCGATTTGGGGAGAACTGGATTTTTAGTGGTTTTATAAATTGCGCAAAAGCTTTTTAACAAGTCATTTTAGAAATCTAGAGCAGTCTGGCATTATTTAGGATTTGAGTGCAATTATTAGAGGCAAGTGTGTAAGGGAGATTAAAAGAGAAAGCTTTAAATTGTTGTAAGCAGCTGTGATTGTGCGTGATAATTTTGCTTCAGAGTGAGTTATACTTAATTGTTCATTATGAATGGTACCGGGGTAACTAGTGAGCCGCACTCACCCTGATGGTATCCCTCGTTAAGGGATGAAACGTTGATGTTCTTCCAACACAAACTAGGTTCGTAGATAACCCGCTAAAATTCTTAATGAATTGTACGAAAGTTTTTATAGTAAAATACTTCATGGTATCCTTCAAGCCGAATTTTCTCTGCGACTGCGGTGCGCAGTCTGCACGAAAAATAAGCATTTGCGCAAGATATATTATAGTGCACAAGATTATGCGCAAAAATAACCATCCCAACCCACATTTACACAAAGTTTTGATTAATATTTGTGGAAATTTTATTAGTTTCTTCAGATTTTTACACATCACATCTTTAAAACTTTAGTAGAGTACAAAATTATTTAAATTACGCACATTAGACCTCCATAGAACTTATACTGTGAAATATTACGACAATACGTTTTTTTTTTAACTGTAAGCCCACTTGTAATAAGTATAAATAAACGGAATTGAAAGTGAAGTATAAGAAGAAATACAAGTCACTACAATCCACAAAAATATAGCAATTTTTACAGTTTGCTGTTTTCTGGCTAGAAAGACCAGGGTCTCCCGTCCAAAAGTGAGCTATCCAGAATTTATTATAGTCTTGGTGAATGTATACTTTATAACAATCAATTTATAAGGAGGTTGTGTTCAGCTATGGCATATTAAACGCTGGTGATGTGTGATGTGAAAAAAGTTATATAATGTTTTCATGATACAAAATAGAACTATAACATAACTTCTTTAAGGATGTACTTATATAAATTTACCCATAATTTTACTTGGCTCTATTGTCACTTACAATCACGGAAAATGAATTCACTTGATCTCTCCCTTTGTGGAACTGCCAAGCGTGAGTGTGTACCTGTATTATGTTGTATATAGTTTGATTTTATGCTTTAGTTATCAATGAATAAGGTTTATTTCGACCGCAGTCGACTATTTTGTACGAACTTTTGTAATAAAATGTATTGAAGATTACTTATTTATTTCATTTTCTTCATGTGTATTCCCGAATAAAATTATTTAACAGCAAGGATTTCATAAAAACCTCTGAATTATTCAGTAAATTAGAAATTATGGCTTGGTAAAATCATAAAACCATAGTTTTAATAAAATTTTACTGGATCAGACACCTTCTTACCATTTGTTTCCCTGCGAAATAATGCGAATAAGGAAATACCAAGTCCACAGGCGAGACTCAATTATACCTACCACCAGGTTACTCATCCGTTGAAGTGAACCTTTATACAGGAGTTTCTACTAGCCTACACAAACCTACTAATCCAGGTCGACCTGGGTATACTTACTACAGCTATAAACATCGATAATCAGGCTATATCGTGACTTAACATCCGGTCAAGCGTACCTTCCTAGGTATGAGGCGTTATGTCATACACCATGCCTTATGGGGCCCGACAGCTTTCTTATAGGAAAAAGGACGTGTCTTGAATTCTTGGGGTGATGTCATAAGACTTCGGTTGGTGTAAGGGGGCTTTATTACCAGGACCTTAAAATTAGCTAGGAGCTTAGCTAGGTAGCTTAAAATATGAAAGGTAGGATTTTTATATTTTTATCAATAAAAATTCAGCTATCGTCAAAACACGTAACATAATTTGAAAATATCACTTATGCCATTATCATGTAATATTTATTTTTTATTAAATATGATAGTCACCAAATTATTTGTCGATATGATATAAGCAAATAGAAAACAACGATGAGTAGGTATGTGATTTTTTTAACAAATCAAGACATTGGACACTAGTTGAAACCAGGCTGAAACCGCGACGTCGTTTGCCTTTGTCATACCTGCAAAACAGAACCCAAGTTCGACCACAGTTTCTCTCATAATAAGAAAAGCAAAGATTCGTACCGAATCACTAAATGCATAGCTCATAGAATCACTAAACTGCTGAAGTGGCAGTGGGCCGCTCATATCTCCCGAAGAAACGACAACCGCCGGTGTCAACGTGGTCGTGCGTGGTGACCGCGACTAGGCAAACGCATCGTAGGACGCCCTCGGGCCAGGTGGGATGACGACTGATTGCGGACAGATAGTGGATGCGGCAAGACGACGCTGACTGACAGGGTGCTATTGCGCTTATTAGGGTAGGTCAATGGGTAGCTGTGATTAATATAGGCTGATGATGATTATGAGATTTTTTTAGGATCTTACAGCAAATATTCTTACAATAAAGAATGAATAAATTTGGATAAACCATTGATGAATTAGAAATATACACACATTTTGACTTTGATCCCCTCAGCTCTGCCTAGGAAACTATACTGAATTTCGGGATAAAAAGTAATGGTATGAACTAAATACCGGCCAAGTTTAATTAAAATTCATTCAGTTCGGCGTAATACGCCGCCTAGAAACAAATACATGTCAGTTTTGGCCATCGAGTAGGCACGTATCCTGGTTTTGGCTAACAATAATAGAGCGTCTTCCAAAAAAAAGTATTATAAACTGTTCGACGTTTTCTTATGAGCCTGTTTCGTCCCACTGTTGGGCAATGTTCGCAACATTTCCCAACAGTGGGACGAAGTTAGACAACAGTTAGACGACCTAGTTATGTAACGTTCTGAAAATAAATAAATGATCTATTTCTTTACATACCATAAAGTAAGAATAGATCTTGCTTACACAAAAATATTAAGATCAACTAATGCTTTCCTTTTATTAATAATTCACTCAAAATCCTATTAAAAGTTTAATGAAGTTTTCAGGCCGACCCAAACCCAAATCACCTATTTTATTATTAAATTGAACAGAGAAAATTTAAAAAGGCTTTTTGTGATACTCATTATAATCTTTTTTTATGGCTCTTTAATATTTTATTTTGTATAGTTTAGCTGCCTAAACTATACAAAATAAAATACAAAGTCGCTTTTTTTGGCCACCATTTTATTTCCTGTATTTTCGCGGGTGTCTGCGCTAACGTGGGTCGAATCTCGATATTCCAGTGACATTATTTCGGTGATCATTTCGATATACCACAGCAATTTCACTAAGTTTAAACCTAAACCATTTCAAAACCCAAAGGGCCGCACAATGCTAAATGTCAATAATTGCAACAGTGCCTGACACTTGGTCACGGATTCGAACCCGGAACATAAAGCTCGTACACAATAATCCAACGCCGCTACCACTAAAATCTGCATTCAAATATGGGAATTAGCTTCTTATAATCAGATACACTTTCAAGTGACAAAATAACTTCTCAGCTTCAAACGAGTGACATATCTGTCATTTGATAATGTCAATTTGAAACGACTCATGTAAAAGCCCATAATCGAATGCACATTTGTGTGCTATGCGCCTCTGATCTGCAAGCACCTTTATAAATAACCATTCTGCAATGCTATCTACGGTAGGTCTAAGAAGGTTCTTATTAGTGTAAAATGCCTACCACATAGCTATTATAGGCTTAATGCACTAGTAGGTTCTAAAGCGCGGGGTTTTAGAAAAAGAAGCAAAGCTTAAAACTTAAATGATACCTACCTAATATTTACCTTAAAACCTAATAGATGGCGCGAATCTTTCGCGGAGATCAATCAAATGGTCATCTTAAATCATGACATCTATATGCCACTTTAATTTGATGCCCAAAAAAAGCAAAAAAGCACAGTTATTATTTGTACTTGCTTTGGCAGTAGGTACATATACTAAAATATACTTTTTGCACAGTTGTTAACATAAAAGCTTTTTTGAGCGACATCTATCGTAGGTATTAAGAAAATAACTCTACAGGTTCATGAAGATGAGGTGAAACATGGTTGAGTCCTCTGTTCGTGGTGGAAATTAAACCAATGTTTTACTTGCTTTGCAGGTTGGGCCTTTTAGAAACTGATTTAAGTTCCTTACAAATGATACAGATGGAGCCACTGTTTGTAAAAGTTGTTGGTTATGACAATTTGACTACAAAAAAATAAGTCAAATGATACTAATATTTCTCAAGAAAAAGAAGTTAAAAAAATTTAGAAGTTAGAAAAATTTATTTTAAAGTTTGAATAAAATAACGGAAAAAAAACCCTTAATCACTGTCATGGCTCCTGTAACGTCCCACTAACAAGTTTTACGACGATGTGTGAATTTTATTATTTTCACTTTTATTTTGAACTGGATAAACAGTTAAAAAGTTGCGTACTGTGCCAGAATGTACCAAAAACAATTTCTGTCGGCCTCAAACGGCGAAAAAAGTGGATCTAACTAGCTCGTAGGAACCATAAATGTATTGGAGGTAATAAGGTCCTCCTCTTTTTATATGTATGGAGACATTTCGGGTTATGTAAGTTAATTTATTGCTGTGTGGTGCCGGCATAGAATTTCACCACCCTAACTCTTCCCGTGGGTGTCGTAAGAGGCGACTAAGGGAAACACAGCGGGGGGCGGGCAGCAGCGCCTTCTGCAGAAACAACTACACCGAACTGCGATCCCCAACCCGCATGCCCAGCGTGGGGATTATGGGCAATAACCCCCAAATAATGATGCCATCTATGGCGCATTAGGGGAGGCCTATGTCCAGCAGTGGACTATTATAGGCTGGTGATGATGTTGAAGTTAATTTATTAGTCAGTAGGTACCTAATTAGTGCTTATTTTGTAAGCCTAAAGAAATAAAGTTATTGAAATCTGGAATCTTAGTAAGATTACGTAGATTTTTTGTTGCCTCATGCATTTTGTCAGTGTTAGGTACGGCTGTCACTGACTAGGGTCGTAAACAATTCTCAATCTAACTAGTCAAATACCTAATTTTTTATACATTTTTAACAATAAAGTCCAGCCAGTAGAATGATTTAAACTATGTAGGTACGTATTTATGCAACTGTTTTTGCTACAAGATTCTTCTACCTAGACTTGTTTGGGAAAGCGTGGAAAGTATTTTTAAAAAAACAATAAAAATTAAATTGATTTTGAATTTAATAATTAATGATTTTACAATGACGACTGAAATAAGACTGGGGCTTTGAGTCCGGAGTTCTCGCATCACAGGACGTCGATAAGAACGGTCTAGACGCTAAGTCAGCGTTAGATTCGTGAGAATCTAACGTGGGCGTTTCTTATTAAACAAGTGATGTCCGATCTTATGTGGACCTGAATACAGACCCTGATGCCATAACTCCTCCCTCCTGTAGTTCGAGATTATCCTCGGGATTATCTCGAATTTTCCCCCTTTTACAAAATAATTTCTTAACTCTATGTTTAAATGCTAACAATAAAAGACAAACAGTTAAAAGAACGCATAACGTTAAGTTTCCTATACTAACACTTTTATAATCTAGAGCACTATGATTAATTTCACTATCACTATAATTTTCACTTCCACTTTTCTGCAATAAGTAATTCAAGAACTGGATGTCAGCAAGATCAATTCCATTGAGATTGACGGGTTTTCTCTCGATATCCGATGAACGGGTCAATATTTTAGGTAAGTTAACAATAGGAATCTTTGTAAAGATTATGTCTTTTCCATGAGTGAGATGTCTTTTTAGTTTCAAATTACTAAATTTAACTTGACAATCATCGTCTAAAGTTATGAGATATGTTCCACAGATATTTTCCTGGATAATCTCGTTCTCGCAATATTTGGTGAGTGACGTTTCAGTTTTGGTGTAAATTATCCATCGATTAGGCTGTATGAGAAAAGCCTTGATTTCATTAATGATAACAGGAACCGGGTGACAGCTAGAGATGTTGGTAGAAAATGTCATGAGCTCCGTGATGCATAAGTCTTCCATAAGTGACGGATCATTGCTCTCAAAGCACAGGAAACGAGCTTCATCGATTTCTCGGCATGACTGGGAGAGCGGCTTCGCTTTCAACCCTTTCATTAGGATGTAAGGATATTTAGGGAGTATAAGGACTGTCTGGTGGGTAACTCTATCGTCAATTGGTAAAGGTGTCAATTTAAAATAGTTAAAAACTTCATTTCTTATTAATGGTATTTGCATTATTAACTTTATCTGATTTTGTTTTATATACGCTTTCATTTCTATACACTGTTCTAATTTTACAATGTTTTCTTGATTTACAGGATAAACTAATTTACTAGTTTTTTCGATTTCTTTTAACAATACAATCAGTTCATTAGTATCTAAAATAGATGGATGTAATAATTTATTCCTAGCAAAAGTTATAGCCGTTTCAATCTCATTCAATCGCATGTAGAGAGTCTGGAAGTTATGTAAAAAGACGTTATAAATGTGTATAATTTTGTTAGCAGTTTGGGTTAATTTAGAATTATTTAAACCACGATTTAGATCTTGAATACTAGTCTCAATTTGAATGAAATTGCTTTTGGTAGAGTTGGCTATTTCAGAAAGTTTACCCATCATTTCAGCGACTATTGTCATTTTCTTATCAACGGCATCTTGCTTAGATTTTACTTCATGAATTAGCTTTTCATACAACACAGCGTCGTCATTATCCAAATTACCTGTAATTGTCTTGATAAAAGTACCAAGAGGATTTATGAGACCGCGCTTAGATCTTACCGATGGAATCAATTGCTCATACTTTTCTAAAGTTATATTCATGTTAAAATCAGTTTCCAATTCTACTTCATTAAAATCATAATCGAAAATTTTGATATCATAGCAGTTTTGAACTTGTCTCTTAAGTCTTACGTAACTATCGATATTTAATTCCAATTGATCATGGATGTGTTGTAAGTCTAAGATTTTGATTACAGTCCATGTATCGTGGCTAACAACAGCTTGACCTTCCTTTACAGGTAACAGCCCTGGGTTCTTGTCAATCAGCTGCAGTTGAAGGGCCTGGCTGTGGATCACTAGGACTGCCAGAAGGACCAACCTGTGGAGGACGTCTTATATCTTTAATTGGAACTTTTGTATTCCTATTATGAGTAGTTACTGGTACAATATTTCGTTGAATGGCTCCGATGACTTGAGCTTTCTGATATCGAGGTTTATCTTTACTACGCCTAGTATTCACTCCTTTGATAAATACCGTATCGCCTACATCTATGTCAAAATCCTTTTCTCCACCACGTTTTTCGATGGCCGCTGATTTTTTATCGATTATTTTCTCTGTAAGATATTCGTACAAAAATTTTGTTCGTTTTGCGTGTTCTTTAACCAATTGTTGCGTAAACTGTTTATTAAAATCTACATGAAATGCGCTATTACTTTCTGTGTGGCCAAAAACTACTTCGAAAGGTGTAAGACCGGTGGTAGAGTGGATAGAATGATTATATGACATTATAGCGTAAGCCATAATAGATGCAGCATCAGTGATTTTTTGTTCGTACTTTGCTATACGGTAAATCTCTATAAGGGTTGAATGGAATCTCTCGACTATCCCCATAGAGTTGGGGTTATGTGGAGTACCGATGTGCAGGTCGATTTTATAAAATGACATCATTTCTTTCATCAATGTATTATTAAACTCGGTCCCTGGATCCGAGCTTATTCTACAAGGTGTTCCGTATAAAGAGAAGTATTTTATGAGTGCTCTTATCGCTTCAGGGGTGGATTTAGTGCTGATTTCAAACGCTTGACCAAGTTTGCTGAAGGCATCTACTATTGTCAGGTAATGTTTTCCGTCGATTGAGAATGTATCTATAAATAATTCCTGAAAAGGTTTAATTTGAGTTTGTGATAGTTGTAATTCCGGTTTTAAAGGTTTTCGATCGTATTTCATTTTTTTACAAAGTTCGCATGCGTTGATAATACTGGCTACTGTTTGATCCATGTTATTCCAGTAAAAGGTACGTCTTAGATGTACTAACGTTTCTTTTATTCCCCTGTGACTGTTCTTACCTTCGTGATATTTGAGCACAATGTTTCGTTGTTCTTCTTCGCTATCTACATAAACTACTCTCTTAGTACACTCATAGAATTTAACCGTGCCCTTTTGAAAAAGTGACAGGGTGACTTCTGAAAATTGTTTGCGGTGTAATGAGTCTTCAAAATAAAAGAAATATTTTATTTTGGGTCGAATATAGCCTTTCAGAAATCTTTTTACCAAATCCGAGTTATTTGTTGGTAAGTGTACTTCCAACACCTTTTGTTTTGACCTAGATATGTCTTTTACCGACAATTCATTTCTGTTCCAAGAATGAACCAGAATCTGGTTTGGTTTCGTGTCAATGGCCTCTTGGAGGATAAGAATACCATCAGTATCTAAGTCACGCGCCGAATGTACCGTGCCTATGCTTTCCGGCTGACCTTCAGAGGCAGTGGCAGTGCTACTACCCAAAGATGGAACCGAATACGGAGATCGCCTACCACCCGCTACTGACTTATTGCTTTTTTCCGATCCAGATGATATTGTTATCGGAGACGGTGTTCTTTGACGAGGGGTAGAAACTCGAGAATTGTGCTTTTCATCTTTACCTAACCGAGCAATTTCTTTGGTTAAATCGTTTATGTGTTGCTGGAGTTTTTGCTCCTTACTGTCAAAATTTACCTTCATTGAAACATCATCATTCTCTCCTAGCACGTTTAATCTAATTCGAGATAAGGCATCTGCGTTTGAATTTAGTCTGCCTTCCTTATGTTGAATATCATAATCAAATTCCGATAATCTTAATTTCCATCGTGTTAATTTACTATTGGGTTCTTTTAAAGATTTAAGCCATGTTAAAGGTCTGTGATCTGTATAAATCATGAATTTACGTCCATATAAATAGGGACGAAAATGTTTCACAGCCCATACTATTGCAAGAAGTTCTTTTTCGATGGTACTGTATCTCGTTTCGGCGTCATTCAAAGTCCTACTCGCGTAAGCTATCGGCTTATCATTCCCTTTAGGTCCTTGCGATAAGACAGCGCCTATTGCAAAGTTGGAAGCATCCGTCGTGAGTACAAATGGCTTGGAAAAGTCAGGAAATTGCAAGAGCGGCGCGTTTGTTAAAAGCTCTTTACACTTTTCAAATGCGTCGATGTATTCTCTTTTAGTGTAATCAATTTTATTCCTTTTTTTTAAACAATAGGTAAGTGGTTGTGTCAATTTAGCAAAATCTTTAATGAATTTACGGTAGTATCCTACTAGACCAAGGAAACTTTTAATTTCTGTTGTTGTTTTTGGTAAAGGAAAATTCATGACTGCTTTGATTTTATCATCGTTAGGTAAAAGGCCGTCCTTAGTGATGGTGTGACCTAAGTAAAGGACTTCTTTTCTGAGAAATTCGCATTTATCAAGGGTTACTTTCAAATTCGTTTCCCTAAGCTTTTCGAATATTTTTCGAAGTTTGTCTACATGTTCTTGCAGGCTTGAGGAATATACTATGATATCGTCAAGATATACTAAGCAGTGGATACCCTGAAGACCTCGCAGTATATTATCCATCGCACGTTGAAACGTCGCTGGAGCTGTTTTCAAGCCAAACGGTAGCCTTTTAAATTCATAATGACCCGTCTGGGTTGAAAAAGCAGTCTTTGGTCTATCCGCCTCATTAACTTCTATTTGATGATACCCACTAGCAAGGTCTAAAGTGCTAAAGTATTGAGCTTTGCCAATCTTATCAAGAAGATCAGTGATGTTGGGTAGCGGATACTTATCATCGACTGTGATCTCATTTAGGCGACGATAATCGATCACCATTCTATATTTTCTTTCCCCAGATGCGTCTAGCTTTTTTGGAACCAGATGAACTGGAGCGCTCCATGGAGAGTGTGAGTCTGTAATTACGTTATCTGCCAATAGTTTTTCTACCTGTTTATTAATTTCTTGATTAAGAATAGGTGGGTGTCGATATGGTCGAATGTAAATCGGGTCTTCGTTGGTTGTCCTGATGTTATGTTTCACTTGATTCGTGAAGGACAAAGGAATCTTGTCGCTATAAAATATGTCACGGTATTCGTTGCATAATTTATATATGTTTTCGCGCTCTTCCTTATTCATGTGATCTAACCGTAACTTCCCTAAGTTTTCTTTCAAAATGTCATCAATCATGCATTCATCTTTCGTAAAATTTACCTCACATTCCTCATTTTCGAATACAGTGACTTCAAATGGTTTCTTTAACTGAAATTTATAGGTTTTATCTGTTACATTTTGAATGACCGTTTCTGCAAAATAGTTCTCACACTTAACTAAAGCGGTAGGCATGCGGACGCCTTCCTGAAACTGAAGAAATTCAATAATGGCATCACCTGTTTTCAGCGTCGTGGGGATTTTAACTCTAGTCTCAGATCGTGGCGGTACATCAATCTCATAAGGTGGATTATAGACGATTGGAATAGCCGCATTGTGTGTTACTAACATTTGGTTGCACATATCGATGTTAGCTCCTAACTTCTTCAGGAGGTCGGATCCTATCAAGCCATCATATCGTCCATCAACATCATAAACGTAGAATTTATGAGGAAGTGTACTTCTAAAGGTCTTAAGTAGTGGTATGTATATGATCTCATTATGCATGCTTTGAGCATGAGTACTTACCACTGTGAACGGCTCGTAGTATCTGAATTCGTTGAAGAATTTATGCGCCTTTGCAGGGCTTATAAAAGACCTACTACTTCCGGTGTCAATCAAAAACTTTGCGCCTATTTCAGGGATGTCAATGTGAGGCAATTTTAATATACTGTTACAATAGTTTAGATTTATCATTTCACCGTATCGTTCGAGGCCTTTTCCTGAAAATTTTCAGGTTTCTGTTCCATTGTTACTTTATCCGTGTTTGTTATTTCCGCATTAATGGAGTTGGCGTTATTTCCATCGAGCTCAATGTAGTTGCAATCACCTACTGGATACTCTACATAGTCATACATATCATTCATACTCGTGTCATAACCATAATCACTATCAAATCCAGTGCCATCCATGAAATACAGATCATTCGCAATCATGTTTTGTCTAATCGGGGCAGTGCGCATTGATACATCGGTATCTTGAAGCCTAGGTGCCTGAACCTGTTGTTGGGGCGCACCAAATTTATTTTGGTTTTGAGGTTGGTTTTGTGGCATACCGAATTTGTAAGCTCCATATTGAAATGGTGCACGTTGCGGAACAGCCTGAAAGCCTGTGCCGAAATTACGTTGCGGTAAATTCTGAGGTATACCAAAACGAAAGCCTTGAGGAGGCGATGCGAATCGCATTTGTGGAACAAAGTTTGGTCTGAATCCACCTTGATTTTGAGGAATGCCGAATCTAAAATTGCTATGGGGAATTCCAGGTCTGAAGTTGTTTTGTGGAATGCCAAATTTAAAACCCTGGCCTTGAGCCGCCGCCGGATTTGACTGAGCAGGCATGGGTTTTGGTGCGTTTTGTGAATTTTGCACACTTGGTAACTGCGTCGCAGTTTGTTTTAGTAACTTAGTCTTTGCATCATACTGAAATTTGAAATTTACCTCTTCCGTTACAATGCTCAAAGCATTTTCCAAGTTAGAGCAAGCTTTTAACCTCACAATACGAATCATGTCCTCTGGTAAGTTGAACAAAAACGTATTTAGAGCCATATTATTATACACAATCATTTTCGCAGCTTTGATTCCTTCATCGGTAAGTCTATTGACTTTCGCAAACAGAGAGCTACGCACATTCTGAATTCTATGACAAAACTGTATGTATGTTTCCCCTTGCTTGATTTTTAACTGTTCGAGTTCAATAGCTATGCACTCCTCTGATCGAGGATCACCGAAATGTTGCGTAAGTAGCTCCTTTAGTACATCGTATGACTTTATATTCGGGTGGTCGCTAAGTAGAGTCGCAGCTCTACCAGTAAGTCTACTCGATACTGCATGAAACAAGTACAGATCTTGTTCCAAGTTTCCCGAAATAGATGCACCCTTAACCACATAATCGCATTTAGAAAGGAAAAGGTTCAAGTGATTTTCCTCTCCGTCATATTTAGGAATAAGCGACAAAGTGTCTTTTGGTATTGCCTTGACAGTCAACATTTTGCTTATACTAATTTAATCTATTAATTACTATTCTATGTCTGAAAATAACCTACTTCACAATTATTTTATTCACTGATTTTTAGTTTTTCTAATTAAAATTTAAAATTAATGTAATATCTTAAAAATACACTGGTTCACCAATTTTTGTGCAAACCAATAAGCCTATTTTAGAGCTAAATAAAGTACTTAAAACTACACAAATTAATCGCGAGAATGACGGAATGCCGATTTCTAGTGCAAACCAGTTTGCCAATTTTAGTGCAAACAAAATCAGATAAACGCAATTAATAAGCCCGACGATTTAAGTTCGAGGAAAAAGGTGGAAAAGACACAGGAATATAAACACAGGAAGTGAAAAGGTTTACTCACAAGCTGCTCGATCCCATGTCCTCCAGGAGCCGAATCAGTGTCACAATCACGATCACACGCGTTCACCGGGAGTCGAATTTATTTGGTTCTTGGTTTCCACGTCCGCGTAAAGACGGTTCCGGAACGTCGCTTCGGTTTTTACGATTGCGAATTCACGGGAAATGCGTGGAAATCCATTAGGCTGCGCCAGACTTGTTTGGGAAAGCGTGGAAAGTATTTTTAAAAAAACAATAAAAATTAAATTGATTTTGAATTTAATAATTAATGATTTTACAATGACGACTGAAATAAGACTGGGGCTTTGAGTCCGGAGTTCTCGCATCACAGGACGTCGATAAGAACGGTCTAGACGCTAAGTCAGCGTTAGATTCGTGAGAATCTAACGTGGGCGTTTCTTATTAAACAAGTGATGTCCGATCTTATGTGGACCTGAATACAGACCCTGATGCCATAACTACCTATCTTTTAAGACCAACGTCTATAATTTTACTAAAGTCGATTTCCTAAATATCTGTAAATGGTTGGAGCCTTAAATCGGTGACAGTTTTACGTACCTATTGCTTCAGAACTGACCTGGAAGCCTATCGACCATTACAAAATACCTACTCTAGGATCGATGAAATATTTAGAACGGTAGAGACACGACGACGAACATTTTAATAAGGTGTCCTAGTTGCCACTATTACCTACCTAAATGTGGGATTAATATAACCCTAGACATAAAGGTCATCGCATTAATAGACCGCACAGTCCAGCCCCGTCTCCGCCTCAAATCTTTTTGATCGCTAGCTCGCACGAACGGTCAGCAAAAAAACAATCAAACACAAAAGAATCTTGAAAAATATCGGCACACGTTATTGTTAACTGGTTGTTATATTCCGTCAGGCCCGGATTAGCCCCTAGGCCCACAAGGCCCGGGCCTAGGGGCCCGGCAAGCCTAGGGGCCCTCATGGCGGAACATTCATACCCCTAAAGTCAGGCTTGCCCGAAAAATTAACATTTATTTTTCCAAATAATAAAAGGTAGGCAAGAAACGACGTAGGTACTATGTGTTCAGTTTGGCGCTCCGTGCCATGCGATTCCTATTGTGTATCTACATTATGTACATTGTATTGTATGTAAGTACGTCGCACTTAAATATTTCTTTAAATTATTCTCTCTTGAAAACTCAAACTTTTTTTCGTCAAAATTCGTCTCAACATTTTATGTAAATGCGCTGGGTGCACGCATCGCATTCATTTACGGCCGATTCCAGCTAGGCAGGCAGATCACGACATTACTTTTATTTTGTAAATCAATAGACCTAGTTTCTTGTTTTTCCGTAATTGAATTGCTCCCTCCGTTTACTGTTATGTCTTTTTTATAACATACTTTTCTAAACTATATGGTAAAGACCGAAAATGTCACAAAAAATTTCGCGGCTCGCTCCGCTCGCCGTTAATTCTCAATTATTTAAAACTTTTTAACAACCTTGCGAAAATGTCACAATTTCTCAACCATTTTCAGCGGCCGCAAACATAACAAAATATCGACGCTCATTCCGCTCACTGTTTTAATTTTTATTACCTATAGTACTACCACGAGACCATCCGAAAAAGTAATACAAAAAACATGTTTTGTCTTTTTACCTTGCTTACTTCACATAATTACCACCGCAAAGGCTCTAAAAGTTTCAGGGTTCGCTAATCATAATCTTTTGTCACTCTTGATTCTAGTTTACAGAACATCCGAATAGTCGCTAAAAAACATTTCGGCTCGCTTCGCTCGCCGTTAATTCTGTAGTCTTTTCATTTTCATTTGGTCATTTTTATCAGCCTGCCGAAAATAAGTCAAAAATTTGGCGGTTCGCTTCGCTCGCCATTCTTTCTGTAGTAGGAGTTATTTTGTTAATCCTCAAAAAACCTAATTGTCAAAACAAGAAAGAAAAGTTAAGAGCTTTCCTTTCTTGTCTATTCATAGCATGCCTAACAAATTTAAAAAAAAAAAGTGTCTCACTCTACTTGACGACATTTATATTGTATTCATTTCTCAACCATTTCCAATGACCGCAAAAACTACAATATGTCAAGGCTCGTTCCTCTGGCTGTTATTTATGTTTTCATACTTATAAATAGTTAGTATGAATTGTTATAGCCTACCCCTTAACTACTACTACTAACTTTTTTGTTACCCGAAAATGTTACGCTCGAAGTTATTATTTTTTGTGTTTCTCACATTTTTTTCTTTGTTGCTGGCATACCAATCTCTAAGGCTCGAACCCCCCCCCCCCCCCGAATAGTATTTCTGGCTACGGCCCTGTCTGTAATATAATGATTATTCTGATTATTCACTGAATATGCTAATAAAATGTACTTGATCGGCTAGGGGGAGGTGGGGGCGCTTGGTGCATAAAAAAATTTTGTCGGGTAGAGGGGCCCTCAAATACCAAATGCCTAGGGGTCCTGGATCCCTTAATCCGGGCCTGTATTCCGTACTCGATGCACAGAATATAACAACCAATTGAGAAGATAGAAGCTAGAGGAAATATATTTATATCTCCTTTAGCTATATTTATATAATTATGATGTGATATCAACCGCGGGATGACCGCGGGGATGCTAGGGGTCGCACGGGGATTGTTGTTTAAAGTAAAATAAAGAAAATTACGTCACTCCGTCATCGAATGCGTAAATTATTTAAAATTCTCCTTCAACTTCATAACGTACGCAATGTATGGCAATGCGATGACATTATTATCTACACATATACTTCCCTAGAGAACAATTCCCGTGCTAGGGGGCTGGTCGACATAATGATGATGGCAACGCCTAAGACGTCACGCTTTGAAGGTTAATGATATTTCCATTAAAAACTTTTTCATTAGACAATTATCTTCCAGATTCTACAAAATTTACCGACCCATCACAATATTTTTATTATTCAACTGTGCATAATGGGCAATACCCCCAAATGATAAACAATGCCATCTATAGCGCTAATTAGGGGAGGTTTAGGGGTCCAGCTGTGGACTATTAAAGGCTGATGATGATGATGAATATAAGTTTTGGTATGTACAACATGGAATTAATAACAATACTTTAGCTCCAAAATTAATTACGTCAAAAAGCAGCATTATGCGTGAAAAAGTAAAAGTAAAGTTCGGCATGATCACAGCCAAACCTCCACAACTTATAACGTCACATACCTACCTTATTTCTCGCGTAGCAGTCTACGAAAATGCGAATTGTACTACAAAAATACAGACTATCTTGAAGAAAACCTCTACAATGCTCTACAATTGTAAAGGTTTGCTCCGCGCTGTGAATGAATTATGTAGTTGGAATTTGAAACCATTTCAAACTTTACCTTGTCACGCATAGCGACAGATAAGCAGGGAGAAACATTAAGATTTTTATGTATATCCCGAAAAATCGCGTGCGTGGCTAGAAGCTCCAGTAAAAGTAAAAGTTGGTATTTTTGTAGAAAAACCAAAATTAAGAGTAGAGTAGATAATTATAACAATAATAATTTTTTACATGATTGAAGTTTTAATACAGATCCGTATTTTTGTTTTAATATTGTAAAGCCAATATTTATCAGGGAAAATAAAGGATTCTAATAGTGAAAGAATTTATCAAATTTATCAAATTAGTCCAATAAATTCGGAGCCTATTCAATTCAAACAAACAAACAATGAAATCGAACCGGTCTGTTGCGTGACGATGGTAAGAGAAACGACGGTATGACACTAGTCCCATGGGAGTTGGGGAGGCCCATTGTGTGGGACGCTACTTACGTCGTCACACTTGCGCCCTCCCATCTTCCAAGGACATCCGTGAGGGTTGGTGTGGCGGCAGATTTGGCCGAGGATCTCAATCGGAGCAAATATGCAGGTCTATATAGAAGTCGAGTCCGTGACCAACTAGGTCCGTGGGGTACCGAGCTCTCTTGGTTTTCAAAATATTATCTGATCGTTTCGTTGAAGCGACGTGTGACCCGAGAGCTGGTCAGTATCTTGCGCAGCGTATCACCATTGCCATACAGAGACAATGCAGCCAGCGTCTTGGGTACACTTCGGCCTGATATCGATATGGATCTGTTGAGCTACCTATAGTTTGTTTGTGTCAGCAGTTAACTCAGTTGTTTTAATCGTTAATACTAGTTCTAATTTGGTTTTTTACTTGTAATTTTCTTTGTCATATCATATAATTTTATTATAAATATAGATAAGCTTTTAGTCTTCTTTCACCTATCCTAAAATACAGACCACAAACATGACCAACAGACATAACAAACCAGTATTCTATGTAAATTATGTCAACACTGCGATGCCTCGCGTGTCACATCACTGTGTTATCGAAGTTTACGATCGATAGTGCATGCATTTTTAATGGTATCGATTGACGACCCATAAACCCCTAGCTTAACTTCGAAAGAAACAATGATTATTAGGTACCTATGATGTTACCTAGTTTCAGAGTAGAGCATGTCACAATGTCATATGTATTTAAATCAATCTTTAAATGACACCCACATTTAAAATTGGTGTTAATGTTTGTACCTAGATTTTAGTGTCTGTTTTAATTCGTTTTTTTCTGTAAACTTTAATTCATTTGTTCTGAGAACTAAAAATACTCCAAATTCTTAAGTATTTATACTGTTTTTTCAGTTTCGAAACTCAGGTAGGTATATAAGTCTGTTGGGAGAATTTTTTTATGGAAACACGCCGAGATTTTTTTAATCTACATATAGCGGGTTGTTTTATATATAATCTCGTACTTATGTTTTATAAGTCAACAAATTGCGAAGGAATAAAAAGATATTCACCTCTATTCTCCATAAAATATCGAAAGAGTTTTCGAAATTGATCCATAATTGACGAACATACTGAAAATACACCCTTTATTCTGTTAAGTATAGTAATTCTATATTTGGTAAACATTACCTAATTTTAGAATTTAATACTTGTTTTTCACAGTCTGACGTGTTTCTAGCAGTTTATGATTTACACCCCAACTTAAAATAACCTCCTTATTTATTTTTAACTGTTAAAAAAAAGGCAAAGCAGCCAGCATCTTGGGTACACTTCCAACAGGTATTGATATGGATCAGTTGAGCTACCCGTGGCTTGTTTGTAACAATCTGCAGTTAGCTCAATTGTTTCAATGAAATACTAGCTCTAATTTAGACAAAAATCTGTAATTTTCATTGTTAAAAAATATTTTCTGAAATTTTGAAAGTCAAGAATTCGTCTCTCATGTACGGTTGTTGTGCGGCAGCGGTGCTTCATAGGTGAGCCTTCAATTAAACAAGAAGAGTTTCAGCAAACCACTAATTACAAGAAATTCAAACGCTTTATTTATATCTTGGGTGTAGTATGTAAAAAATTACTTGTAGGTATGTAAAATCACATTATAAATTTAAATGCGTCGGCAGTAGGCACCAATGTGCCATACCTAATTAAAGTCATGTAAATAGGTGACTTGTAAATGATATGCCCTTATGAAGTTATAGGTGAGATACTGTTTTACTTTTTACACTTATTTAATTTGGTCGTGTGTTATTAAACTGTCTACGTTAAATGTTGAAATAAAGGTACGAATATTATTATCACATTATGATGAAAACCTTGTTTTTATTTATGATACTATATAATTTTCTTCTTAGGGAAGCAATAACCTTTAAAACTAGAAAATTAAATACTTAACATAACATAAAATAAGCTAAGCAGTTTTACGCATAGAAACAATTCTGTGCAAATTTACTTTTTTATTTACCCGACACACAACTTAGAAGCTTTGTGTGTGAGAGAAAACAGTTTACACACTGCACACACACACACTATTGTGTCCCAATTAACATTTTTAATTTCCCCGATAAACACAACAAGCTGTGTGTGAAAATAATTAAGATCTTACCCATAATTGCATCTTTCAAAATTTGTTAAACATCGGTATAAGTACTTGTAAGTCTTAAATGTTAGGCTCTCTAGAAAAAAAATACATGTTACATAAATATAGAATTTTGGAAAGAAAGACCAATCGAATGACTCCTCTTGAGAATATTAGTTAAAATAAGAACTTTTCTTTTTAATATTCGCTTTCAAACAAATGCCAACGACTTTAGTAAGTGTTTTGTATGATTGCTGTCTAAGGGGTTATAAACGTGCCTTTTTTTTGCTCTACTTTTGCTCCTAATTAAAGATATCCAATTTAGAAGATTCGACTTCGTGCTAAGTGTGATTCAGAGTTATGGAGCTTCCTATATAAGGACCGGTGCAAGGTCTACCCCTAATAAAGCATACGCTGTCTTAACAGATCTTACGGACTAAAAAAATTTTTAATTCCTTTTTTTTCGAAGAATTTGTCGCCATCTACAGAAATCAGTTGGCACTTCTGACCAACGGCACATCGTATAAACTCATCGAATACACCTAATATTGCTTTGAATTACGACGACCTCTGTTGCGCGAAGATTTATAATGACCACCATGTGTTTCTAGATTGAAATTTGGTGAGTTTAGGACAAACAAAAATCAGCAGAAGTTGTCTAAAAGAGACTGTAATTACACAATTGCATGATTTTGTAATTGCATTGAGTGAGAGATTACAACGAACTAAATTTTCAGAGTAAGTTAAATTGCATACATCATATTATTTTTTTTATTTTTCTTCGCTGGCTAATTAATAGAATAGGATGGAGTTGTCAAGATGTAATTCAGCCACCTTAATTATCGCTGGATCGACGAAGTTGACTGTAGTAAACAATCAAATCTTACCTGTGCATAAATTAGTATAGATGGGAATCCACTAAGTAACAACATATTTTTTCATAGACTTTGGCCCGCGACTGGACATATTCGGGTGATATTCACCTGCCCGGGTTTTAAACGTGAACAATTTGTAGTTTTTAGGGTAGACCTACGTAGCAATCTACGAACAGAATAAGCAAAATTTTACAAAATATACAGATATTGAAAAGAACTTAATGAAACGCAACAGAATTTTTATATTCATGTTAAATATTTCCAAGTGGCTGAATAAGGCAAGTTATATGCAGAATGTAGTGTTTGTATAATCGTTTAATCAATATGGCATAAAAATGTTTTAATTCGTACACAAATCTTGCAAATATGTTTTATTAGATTTTTCTATAAATATTCGTAATGACTCTATTTTATTTATCGAAAAATTTCACAGCAAAGTAGGTTCTCGTAACTGTGAAGCACCTGGAATATTATATTTTTTTTATTTGACGATCTCTGTGGCGCGGTGGGCGATGTTCCACCCGGACCATTATCTTTACCTGCAGATTGTATAAACATTTCACCCGAGGCGAGAATCGAACCCGCAACCTCCTGCGTCGCAAGCAGACTGTGCCAAACCACGCGTCTGACGATCAGTGCATTCAGATTAGTGTAGCGATTTAAACTAACTTAATCGTTTTCTCGGCCTTGTTACTAGAATACCCATATTAAAAACTATAAAACTTTAACGAACTATAACTTTAAAAAAAAATATTTCATAAACAAATCATATTCGACAGAGTCAATGCCTATTAAAAATAAGGAATGTGGCTTTGTTTTGTCTTCCATTGAGTTTTATACCTTACTTATTACTCAATATTATTATTATAATACTGACACAATATTATCACCTAAAAAGGGCCCACGCGAAGGTATATTTATTTTAGGATATGTCTGTGTACTAAATATCAAATACATTATGTACCATAATTTCAAAATCGTACATTTCAAACTTTTAAACGATGTGAAAACTTAGCTACTTAGAAGCCGTCCTTAAAGTGGTATATAAGGTGACCAATCGCATTTAATAGCAACATTACGAACTAACTGCAGTAACCATGAGGGCACTTGTAAGTAATTTATAAAAAATCTAGTAGAACTTGTGTAATTAATCTAATCTAGATTTCCCATAAGAAATGTAACACCTTATATTTATGGTGGAATTAAATAATTCGTTTTATGTGTTTATATATTAACTGGCGCGAGAATTCCTTTTATGTTTTACCTAAGCCTTATAAAGATCAACTTTTTGTCAAAACATCCTTTGCTATTCGTTATACCACTCGATAATAGTAGTGATTTTTGATGACAAGAAAAGATAAACTTTGACTTTTCTTGTCATCTGTTTTCCCTATTTGAGGGGTGTAGTATCATAACCCCCTATAATGCTTTTTGACCAATATTGTGTTAGTACCATCAATCAAAAGTTCTTAAAAATTGCTTTGAAATGGTTGGCTGCTTTTCTATCAAAACCCACTAAAACACAGAGAAATTCGCTGGTAAAGAACGATGTTAGGGTCAAAAGCCACTATAATAGCGTAGGTCAGTTTCAAAATCCTCTATAACCCAATCGACCAATCACAGCACCGGATTTTTGAGAAAATAGTATGGCGGTTGTGACTTTCTGTCTACAATACAAGTGCTCGGATTTTTGATAAATTTAATGCAAAAACATGGAAGAATTAGCCCAGTTTGTGTAAAAATCAGATCCGAAGCCTTCTAGGAAGAGGCCACGCGATCCGGCATCATGGAAACATGAAGTGGAGCGCAAGAAACGGTGACTGAAAATAGAACAAAAATCTCTTGGAAAGTTAGCAAGAAAAGTTTTATGCAAGATGTACCTAGTAAAATTTTCAGCCAGTTATACGCAGGTAAATAATACATTTTAGGTAAAATATCTTTGCTATGTTAACATAAGTACCTACCTATTTTTCTTCCTTCACGTGTCAATGACACAACAATTATAAAAATATATAGTATTATTATTAAAAACATAGTAATCAAATACAATACACCTCGTAATAAAATAATATCCTACCTCCTATTTTAAAACTTATGTCGCATAACGCCATCCATCCACCATCTTATTTTTGGTTTTGGTTGGTTGCAAAACCCGCCAAAATATGACTGTTCAAAACCCGCCATTATGCAAGATTAGTTTCAAAATCCTCTGAAACGAATTTTAATTTACTTATAATTCAGTATTTTCTCTATGATTTCTGTTGGTAAAGCTAAGATTAGTGGCGCCATGCCCAGGACTAATCGGCAAGACCAAAAACTATGAATTAAGATTCATTGGTCAAGATTTAACAGTTATTTCTAATCTGTGAAAATTTTGAGAAAGTTATTATAGTGGTTTTTGATACTAGCACTATTATTATTATATTGGCGGAAATTAAGAAGAAATATTTTTTAAGAAACTAATGGCGAAAGAAAATCCATATCTGAGCGTGCATTTATTTTCCCTCTCACCGCTTGAGTACCATTTGCGAGTGACATCCTAACAAATATACATAGTAATAAAACGATCCTTCAAGTGCGTGCCTTTGTTCATCCCTTCTTTTTTCATGGCCCTTAGTGCGATAATAAGGCATAGTAAATATGTAGTAAATAGATGTAAATATTTTCCAGATCCTATGTGCAGTATTTTCAATTGCCTCAGCCAAACCCGGCTACCTCTCATCAGGATGGGACGCGCCAAGCGTGAGTTTTATGAAACTAGAATAATAACTATTATTAACAAAACTTATGTTAGAAGTAACCAAAAGTTCTGGCATATGGAAAAGAACTGAAGCATCATAATATCTCTGCCCTGCTTAATGTTATGTACATATTTGTTTTATAGCTTAAAGCGGCCAATAATAAAATATAAATAGCTAACTATATATTTTTTTTTATTTATTTTAGCTAGCGAGTCCGCCCCGGCTTCTTCAAGGTATTTAACAAAAAATTAATTTTTCATGCAGCATTCAACTTCTGTAAAATATTCTATAGCCTATGTTCATTAGAAAATTTAGGATTCTATTTGAATGAAATATATTTTCAAATCGGTCCTGTAGTTTCAGAGCCTATTCAATTGAAACAAACTATCAAATATTTCCTCTTTATAATATTAGTATTGATAGAGATGAACTCTGAAATACGAATTAATTAAAATATCCTTGTATTTTCAGTTATCTTCAGTAAGTCTTGTCCAGCAGCCAGCAGTGCACGTCGCTCAGCCGATCGTCCAACAAGTGGTGGCGCCGCAGGTGGCGTCCTACGTGCACGCGCCGGTCGCTATAGCCAAGCCAGCAGCCACTAGCTACTCTTCATTCCAAAGGGTCAGTTAAGACTTCTCCAGCAAGGCATGTCCAAAAGTTAAACGTGGTTAAGTCTACACAAGCAGCTGTTGTCGAAACATGAGCACGATTTTGTCTGTACCTTTCATCTAAAGATTGCGGCGCGGTGAGCGAAGGTCCGCCTGCGACGGAGGAAGTTGAGGGTCCGTTTCCCATCTCGGGACAAATGTTTGTACGATCTAATCAGGGTGTTCTGGTTGTTTTCTATATAGAATAAAAATATCTATCTATTTAATATATGTATTGTATTATGTATACCAGTATAGTCATACCAATATAGTCATCTAGTACGATACTGTCAAAAAGTGTAACCTTGGGAAAATTCACAGGATTTTCCCAAGTTACACTGTTATATACTGTGTTATTCTTAATTTTATTTAATTAATCTATTTTATATACGTGAAATATATTAATACTATATAAATAACGTCTTCCTTCAAATAAATAAGGACCAAATGAAATCCGACTATTGCTATTTTCAGAAAAAATCCCTATTGTTGCAGTATAACACAAATCTAAGAAAAACTAATTTCCCCAGGTTATTCACCCATCAACCCTGGTCCACGCCGCCCCGGTGGTTCATGCCGCCCCTGTGGTTCATGCCCCGGTGGTGCAAGCTGCCCCCGTGGTTCATGCCCCAGTGATCTCGCAACCGCTGCTTCAATCTTACTCAGAACCTATCATTTCTTCGCTAGGCGGGCTGGGCGGGCATGGATGGTAGATTAACTGATCGACTGATGAACACATGACACCGACTTACACATCTTGATATCAATTAAACCTAAGTGTTGTTAACTTTGTTTGGTAAAGACTCTTACCCCCGAATCCTCAAGCACGTCTTAGAATGCGATTTTACGATTGTTTTCAATGTAAATCTTTCAAAATTTCGTCACTTGAGACTGTGTTTGAGTACTCCAAAGAATTTCTCCGTGATTTGGTTTTTTTTTTGTTTCCTATGAATCTTGTGGATAAAGCTAGAGCCCCACTATGGTATTGTGGTGTGTTGTGACGCCGTAAGTTCTATACGTATGAAACCGATATGCTTCTGACGCGCCACAAAACATCATATGTACCACAATCGTAAAGAACAATGGCAGAATTTGGTCTGGACTTTTTTTTGCGTCCATGGATCTGATGTATATGAATCAAATTTAATAAATTTTCTACGATTTTTCAATTATTCACTCCTTCTCGTAAAGGCCGGAGTTATTTTATGATATTTAAAAGCTTATCAAATGATATTCGAATTAGGTACATTCGAAATGTTACCATTTTATTAGTGGTGCGGGTACAATTATTCAATGCAATGTATCATTTGTCTTTGATTTGTCTTTGATAGTGTCATGTTGTCAGCGGTTGTCTGTCAAGACGCCATAGAATCTAGAACGTAGTGGTTTTATTCTCTTTGACAGAATCCTTCCGAGACTTCGGCGTTTTTCATCTCTGCTGTGTTTTGTGTTTATATTTTGGTTTTCTATTTATTGTTACCCGAATTACGGAAGCCACAGGCGACGTATGTAACACCCGAACTGGACTGTTTATGGACTGATTGATACTGCCCTGTGTCTGGCTAGTGCGTGCCCTTATGACTCCGATATTGTTGTTTTGGGTGTTCTGGGCATTTTCTATGTAAAATAAAAAAAATCTATTAATGTAGGTATACCTATATATATTGTTTTAAGTAGGTACCTATATAAGTTATCTAGTAGGAACTCATAACATAACACAACCTTTGCTTAGCTTCGGGCTAGATGATGCTGTGTGGATTGTCCAACATTATTTATTAAAACCCTCAGTTTTTTTTGTGTTTACGGGGCAAGTAGGTACATTTTTTTTAATACACGCCCAGCTTTCGTAAACAAGAAGAGAAGTTTAGAATTTGTTTTGCTCATTTTGTTTATCATTTCTCATTTCGAATATATAAGGTGGCTTGGTCTAATTGATAAGACCAAACCACATTATCCATTTCTATATGATTTGATTTCAATCTGCGATGTTTTATAGACAAATATTGTTTGACGTTCATTCATAACCAAAAAATTGAAACACTGAAATCTTTTTTTTCCGGCTTTCCCCAAAGAAAATAGTCTCATTTATAGATTCTGGAGCTAACGCCAAATCTTTTAACATTTTTTTCATTACGGGACGCTTCAATTTGATCCCAGACAATTCTTAGTATGGAGACCTGCCATTGTTCTTTTCAATTTTAGGATATAAAAAACAAATGCCGGATTTTATTCGAAAAGTTTTTAAAGGTTTTCTATAGGGGCAACAATACTGATGCAAGTCGGTGACATGTAGACCACGAATCTCGCAAACGTTGAAAGATTAATTTTAGTTATTTATTCGTTGAGATCATGTCCGTAATGTTAATGTGGTGCAAATAAAACTGTTATTATGTCAGTACTGAAATATGTTGTTTTTTTAAAGCCCATTATGTCATTCGCCTGAAAAATGATCATGATACATTCTTTCAGAGTGGCGCAAAATAGTTTAGTTAAGTTTATTCAAAAACAAAATGTAGTATTAAAACAAAATGTAGTTTATTCAAAAACAAAGTTTCTGATAGGATATGTAGATACAATAAAAATGTTTATAAAATCTTACTCAATTGAATCTGAATACAGAAAGTGGAACAAAATAAGATGTTGCAAAAATATGCAGATACATTATGCGAAGACAAATTTAAGTATCTACACGTGATGTTTGTGATCTTTTGAATAAACGAGAAAAAGAATACAGACAACCATTAACTTATTTTCAGCCCTATAGGTATATACTGAAATGCCTACTCCCAAAATTACCTATTTTGACGCAAATTACTGACAACGTCCCTTAATTCCTCCATTGACTTACTACCCTACTGATACCGACTAATCTAGTTCAAAGCAATTTAAACCAACAGTATAAAATTTTAAATCGAACTAAAGCATTGAAATATTCATTATGGGAATCGATCTGTTTAGTGATGTGAACACTCATTCATTAGCATTATTATCGATATGCGATATCATAGTTTATTAGTTGCCTAGGTTAAGTCAAGGCCATCTTTTTAGATGTGAGCATCGAAATGCTTTTAAGTTTTAAACTTTTTGTCTGTTCATAACTTCAAGTTTTTTAAGGACATAATATCAAATAAAAATCATGCTAAATAAACCAAATAGAAATAAAAGTATCACTAAACTTTGATTGTAATATATGGCGATCATAACTGAATACATACAAAAAAATCTGAAACATAACTTATTATAACTGGTACTTACAAATTTAATATATGAATGCATTTCCATCTAATGCTATGAATATAGTTAGTTATAAAACAACCCTTATCAAATGAAGACTTCAAGGTTGGCTCTACAATTTTAATCTACATATAATAACATAAAACATTCTCTAAGATAATAAGAAGAACCACTCAAAGCTCAAGGCTTAAATGGCGCCTACAAGTATAGAAAAACTTGAGCTGTTACAGCATGAATGAAAGCATAATTTCGCGAATTGCTGTTAAATCGATACAGCATGGCACAACACTAGCGTCGCGTGCGGCGTAGCACATCACCACTGTCCTATGAATCGGATGTCGGATGACCATATGTTAAGGATTAAATTTGGATCAAGTTGCATGGAATATTCGTCAATTTAAGTTGGTTCGTTTCAAGTCACCGCGACTTTCAAACTTAGCATCTTTATTACCACACCTGCATTTATCACCATAAATTTTGTTACAAACAATGAATAAATAAATCAATATTTGTACGATCTGCAGATATTTGTTCAGGGTGTTCTGGTCTTTTTTTGACATGTAATACTTTTATAGGCCTCCCCATAAGACTCCACAAAGTGGTCCGAAGTCGCATCCATCCATCGCAAAAGTACAATTTCTTAGATCGTAAAGACAGTTTCAATTAATAGCAGTAGCAAAAAATATATAAAAAACTATTTACCATCCTGTTTGTTTGAAGGTCCATTTGCCTTAAATACTCAGAAGTCGTACTGGTTATAAGGCACTGAAAAATTAAAATGGTCTAGACAAGGTCACGTACCACCCTAAATGACCACCCCACAGCCAATCAACAATAGATTTAAGTCCTAACATCAATCACAATCTAGCTAGATCTAGGGCCCATTAAATATTTACCGTCCCACACAAAATATGGTCACAGTACAAAAGCTGAAACATTTCTGTAAGCCACTGCCAGCTTTCAGTTACCTGAAAGTCGTGAAACAGTACACATCACAGAATGTTCACAACTAAATAAATACGTAAATTTTCTAACTTTTCAAGCTATTTACGCAACTTTGCTTTTAAAAACTTAGTTACAGTACGTAAATAGCTACGTTTTACTTCAAAAGTTTGTAAATCTGTTTTGTAAGCGAAATATGTTGAAGTTATTAAATGCAGAAGTGAATAGACTTAGTTGTGGTTAAGTTGCAGATAAGCACTATGCGAGCTTGGTCGGGCGAAGGAGGCGATGTGATGGGACCCACGGTTCCACGTAAGTTATATTTAAAGTTGTTTCTTTTAAAACCTGAAGAATTTAACTTTATACCTATTAGTCCAGTGTAGAAGTCCAGTGTATCTTAACATCATTGGAGATTAAACAATATTTTGAATGAGGTAGGTTCTGGAAAGTCTAGGAACTTTTACAAGTATGTATATCCTGACAGTTAGTAGCTCTTTCTTAAGTTTTAAAAGTAAGTTTAAGTTTTAATTATTAAACAAGGTTTCATCTAAACCCGTCTTGGCGGTAAACGGTGTTTATAAATAAATTGGGCTAAGTGTTGAGAAAAAAAATAAGTTTAATTTTGCAGGTAAGAGGATGTTTTAATCAGATATTTCTATTGCCGAATCAAAATTGAAAATCAATTCGTCCCCATCGAATAGAATTTGTCATTTCCTTCATTTCATTTACTTTTCAATTTATACGTTTGTTTGAAATAATCTTGTCATACCTTCCCAAGTCGTACCAAGAATGGCCCCGCCATTCCACTGGCTACTTCTTGAAGCAAAGGTATTCCAAGCTTTTGGGTCATACTAGGTTGGTTACCAAGGTCGTGCGGTAAATCGCTATGCCTACGGCTACTCCGAGCCAACATACCGTAGCTAAAGATGTATCGTAAATTTTCACGTAGACAAGTGTACTTTGCTATGGTCAAGGCTAGAGGGTAAGTAACGGCTTGTAGAGTTTTATAGAGCGGGGCTTTTGTTGTCGATCTTGAAAAATAATATATTTTATCAAATGGTCAGATTTTTTCTCCAGTCATTTAATTTAAAAACGAATCATTATTGGACAGTAAATTTTTACTTTACGGTCCGTTTTAAGTTTTTGAATAGGATATGAAACGGTGACCCCGTTTCTTTATCCTATTCAAAAACCTAATAATTGGCATCATAACAGTTTTCGTGTACAATTTCCATATTAGTGCTGTAATTATTTTTTAAATCTTTGAATGAACATTATTTCTTAAAAGCTATTTATTCTTTTGGAATAGAAATGCCTTATTTTCTCTGTAGCTACAGGAAAAAGCAATAAAGAGCATCTAGAGCGCTGTAGGTACAACGCTCGAGGAAGCTCCCTTTATTGCTCCGTCTAAAAATTTACCCCGTACCTATGTACTAAGAAAAAGGCATGCTCATTGCCCAACATCTTCACGGTAGATGAAAACAAGATCTGTCAAGTACGAGTATTAACTCGCGCGTGATGTCTGTTTCGATTTTGAATACTAGGTTGTCTCGGAGATTAGGGAGGAACTAATCTCTTTTCCACTCTTTTCTTTAATGTATTTCGAAAAGTATGATACAAATACAATTTTTAAAAGCTTCTTTGGAATTTACAAATCAGCAACTTTCAATTGATATTTCAATGAAATCTCTTAAAAAAATTCCATATCAAGATTTTTACTGAAAATCATCAATTTAATTAATATTTAATATTTTTTTAATCTGTACAAGCACACGGAATGAATGATTAAGTATTTTAAATTTCAAGTTATTAACCGCAGTAGTTGCTGAGATATTAAAGATCGAAAACATGATTGAAAAAAGCGAGACCATAACAGTTTCCAAACCGATCTCGACACCCTAAAAAGGAGCTCAATTAAAACTCTACGCAAAGACGCAGACACTTCTCATGGAATTACGATTACAGAATGTCAGTTATTCCGATTGTTTGTCCAAAATTCGGATTCCCTGATGCGTTTTTGTTTTCTCACGCTGACGACTCGTGACGATACTTCAAATGTTTTCCATAGAATTTATCTATTAATTTGATAATTAGGTTCATACCTACTTTAAGTGTTTAAGGTCAAAATGTTTGTGTTTTTTTAAGAAATAACGTAATTTTTAGGCAATGAGAGCCCGAAGCCCACCACACCTCCTCTGAAGAACGGCAACGATCTGGTGGAATCAGGGTATTTGATAGCAGTCGGCTCCAGAACTTCAAGGTACTTCAACTGATATTCCTTATTACTTTTTTTTACTGGCAAAAAGCCTTTATTAATAAAGAATATTAAAATTATCTAAACTAGAGCTAGTATTTACAATTGGAACAATGGAGCTAACTGCAGACTGTTGCAAACTAACTACAGGTAGCTCAACTGATCCATATCAATACCAGTTGGAAGTGTACCCAAGATGCTGGCTGCATTGCCTCGCTGTATGGCAATGCTAATGCGCTGCGCCAGATTTTGACCAGCTCTCGGGTCACACGTCGAATTACTAGTTTTTAATTTTTTATTTCTAAACTGCAGCTCTTAAAGCATTTTTATTCCCAGTCCAGTGCCGTGGTAGTCGCTGCGTAAGAATCGAACCCGTGGATTTCTTAAGAATAATTCAGCCCGTGGATTTCTTAAGAACTAAAGAGGGAAAGCAGCAGCTTTATTCAATGTATTAATCGACATTTTCTCGCGATCACAAATCTGACAAGCATGGTAACTGGTGAATATAGCAAACCCCTTGTTTGGGGGCAACGGCCAGCCGTGGACGTACTCATAAGTGTGCTGATGATGGATAGTAACTACTCCAGAGTCCATAGTCCCTTAAACCATTGAAGAGTGCAAAATCACACTTTCATATCTCCGAATACCCACAAAGAATTTTGAAGATTTTGGCTCGATGTTAACCGGTTACCTGCCAGTGTTTTATTTTACTCGCAGTGCACAGTTAAAATTATATTATAACTTGTTTTTAGATCACGAACTTACATTTAAAAAAACAATTACATAAATTCCTTAAGACTTAAAAAAAACAAGTGGGAAAGTAGTGAAGTGACTGTCAGGGCTACCCACTTACAAAAATCATCAAACCTCTTTTACCCGCACCCTGTTTAGGACTACCTAAACAAAAACACTGATGTTATTTTACTATTTTAGGTTCAGGAGAAAACACAAGGAAAAGATTACGTTTATAATCCTGATATGTCTTCTTTCCTTGCTCCTGGTTTTTGCCATCATCATGACAGTACTATGTAAGTTCATATTTTTATTTTATTAACATTGTTATAATCTTAGTATACAGGAAAAATGTGCACAGTCATTATCTAGGAGCTGAAAACTAGGTCCTACCGCTTTTATCTATCATAGTGATAGGTAGGAACTGCGTATCACCATACGTTGATGTACCTAAATAAATAAATTGAGTACCTACATCCTGTTCGCTGAAATAAGAGAAACATTGTCAGCTTCCGGTAATGTTTACCTAGAATTCTATTTTGTCTGTAACTGTATTGTGCATTGTCATTTGTTGGCCCGAATGAGGGTGATTATATTATAACTTTAGACCTAGATGATACTATAAGCTACGTTCACGTCCTTTTAACTCTATTCGAAACCAAAAGGGGTTATCTACCTTAATTTGGGCCTGTATTTCCAAACTATGAGGAACATTTAACTATCTTATTTTGGGAACAAATGTTAAAAATATCCATGTACGTACCTACCTCAGTTTTATAGTAGGTAGTCTTTACATAAGCTTGGGGCTAGATAATTTTGTTTGAATTGTCCAGATTTATAATGTTTTTTTTTACTTCTATGTAAGTTCATGTTACTTAATTAGTATCTCAAGAACTTTACATTTTTTTAAAGTTATTTGTTTGAAAACGAACGATTACTGTTCAGAGTGATAATAATAAATCTGTTGTATTGTAGACGCTTTACAAAAACACCACAAGCCGGTGCGGATCTGCGAAAGCAAAGAATGTTTGAGGTCAGCGGCCAATCTCGCACTCTCCATGGACCTAAGTGCGGATCCTTGCGAAGATTTCTATCAGGTAAGAACCGAGAGCAATGCTTTTAGGGCCACGTCCGGAAAACCGACGGGCACCTAAAAGCATTCGACCGAGAAGCGACAGAAACATTAAGACTCTGAAAGATGTCGTGTTTGAAAGAACGAGAGTAATATAAAGTTTCGAAAAATACTTACTATACAGTCAATGTAGTTACGTACGTTATGTAATCAGTCTAGGGATCCTTTACATGACTTTTAATGCATCCAGATGTTGGACGAGATCTGGCGAAACTCACTTAGACTTAACAGGCTATCAAATCAAACAAAATAAACGACCTTTTTGTTAAGTCGCAACTTATAGGCGTATACGGCTTTTTGTCAACTTTGTCGCAAAAATCTACCAGACCTTTTAACGTTTTCTACCAAATATGTCCCCAGTACACCTGCGGAAACTGGGCCGAGGATCACCCTCGTCCAGATGCCTACCTCTCCTACGACTGGTTCCGTGCCAAGCAAGTCAAGGTGTACGCACTAGTGCGAGACTTCCTTAGCAAGAACCGGACTAACTCCCCGCGCGCTGTCAATGCCGCTCAGGACATGTATGCAGCTTGTATGGACACTGGTAAGATTATTCCAATCTAGTTCTTACGTCCTTACTATCATGTTTTATAGGCATTTCCTATAACTGTCACCTTCCAGATGTTAAACTGTCCTGGATCTTCTACGTTCTCACCACGTATGAGATAATCCATTCGTGGTGGTTTAAGAATTACCGAATACCTTAAACACAGTTACATCTAGCTATAAACTAAACAAAACTTGTGCTATGGCAACTAAAGGCACGAAAAGTTTTGAGGAATTTAAAGTCTCTTAGTAATTTGTTACTAATGGTTCTGATCGAAGTTTCCCTTTAGTTAATAACGACTTCTCTTTCCACAGACACGTTAGACAAGCAAGGACTGAAGCCAATCTTTAAAATCCTTTCATCACTAGGGCTCCCACCCTTCCCCACCTTCATAAACGTTACTGAAGTGGACTATTCCACCTTTACCTTTGACTGGTTGGAAACCGTCATTAAGATCAAGACTCAGATTGGCATGGATGTCATCATCGGTTTTGATATATTCGCTGATCCGAGAAACTCATCTACCTATACTCTTGCTATGGGCACTCCAGAGACTACCAACCCCTTTCCAAGGTTTGGCAATTGTATATCTTTGTGAAGCTATATTTTAGTTTTTCTTTCTTTTATATCTTGTTTTTCTTTCTTTCTTGTCTTTGGCTTCTATATTTCCTTAGCATTGTAATTATTTCTATTTTAAACTAATAACATAACATTGTGTGACCGATTTAATTGCTTTCATTTTTCTATATTGGTGATATACGAACCGTAGGTACCTACATGAATGAATCTGATATATTATTTGACCTTTTATAAGGCTCCGTAGAGATATAATTAAATTGTGTTCAGCCACAAAAGCTTTGATCATCGTTATTTATTAAAAAGTTTTTCATAACTTTTATTTTTTATCAGGTCTATAATAACTTTGGTTGTGACTAATAAGTTGCCTAATATAATATTTAATACGTTATCCACTTCTCAACGCGTAATAAACATATTGATTTCAGCCTACAGTATAAGCAAAAAGGTCATGGCCATGGTAGTAAAGGCATTTACATGCCAAGACGTCATCGAAGTCAAAAGATTATTCAAGACAACAACTTTGCCGAAATGGTAGACGATAAAGATGATGACAAATATGACTTCGTATATGCACAGCTTATGAAGATATTTGTGAGTGAATCAGAAGAGATCAAGGACATGAAACTAACTGAAACTGAGCTGGATGATAATATCATTACTACTAAAGATGCTTATGTGCTGATTAAGGAAATTATTTACGAGGTAAACTTACTTTGTGTTGTGTACTATAAAGCTTTTTTATAAAAATGGAGTGGATAATTTTATTTTTCGTTGCCAGTAGATATACATAGTAGTCATCTGATGGAATAGGAAGCATTTAGAATATTACAAAAGCGAAAGTAATTCTGTCCGTCTATCTGTTACCTTTTCACCCCTCAATGGATCAGGCAGATATTTGGCAGGGAGTCAAACAGTATCCTGGGGACGATATACTGGCTAATTAGAAGCGCGCGCACTACATAGTAGTTTATAAAAGTTAACAGATATGCATTCGATTTAGCGTGCACGTTATGACACCTGCATGTCTCCATATTCTAGCATGTTAATAGTGGATAATATCAGGCTTGCATGAAAATTCACAAAGCATAGGGTTTTATTCCTATAATGTACAAGTATAATGATGATTGTTTGGCTATTGATTTGATAAAATCTACTTTGACCTGAATATTTCTGTAATGACTAAGATTATTTTGTTTCATTACTTACGTACTAATGTGATAGTTGGTATCGATACTGTTTGTCTTTGTAATAATAAGTAATTGCGGTTTCTATTGTAAGCACCTAGGTATTCGGACCCGACAGAATCAATAATTTTAAACTTTACTCGTCTCTGATGTATTATTTTTTTTAAACACATGGTAAAAACCTTTATTGCTATAGCGTCAATAAAGTTGTTTCAGAGACGCTGCTGTTTTGATGTTTAATATGTTTAAATATATTTTATTTCCAGCTAGAAAACGACAACAGCACCGATTCTGATGACGAAAATTACCACAACCTCCCGCGATTCACCGTTGATGAACTCCAAAACTTGACCGATATAAACGTAATGCACAACAACGCCACCGCTACACCTCTCTGGAAACGTTATCTCGAAGGGATATTCAACGTTAGTGATGTCAATCTAGACTTTCAGAACGACAAGATTTTGGTATCGAAACCTGATCTGATGTATCTAGCGCAGATAGCGGCACTTATGGCTCAGACTCCTCCTGTTATTATAGAACTTTATATTTGGATCAAGGTAAGCTTACACGATGGCGTTTAAAGTCATATAGACCCTACTTAATAAAACTCTCTTGATGACTTAATTACTTTATTAAAAAGATACCTAGGTCCTATAAACTGAAGGATGTATTGATTAAAAAACATCTAGGTCTTAATGAACTTTTATAGCTGATGATGATGATAGGTATTGAACAATTTATTGACGTTCCGCAGGTTGTAGAAGTAATGGCAGTCCATACAACATCGGAGCTACGCAGTCTGTTCGAGAAAGCTTATCAGCAAGAGAGTTCCCACTATTACTCCGGATCCCGAAGTCTCCAGTGTGCTAATGCTGTTAACGATATGTTGGGTATGGCGGTGTCTTATGGTATAGCTGACCCACATTTCTTCAACGTCACAAAACCAAAGGTACAGAAACTGTTAACTTACTGAACATTATGAAAGGGAAAAAGTACTGAAATTTTAAAATACCTACATTTTTTTGAACCATTGAAATAGATTTTTGCAAAACGCTCTTTAACAGTAACAATAAACACAGTAAGTAATTGAAAAGATTTTCTTGTTCCAGATTGAAATAATGATAAATGAACTGAAAAATTCTTTAGCGCATTTAGTTGGACAAGCGAAATGGATGGACGATGATACGAAACTAGCAACATACCAAAAAATCATACAAATGAAGTCTCTCATAGGCTTCCCAGACTGGTTACTCGAAGAAGGAAAGTTAGATGAATACTACAGTGGAATAGAAGTGCAGGCAGGCAAACATTTGGAGAATATGATAAATATTATACAGGCTTTAGTTAAAAAGGTTTTTAATAACTTCCATGCCGTGCACAATATAACATGGGCGACTGAACCTACTGAAGTTAACGCCTACCATACGTTCCAACATAATACTATCAGTAAGTTGACAGGTGTTTAAAGGGAATATGTATAATCAGGGTTTTTCGATGCACCCACGCCTAGTTGTTGGAACGAATCAAATGTTTTATTACAAATAATTTGT